>JANFAJ010000033.1:104340-121240 GCA_028015245.1 Cardamine occulta | reverse complement strand
TCTCAAGAGACTCTTCGTTGAAGCAACTATTCACGAAGGGATATTTGCTTAGAGCCATTGACAGTGACTTGATTAAAGTAGGAAGGAAAGTGTGTTTAATGGTGGAATCTGTATTGTTCTCTTTAAAGAACTGCTTAAGCTCCACAAGTGAGTCACAGTTGATCTCTTCCACGAAATGAAAATGCGGTACCTTTGTAGCCATATTCATTGTCTTGACCATTGCTCTGTTAAATCCCCTGAGGATAAGAAAAGCTTCAACGTTAATTCAGACACAAGATGGGATAATTGCCATTATAAACAGCCACACAGTGACAACAATAGGCGTACCTTAGAGGAACTATTTTATCTTCAAAGCTACTCGCTATAGTGGAAATAGAGTCTCCTCCTCCTATATCAGCATGCTTTGAAGAAACTGAATCTGTTACAAATCCTTTCTGGTCACTAAATCGAAGAATATCCTCTTTCAAAACCCTCCCATCTTTACCAGTTCCAGTAATAACATTGATATCAATGCCAAGGTCTTTTGCAAGGTTACGAACAGCAGGTGTTGAGAGAGCTCCAACAAGATTGTCTGTGGTCTGCTTTGAACCTCCCGCATTTACAATTCCTGAACTGTCAGAGGTTACTAGAAGAGCATCTTGGGCGTCTTCAACTGCCAGCCTAACCAAAGTCTCTCCAACCTTGCATCAATAGATTTTGCGGCATATAAGTACTTGTTAAAGTGATACATCTGATACCTGATCTATCAGAAGCTTATAGATGATAACAAAAAGGATTAGCATGACAAACCACACTCTTAGTGTTCAAAGTTTGAATGAGTGGGATATACTCAATTTAGCCTAACACCATCAAGTCTATGACAAAGTATCAAATTTTAAATTTGGTATGCTCTAACCTTAATAATGTCACCTGGAGTATGTGAAAGCAAGACTACTTTGCCCTTAAAGCGACTCGTTATCTCTATAGTTGCTTTATCGCTCTGAACTTCACAGAGTGGCTGAAACTCCTCGACAGAATCTCCCTGTAAAAGCAAAACACCAAAATGGCTGATTTATAACGCATGTTTAAAACCAAACAGAACAATCCGAAGAAAAAAAAAAGAGTGAATCTTTGAGCGGAGAAACCAAGAGACCTCTTCGACAAACCACTTGAGCAGCTCACATTCAGCAATACCTTCCCCAGTTTGTGCTAGTGGCACATCAACTAACCCTGCATTTGAATCTATGGCCATGGCTTCGTTTGAGAACCAACTTCTACTTCCTCCACTCCATTTCATCAACTGCCAAATTTTGAAAACATGACAGACTTTTGGTTGATCTTTTGCCCACAAATTAACCAGAAATCCAAACAATTCCCACTATTCTCTCTTGGCAAACGAGTTTTATTTGGAAAAAAAAAACTCAACAAAATTAGAAATTTGGTCAGAAGAAACTTACAGTGAGAGGGTGAACAGGGAATGGACGCGACGCCGGAGAGGAAGACGAGTGGGAATGATACTCCGGTACACGGAACGGCGGAGCGCAAACAGATGACGAGGTGAATGGGCGGAGAAACCGGTGGCTCCGCCAGATCCGACGCGCGATCATAGTCGTTAAGGGTTGGTTGGTAAAAACAGTAAAGAGAGAGATAGAAAAACAGAGGAATTCGTATATTTCCAAAAACTCGAGAGATTAATGTAACGGATGTCGTGTTTCTGTTTCAGTATCGGATTAAGACTAAAGTAATTAATAGACTGGTTTATCTAAGGCACGTCAGCAATAGATAGATATTAGGAGATTTTGGAGGAGGATCAACGGTACACGCGTGTCCTGAGTCATCAAAATATACTTTACTAGCATTCGTTTTAGAATGTCGTAAAATAATTGAATTATTTACTAACTAATGATATTAATCATGTCATTTGATAATTATTAAAATGATTTTACATCCCTCCGTTTCACAAAGATTTTTTTTTTAAGTTTTGCACACATATTAAATTTTTTTTTTTACATAATTTAAAATACCCTTATTTTTTAATTAAATATTCATTTTTAATTTTATTATAACTCTAATTAATAAAGATAAAACAAGAAATATTATACAATTTTTTGCATTGAAAATACAAAACATCTATTTTTCTGAAATAAATTTTTTATTTAAAACATGCGGAACGGAGGAAGTATTGACGAAAAGAAAGAGATTGCTAAATACTAAATAGATTTCATTCATCACTAAAGGCCCAACATGATTTTTGGAAAGTGAGCTACCAACCTAACCCAAATTACATATCTCACATCTTTGCTCTCTTAAGTTTTGCCAACCCAACATTTTTTGGACCTTGGAAAAATTTCCTGACCAAATGCGTCTTTTAAGTTTATAGCAAATACATCATTTTAAGTGACGTCTACTACTACTGTTATGACTAATTGTGTAGGAAAGCTTATTCGATATCTCACTACTCATTAGTCATAACTCAAGTATATATTTCACCGGACAATAGGGCTGTACAAATATCTAGATCCCAGATTCAATTCGAACCTATCTAAAATTCTCAATTAAATTGTTAATTTTCTAGTGAATTTCATTTAAAACTTTAAATAACATGGTTATTGAAATACAAATCCGTAAAATCAAGATCAACCAAACACACATTTTTAGTTAAATATCGCCGAGTTCGGTAACCTCAGGTCTCTGACCAACCAAACACACATTTTAAGTAAAAATTATAGCAGATTTGAACAGAAAATATTATTTTTTTTTAATTTTTTTTTGTCATCTGCAAATATTTTCTTTCTTAATTCGTGATTAATTCCATTTATTAAATTTATACTATAGGAAAAAAAAAGAAAGAAGAAGATAAAATCACTTATCGAAAAGGTTATCAAAGTGCCGTTACTTTGAGGAGTGTGCCACCGTACCATATTATGTGACGTCATCTTTGCTATTATATCTGATTTTTCACGTCTCTCTCTCTTTTCTGCTAATTCAGTGATTGACTCGCAATCTCAACGAAGATTGTAGAGAGAAACCAAAAGCTCAAAAATGGCTTCACGAACCAAGGGGAAGACGGTGATGGAAGTTGGCGGTGATGGCGTTGCCGTCATAACTCTCATCAATCCTCCCGTCAATTCTCTATCTTTCGACGGTATTTCTCTTTTTCATTCTCAGATTTATTTATTTGATCTCGATTTGTTTTCGATTTTATCTCATCAGATAAGGTCAATTTCGGTGTTTTTTGGTCGCCCAATTTGTTTCTGGTTCTGTCTTTGGTTTTTGTAGTCTCTCCCGATTGTATTGAATTTTATGATCCTGTGTTTGCTACTCTGTTTTTAATATATCTGTACAGTGCTATACGACCTCAAGAGTAACTACGAGGAGGCCTTGAGCAGGAATGATGTTAAAGCTATTGTTATTACGGGTATGTCTGGAGATCGTTCTCTTCCACGCCAAAAAAAATGCAAACTTTGGAGATGTTCTGGTAATCGATTTTGTGTTTCTTACTTCAGGTGCAAAGGGAAAGTTCTCTGGTGGCTTTGATATATCTGGTTTTGGTGAAATGCAGAAGGGGACCAGTATGTTTCACTGTCTTTGCATCTTTGGCGATTGTATTAGTGTTATGTATTGATGTCGTTAGTGACGGTTATTCGCGTTAATTGATTTTCTCAGGGAAGGAGCCAAAGGGTGGATACATTTCAATCGACATCTTAACCGACTTGCTTGAAGGTTATCTTTCTATTTGCCGCCTTGATTCATTTATGGAATGCTTGTGAATCTTGTGATGATGTGTTGCTGAGGGATCAATTTATTTCTTTGTGATTCAGCTGCAAGGAAACCATCTGTCGCTGCCATTGATGGGCTTGCCTTGGGAGGAGGGTTAGAACTTGCCATGGTATGAGGTTCTATGTTATCCATTACCTTTATAAGAAATCCTCTTGAGAATGTTGAACCTGGTAGGAAGGATGGTGATACAGTTGTATGGTTTGTTTCCAGGCTTGCCATGCAAGGATATCAGCTCCTGCTGCACAGTTAGGCTTGCCTGAGCTGCAACTCGGTGTTATTCCTGGGTTTGGAGGTATGTACTTAACTTTGTTGACTGTTTAACTGCTTTTCTCGTCTGACTGACATGGTTTAAAACTCGTGAAATGGGAAGTCAAATCATTCTTTATGCATAATGCTGGGCTGAGGATGGGAAGAAGATTTGTGATTCATGTTTGTGTTGAATGATTCAAGTTACTTTCGTTTATTTTGCTAACTATGCTCCTTTGGATTGATGAAGGAACACAGCGTCTTCCGCGTCTTGTTGGTCTCACAAAAGCCCTTGAGATGATTTTGGTACGTCAGTGCCTTATTCTTATGGTATTGTTAGTCTGCTTTAGATGAAATGTAACAGCAAATCTTTTGTTGAAACATATAGACATCTAAGCCGGTTAAATCTGAGGAAGGTCATGCTTTGGGTCTTATTGATGCTGTGGTGCCGCCTGCTGAGTTGCTAAACACTGCTCGTCGCTGGGCCCTTGACATAGTCGAGAGGAAAAAACCATGGGTTTCTAGTGTTTTAAGGACTGATAAGTTACCTTCTCTTGGAGAGGCTAGGGAGATAATGAACTTTGCCAGGGGACAGACACGCAAGCAAGCCCCCAATTTGAAACACCCCTTAATGTGCCTTGACGCTGTTGAAGTGGGTATTGTTTCTGGTCCAAGGGCAGGTTTAGAAAAGGTATATTACTTATCTTGTCACCGCTTCGATATATGTTTTAACCTTTTCTCTCAGATTATTGACCCGTATGAATTTCCACCACATTGGTATTTGCAGGAGGCTGAAGTCGCCTCGCAAGTGGTAAACCTGGATACCACCAAAAGCTTGATCCACATCTTCTTTTCTCAGCGAGGAACTGCCAAGGTCTGTGAGTGTTTATGCAGTCATGTCATTTGGACATGTACCACTAAACCTTTGTCTAAAAGAAAAAACTAGATGTCAACTATTATATGAAAGCTTTCCCTCTTTTTTTTTTTTTTTTTTTAATTCCTTCCAATCTATCGTGTGGACAGGTTCCTGGAGTTACTGATCGTGGGTTGGTGCCTAGGAAGATTAAAAAGGTAGCCATAATAGGAGGTGGGTTAATGGGATCTGGAATAGCCACCGCGTTGATCCTAAGTAACTATCCAGTGATTCTTAAAGAGGTAAATGAGAAGTTCCTGGAGGCTGGAATTGGCAGAATCAAAGGTGGGGATGGATTTCTGTACATTGCTTACCAATGAATTGCAATGGCTTGATCTGACTAATTTCATAATTTGATCAGCTAATCTCCAGAGTCGTGTTAGGAAAGGAAAAATGTCTCAGGAAAAGTTTGAGAAAACCATGTCTCTCGTTAAGGGTTCTCTTGATTATGAAAGCTTTAGGGATGTTGACATGGTCATCGAGGTAATGATGAACATAACCAAGCTGAAGTTGTTTTTATTGGGTTATATTACCTAAGTGAATTGATTTTGTATGATGTCTTTTTTGGTGGCTTGAACAGGCTGTTATTGAGAATATATCTTTGAAGCAACAGATTTTTTCTGATCTGGAGAAGTACTGTCCTCAGCATTGTATCCTCGCTAGCAACACATCTACCATTGACTTGAACAAAATTGGGGAGCGGACCAAGTCTCAGGAACGAATTGTCGGAGCACATTTTTTCAGGTGATTACATATCCTTTGGAGTTTGAATGAATTTCAGTGAAAATCTTATGCCCGGAGTGGTTTTGTACTTTGCTCACTCTACACAAATCATGTCTATTCATTTTTCTGATGCAGTCCAGCACATATCATGCCACTACTTGAAATAGTTCGGACCAATCATACCTCTGCCCAAGTAATTGTTGACCTGTTAGATGTTGGGAAGAAGATTAAGAAAACACCAGTTGTGGTGGGAAACTGCACAGGGTTTGCAGTGAATAGGATGTTCTTCCCATATACACAGGCATCTATGTTCCTTGTTGAGCATGGAGCAGATCCATATCTAATCGACAGGGCAATCAGCAAGTTTGGAATGCCAATGGGTCCCTTCAGGTATATCGAATTGTAAAGATCCATGTTATCACAGGTACCATCTTTTAACTGTACTTTTGTTACTTTTTTGAACGAGCAGATTGTGTGACCTGGTTGGATTTGGTGTGGCGATTGCAACCGCAACGCAATTCATCGTGAACTTTCCAGAACGGACTTACAAATCAATGATTATCCCAGTTATGCAAGAGGACAAGAGAGCTGGTATGTATGAAACGAGAGCTAGCTAATGTTAGTTGATTTAACATTTCTTCTAAATTATGTGGGATTTCCTGTTGATTTCAGGTGAAGCCACTCGTAAAGGTTTCTATTTATATGATGATAAGCGCAAGGCGAAACCTGATCCCGAGTTAAAGAAATATATTGAAAAGGCAAGGAGCATATCTGGAACAAATGTTGACCCTAAGGTATCTTTCTGTCCAAAAATCAAGTAAAGATCTTGATTTGCATTTGAGAGGAACTCACTGTTCGTTTCTCACTCTGACTGGTTGTTGTGACTTGCAGTTGGCGAAATTGTCAGAGAAGGAAATTATTGAAATGACATTTTTCCCAGTAGTGAACGAAGCCTGTAGACTTTTTGCTGAAGGTATTGCTGTTAAAGCAGCAGACCTTGACATTGCTGGTATAATGGGAATGGGTTTTCCACCATACAGGTCAGTGCTGTCATCAAAGAATGATGTAACTCCCATATCCTTATCAAATCCGCTTTGCTCATTTTGGATTTAACTCTAAATCTCTTGTGAACAGAGGAGGAATCATGTTCTGGGCTGATTCCATAGGATCAAAATACATTCACTCGAAGCTAGATGAATGGTCGAAGACTTATGGTGATTTCTTCAAGCCTTGTGCTTTCTTGGCTGAGAGGGCGTCTAGAGGAACTCCTCTGGTGAGTACATCTTTCTCTTCTTCCGCGCTTTTTTTGGCTCATATCTTTCAGTTTTGCCCACTTGTTTGTGAAGCAGGTTTTTTTGGTTTATATTTCATGGCTATTCGTTAGTCAAATGAACATATTACCATTTTAAGTGTTGGTGCATTCTTGTACTATCTTAAGGAAGATGATTAACTAGGGTTGCTTCATCGATCTTGTCCAGTTTTAACTCTCAAAGTTGCTATTGTAACTCAGACTCCTGAATCTTCTCCCATTTGTGTTGCAGAGCGCTCCGGTGGAACAAGCCAAATCGCGGTTGTAAGGTGAGCGTTTCAACAACGGAATCATTTCTTCATTGCTGCATCTACTGTGTTTTTCGTGATTTCAACATATACTTGCCGGAAAAGTTGGGATCTTTGGCCTCAGAAGCTTTTAAATAAAGTCGCATCTCAGACAGATGAATCTGGGAGAAAAGTAGGGAGTAAGTTTCAGTAGCAATAAAGATTTGTTAATGTTATGTATGATGCTTTGTCATACAAAGTCGTCATATACATTTGTTATAAAGCTCTATGGAGTAATGTTCTATGATTTATTGATAATATCATGTGATTCTTGAATTTGTTATTTACTTATTTTTTATTAGGCTAAAAGAAAATGAATTGCTTTTGATATAGATAGATAGATCAGTGAGTCTGGTCAATACCCAATTACCCATGCATTCATGGAATAAATCATGAATTGGCGAACCATATTTTTGAGTAATTCGAAAGCGAGTTCAATCATAGTTGATTGTTATAGATATGTTAATTATGTGACCGAAAAAATTCAGCTTCTTACATGTTTCGATATGTTTTAGACATGTATATAGATCGGTTATCAAAAAATAATAAAATAGGTCGTTAATTTTGTATGCTTGGTTGGCTTGGCCCTATGAAAAGGAAGCCGGTGAATTTCCTAATTAAGAAAACTAAAGGATAAGTGATAATTAATACACTAACATGGGACCGGACTTTAAAAAAATGACTAACATGGGAAACAACTAGGGTATTTGCATAGTAAATGTATTTATTTTTTTGTTGTCAACAATAAATGTTTATTGATTGGCTTAAAATTAGTTAACTACTTTATCATAAGCCATCAATGATGAGTAAAGTCGACCAACATGATAGATAGTAAAGCTTTCATTTTTCGTAAAACCGATTTAATAAAAAAACAGATTAGCAAGTGAAATAAAACCATGGATACAAAAGAGAGAATTAGAAAAACAATTAATATTTTATCAAAAAAAAAAAACAGTTAATAATGGATACATTCAGAATTTGGGCTGTCCTATCAGACTTAGGAGCTGTATTAGATCAAATGTTTTTGTTTATTCATCAATTATTTGTTTGATCAGATTCAGACTAAACTAACTTATCCTAAAATAGTTCAAGATGCAATTATTTTGATTGGGGGTCAAACTTAGATGTGATTTTTAAAACTTTTCCCTTAACGTTGCCACGTCATCACGGTTAATTTTAAGCTTTTCTATGTATCCATCCACGTCAGCATCTAAAATTTTCTCCAAAGCAATGCTACGTGTTCAACTCTCTTCCTCAGTGTTAGCTTAGCTCTGTTGAGTTTTTGATGTATGAGGATACCACATCATATTCCATCAATCGAGATCTGATTATAATTTTCAAATCAAAACGTAAGAGACCTTTCAGATCTCTCTAATATTTTTGAACTCTCTCTTTGATTCATCTCCCTAAACCAGCTCTCATCTAAAAATTCCAAGCGACTACTCTTGAATACGATCATTGAAGCCAGAGGAAAAATCTGCTAATACATTCTTATTGTTCCGTTATACACATTATGATTTATCCGCTCAATGGAATTAGAACCAAATCTTATAATCAAACGGAGTCATTTTGTTAAACGTCAACGGCCACTTTAGACACATGACATGAAGTTGGTGTTTTTAGAAAGACACGTGGACATTGGGTGTATAAATTGGACCCAATAAAGAAAGAGATTAGTAGAATTGGAGACTTGTTAAAGATTGAAGCAGAGCTGAGACAAAATAAAAAAAAACAGAGCAATACGATAAGAAAAGAAAAAAGAAAGAAAGAAAGAGAAAGCTCGAGAGGATACAGGTCAGAACTCCCACGTGCACTTGGGGAACTCAACGCTTTTCTCTTTCTCTACAAACTCTGCCCTCTCTCTCTTTCTCTCAAGAACCTAAAAACAGAGGAACAAGAGAAGACTCAACATTTTTGGTTTTATTCTTCTTGATTGCTTAGTTTGTTTATAATGGTGGAGCTTAAAGATCAAGACATGGGAGATGGCATGCAATGCATGAAACATCCTTACACAAAGAACCCAGGTGGGATCTGTGCATTATGTCTCCAAGAAAAGCTCGGTAAGCTCGTTACTTCCTCTTTCCCTCTCCCTAAACCAAACTACCTCTCTTCTTCTTCTCCTCCTAAATCCTTCACTCCTTCCACCACATCTCTCGCTCTGTCGCTATCATCGGGAAGTAACAGAAGAGACTCCACAAACAACAACAATCTCCCGTTTCTGTTAGCCAAGAAGAAGAAGAGCATGCTCGCTGCTTCTTCTTCCTCCTCTTCGTCTTCTTCAGCTAATCTTATCTACAAGAGAAGCAAATCAACTGCTGCTGCTTATGGTGAGAGTTTCAGCCAAAGGAAACGAAGTGGGTTTTGGTCGTTTCTTCATCTCTACTCTTCCAAACACCAAATCAGCACCACCACTAAAAAAGTCGATAACTTTAGCCATTTGAGGAGGAACCAGAGAACAGAGACATCGAATAGAGTCAATGGTGGTGGAGGCATTGATGTCATAGTTGAGGAAGAAGATGAGAGTCCTAACAAAGTGGTTGCAGATACACCAACAAATAGTATTGGTGGTAGTGGTGGTTCGTCTTTTGGGAGGAAAGTGTTGAGATCTAGATCTGTTGGATGTGGAAGCAGAAGCTTCTCTGGTGATTTCTTTGAGAGGATCTCTAATGGGTTTGGAGATTGCGCCTTGAGAAGGATTGAGTCACAGAGAGAAAGCACTAAGGTTATTAGTAATGGTGGTGGTGAAGCAGCGGATGCAATGAGTGAAATGGTCAAGTGTGGTGGCATCTTTGGTGGGTTTATGATTATGACATCATCATCGACATCATCAACATCATCAACGGTTGACCATCATCATCATCATCATAAAATGGGGAATAGAAGTTGGGGATGGGCTTTTGCAAGTCCAATGAGAGCCAAGACTACTCATAGAGGTCGTACTATTACAGAGTCTACAGCTGACAAGAACACTTCTCAAAATTTGGACTCAATTCCTTCATTGTTGGCTTTGAAAAGCTAAAGTGAGATGCATTAAGCATTTTTAATCTTAATTTAGATATTTTCATATTTCATTCATGTGTTTTTAGTTAGGTTGTTCTTTTGTTCTTTGGACATTGGTTTCATCTTCTGTTTTAAATTAGTAATGTACTATTTTTCTTTTTTTCATTTCTGTGTTCGGCATCTTGGTTATATGTTGTTCATCACATAAAAGCTTAAAACCTCAATAGGAAAAGGAGCTTAGGATACTTGCTGCTTTGTCTTATTCTTCTATGATTTTTTTCTTTTTCTTTTTGGCAAGTCTTATTCTTCTATGATTGTTTTCTTATTAATGGATTATATTATACACATTGTCTAACTCTTCCAAGACTATTTGTCTTGTGGTGTCAGTGTGATGGTAAACCAGATGTGTTACTATAGTACTATTATTATAAAAGTAACACAACCCACTTGAAAAAAGCAGTCAACAGGTTTTAGGGTTGCAAGTATTAAATGAATGGAATCAAAAGGCACATGCCTTTGCACATGCATTATGATGCCCATACTCAAAACTCAATAGTTTATCTTCTTTTTGTTTTTGAGCCCCACAAACTTGAAATAAGACATGCAACAACAAGAAGTCAACAATATCTATTAAAACTATCATCATCATGTTCATCAATTCATTATCAACCAGCTAATCTCTATACAAATTACATTTATGCAAAGCCAAAACATTGAGTTTGTTGTCCGACAAGCCCACAAGTTTGTATTTGTTATACATAAATACTATAAGAGGAATAAAGAAAAAAAAAGAGAAAACATTGACATGTCAAGTCGATCACGACATAACAAATTTGTTTTCTTTTTCTTTCACAGACATAACAAAACTGTTATAAATTTATGATACATTTAAATCCATACTGATAAGGAGAACTGTTCTGTAACAATAATAAATTCAGAATGAAAATCAGAAGGTATAATGTGAGGAAGAGATGGTCGAAACAAAAACATCAAAAGGGGTCCATGAGATGAAATAAAGACTAACAATTCTGCAAAGAGATAGAAGGTAAAAAATAAAACTGCCTTCTGACTTAACTCTCTCTATTCATATAAATAGTTTTCGATTTATATGATATTTCTTTTTCTTCGTGGGGACCCAAATTTGGACTTGTCATACTGTCATACTGTCATACTCATACATATTCCAAAAATCTGCCTAAATAGATTTGTTTTGTTTGGTTTGGTTTGGTTAAAAGCATAAATAGATAGATACTTCATACTTGAGTGCGTGACCATGTGAATACGAGCAATTCTCCTTTGCTAAATATTTATGAAGCATCTTTACATCAAATGTTGAATCCATTAAGATCCTTAACAAACTATTATTCCTTCAATTTCAAACCTTATCTGAGACTTCCTTTTTTTGTTCCTAAAAGTAAAAATGTCATTGCACTCTGTCGAAGCATGAACTTTAGTATCGGCGAACGCAGTGTTTCGTGTGTATAGAAAGGAAACTTTTCATGGGTATTTTTTGCCTAAGCATGCTTGATGTACATATCCATGATTAAAAAGTGACTTCAGGGCCACTGATGTTATCTACAACGTTCTTCGAGCCATTCAAGGTACTCAAATATATTCCATTCAAGATCATAAACACTTTGAAAATCAATATCTACACAAAAGTGAAATGGATGACTCAACTACATTTTACATATAATGCTATGTAACACATCTACAAGTATCACATAAGCAGATTCACTCCCCTCTAGTTTAAGCTCTGTGTATTTACTTCTTCATGGTGATATGAAAATGAGTCTTCATGTATCATAACCTTGAGCTGATTTTTGAAAATATAATGTTTACCTCATATCCTTGTCCCTTGTGCTATAACGGAATCCATCCCTGTTTTATCGTCAGAAGTTAGTGGTGGTCTAACTAATTCTATAATAGAACTACTATGACTTTAAGAACTCTATAGCTTAATTTGTGTGTAGTATTCACCTTTATGACTCCGGCTTCTGTACCGCAAAAAACGATATCATTAGCAGTAAGGAGGCTTGTTATCTTGCTTCCTGCTGATAGCCTTCCCACTTTCTGTTGTGTCCTTCTCAACCAAACCTTATTTTTCACAAACCATATGGCCTTACTTTAATATCAGTGTTCCTACATCATTAAGCTTAAATATGGTTTTGGCAAGCTAGCCAAGTGTTTTTAACTTGGCCAAAAAAAAGATTACCTGAAGAGTGTTTGCGGATGAACTTCGATTGAGGTAGATGAAGTCTTCAACGACACCCATCGCTACTATATTGGACCCCTTTTCCGATGTTATAGACATTTGGGGCTCATAATTCCTTCTCAAATCCTGTAAGCCATTTTATTTAAGTCACTTTCTTTAGTTTATCAAGATTTCACAACTGTTAATGAAGTTTTTATACCTTTATATTAGACATCTCAACATGTGTGGTTGAGCTGTATAACATGTCTTTGTACACCACCACTGAATTGATGGGCTTGTTTTGAATTCTCCAGCTCCTTGTTGGTGCTCTGATCTCTTTCTCCCGTTTATTTGCAACGATTAATTCCTGAAATACTATGTTACTTTGTGGTCTTATAATTCAGTATCATTTGGATGGAAAGGCAAGAGATATTTGTGCATTCATACCTGTATGCTTGAATCTATGCATCCCACATAAATCTTTCCTTGGGCTGCTACCATACTCTTCACACTTTTACCTTTGAAGATACTTTGAGATATTCTTGATGAATCAAGCATCTGGAGAAGTTTATTAGCTTCTTAGTGTTCAAGTTGGACTTGAAATTATTATATGATATTAATATGTAATAGAGTCTCTGCCCTCTTGTGGCATAATCAGAGATATCTACCTTCATCTTGTGCCCTTTGGTTATGACAAAGATCATATTGCCGAATGCTTCCACTTTCCGAATTGATTCTTTTGTTTTTAAGACGTCAGCACATTCCAGTTTTCCTTTAACTATCTGCCATATCTAATATAAGACAAATTAAAACATACACATTTCAACAAAAAAAGAAATATCAATATTCTCCTGATCCACATTGATGTTTCCTGGAAACAATGAGCCGAATCATTGTCATACCCTGATAGTTTTATCTGCAGATCCACTTAAGACACTCTCTCTTGTTTCAGAGATTGAAAAGCATGTTACAGCGCCTTTGTGCTCCTTGATGTTCCATAAAAGCGTGGCTAATTTGTCATCCACATTCCACACCTGCATGCTCAATGTTAAACATTTGTCTTCCTATTCAATTTTTATTAAAGTATGACGACACATACCTTGACTGAACCATCTGAATATCCACTAAAGAGCAAGCCTTTTTAGAGAAGAGGGGGGTGTGCACCCTCCAGATTGGTGCATCTCTATGGTTTGTGTATGAACACAAGATATGCGCTGGTCCTATATCCATATTGAAATATCAGAATTATGAGTCCATTGTGTGTCCACTACAACCTGACATCTTGAATAACTTGAACGTAGGTGAAGAAATTATTAACTTACTGATTTGCTGAAGAGATAATATGTTGCTTTATGCAATTCGTCAGCCATCCAGGTCACATGTGAAAGACGTCTCAAAGACTCTCTAATTCCTTCCGAGAAATTGACTAGTTTGTGGATTCCTGTGTGAACATTACACTTTAGTATAAAACTTATAGCCACCATGCTTTAGTATGGTATGAAAACATTATTTCACTTCAAAGTTGGGAAATTCACCTTTGCCAGAGCTAAAATTGTAGATGCATATACAAGCAAGAAGTCTCTCTTCAAGCTCCAAACCAGGGTGTAGAAACTGTGCTATCTCATCAAGTAAGACTTCACATGCTGAATATTTTAAACTATTTGGACCTTTTTGAAATCTCTATACTGAGCCATGCTATGGCTATAAGACACGCCTTTGCAACACTCTTGTTTTTACTCTTCAGCCCTTCTTGTAAACTGCAAAATGGCTTTGCCTGTATCAATTATTCTTCTTGCTATCTTAAAACACCATCCATCTATTCCTGTATCCTGCAAAAATTTATGAAATTTTCCATAATGATCACTCTTTTGGCTTGGCTTGTTAGTTATTATTAGAATATAGTTTTAAATTTATAAAAGTACCTGTAAGCATTCATCTGACCAGTTGATGTTTCTTATCATATTCATGTGTGACATAGAAGTTAGACCTCCTCTTTTCATTAGCCAAGCAGCAGTGTATGGTTCTCCTTTCCATGAATAAGTTCCACCGATATTCGAAAGAATGAATGTTGATAAAAGCTGCATATTTGGACCTTCACTATATGTAACTTCATCAAGGAGAGCTCTGGTGGCCTCATTTCTGAACTTTTTGCTCTCAGGTGGGGAATCCTGTTAAGAATTTCGATATAAATTTGTTTCTGGAATCAGTAAGACATGGTTTTTTGTAATGTTTAGAACTAACCAGTGCATTCAGTTGAAGCAATATATCTGCTGCATAGAGCTTGTGATCTCCCTGCAACTGTTTAATACACTGCAATAATGTATCCTGAATGTCAAAACTTCCTTCTTTCTTTATTTGCTGCAGAATTTTAATTGCTGACGACCTGAAATTACAAGTATGTCATATGTAAAGTGTGACTGGTAGTCAAAAAGAGAAGTTTTTTTGTTGAGATATGTATACCTTGGTATCTTGAGGACCTCATGAAGAAATTGAAGAGCAATGAAAATTTCTTCTCTGTCATTGCTCTGCAGGATGCAAAAAAAGGAGCCACTTCGAGTATGCTGATAGATATACTTTCTGTTCAGTCCATCAAATTGCATGCATTTTACTAAAATACTAGCCAAGGATATGAATTCCCTGAGTTTCCACTTTTTGCAACATCAAGAAGTCCACCAAGGACAGAAGGAGAGCTGATTGCAGCCAAGTGCATTGTGTTTGTAGCATGATCAAAAGCAGTAATCAACACTTCAATTATCATCAATGATGCTGCAGGCGGCGTCAAAAGAGGAGATGAAGGTCTAAACGTGTAACAAGAAGAAGAAGAAGGAGTGGATGCAACAACATCCACAAGAGCTGGTAATAGCTCAAGACTTTTTATTTCTGTCGGAGATGGCTTTATAAGGTAGATGAGAATAGCTGCTTCTTGCACATTCTGTTTCAGGGCATTTGCTAAATGACTTAGATTTAAACCCTTCCTCTTGACCTCCTCAAGAGCTGTTCTATTGACTGATATGATCTTGGTAAGTGCGGTCATTGATGCCTTTATCACAGTTTTCTCCTCGGAACTAGAAATAGCCGTAAACAGCTGATCCAGGATGACATCTTTTAGCATGCTATACTTGAATCCTTCTTTTCTGTTCAGCATTTGATAAATCATAGTAACCTCTGAGACATATTTCTCATCGGCGTTCCCTAACACTTCTTTTATCAAGATTTGAAGGTTCTTCCACAAATCCATGGTCCGAGCTCTTCTAGAATGCGTCTCAACTCCATTTCCTCGTTTCTTGGTATGCAAATTTCTCCTCATTCCTTCAAAAGTTGGGGCCCCTTTATGTCCAAAGACTGACAAGTCTAGTTGTCTCACAGAAGAGCCATCTTCTATGTGGGTATTCCAAACTGTCCTTGATTGTTGTGCCTGAATATCAATGATGGAACGGTTGAAATGACCGATAAAACTGTGGGATCTTTTGGCTAATGTGTCCTCATTATATACTTTGTTTGCTTCCTTGTGAGCTTGTTGGTTGGAAACACAGAAGATGTTGGCTAATGTGTCCTGATTCACAATACAGTTGGTGGAAGATGTTAATTTTCCATCCTCTATTTTCCTCTGAACTTATAAGCAATGAAAGTGTTTAGTTAGAGACATTACCGTATCTGGTTGAGACTCGTTCAAGAATTCATTGAGGCATCTGACTCTTGTACTTGTTCCAACTTCTGGATTGTTGACTTCTTGCAGGTTCCAATCCAAACATGGAGAACCTTCGAAGTTGTTTCCAGATTTTTCAGTCTTCCTTGACGCTTTAATTTTGTTGAAGATGTCATTAAGCTCATCCTCTTGCAAATCAACACTGTGGAAGGTCTGGTACAGCAATAACTTCTTCAATATGGATACCAAGACGTTAAATAACGTATATGTTACTTTTTTCCCAAATTTTTATGATTAGAATATTAGTAAGTAAAACCTACCTCACAGGTTTCTGACAAGTCTAGCTTCTCTGCAACTGAATGTCCATTAGCCCCAAATATTTCTTGCCTGTTCACATGTAGAGGTTAGGAACATTGGACATGATTATTGAATTTTTACAATTGAGTTTTCTCTGTTTCAGGAAGCAAACATAAAGACAAACAGAACTTGTAGTCTGTTTTGATTATAAGCTTTGAATCTTTACCCATATTTCTTCTGCCTTCGAAGCGGTTTCTCCGTACAGTCACTTGGCGGTTGATGAATAGCTCCGTAAGACATGACCTGGCAATAAGTTGCTCTGTATTTATACTTCCTTGCCATCTCTCTCTGACTCTTCATCTGACTTGTACACACCAGGAGTGAAGAAAATGCTCCGCAGAGTTCCGGGGCAATGTCAGTTCTTACAATCTCCGGCGAAACCAAAACCGACTGGAGAAAATTTAATGTGGTCTGCAAGGAATCACCTTGGAGATACCTTACAATGGAGAGGTAAAAGTAAGAGAAA
>JANFAJ010000033.1:18040-103140 GCA_028015245.1 Cardamine occulta | reverse complement strand
AAAGTCGATAACTTTAGCCATTTGAGGAGGAACCAGAGAACAGAGACATCGAATAGAGTCAATGGTGGTGGAGGCATTGATGTCATAGTTGAGGAAGAAGATGAGAGTCCTAACAAAGTGGTTGCAGATACACCAACAAATAGTATTGGTGGTAGTGGTGGTTCGTCTTTTGGGAGGAAAGTGTTGAGATCTAGATCTGTTGGATGTGGAAGCAGAAGCTTCTCTGGTGATTTCTTTGAGAGGATCTCTAATGGGTTTGGAGATTGCGCCTTGAGACGGATTGAGTCACAGAGAGAAGCCACTAAGGTCATTAGTAATGGTGGTGGTGAAGCAGCGGATGCAATGAGTGAAATGGTCAAGTGTGGTGGCATCTTTGGTGGGTTTATGATTATGACATCATCACACATCATCAACAGTTGATCATCATCATCATCATCATCATAAAATGGCGAATAGAAGCTGGGGATGGGCTTTTGCAAGTCCAATGAGAGCCAAGACTACCCACAGAGGTCGTACTATTACAGAGTCTACAGCTGACAAGAACACTTCTCAAAATTTGGACTCAATTCCTTCATTGTTGGCTTTGAAAAGCTAAAGTGAGATGCATTAAGCATTTTAAATCTTAATTTAGATATTTTCATATTTCATTCATGTGTTTTTAGTTAGGTTGTTCTTTTGTTCTTTGGACATTGGTTTCATCTTCTGTTTTAAATTAGTAATGTACTATTTTTCTTTTTTTCATTTCTGTGTTCGGCATCTTGGTTATATGTTGTTCATCACATACAAGCTTAAAACCTCTATAGGACAAAGGAGCTTAGGATACTTGCTGCTTTGTCTTATTCTTCTATGATTTTTTTCTTTTTCTTTTTGGCAAGTCTTATTCTTCTATGATTGTTTTCTTATTAATGGATTATATTATACACATTGTCTAACTCTTCCAAGACTATTTGTCTTGTGGTGTCAGTGTGATGGTAAACCAGATGTGTTACTATAGTAATATAGTACTATTATTATAAAAGTAACACAACCCACTTGAAAAAAGCAGTCAACAGGTTTTAGGGTTGCAAGTATTAAATGAATGGAATCAAAAGGCACATGCCTTTGCACATGCATTATGATGCCCATACTCAAAACTCAATAGTTTATCTTCTTTTTGTTTTTGAGCCCCACAAACTTGAAATAAGACATGCAACAACAAGAAGTCAACAATATCTATTAAAACTATCATCATCATGTTCATCAATTCATTATCAACCAGCTAATCTCTATATAAATTACATTTATGCAAAGCCAAAACATTGAGTTTGTTGTCCGACAAGCCCACAAGTTTGTATTTGTTATACATAAATACTATAAGAGGAAAAAAGAAAAAAAAAAGAGAAAACATTGACATGTCAAGTCGATCACGTCATAACAAATTTGTTTTCTTTTTCTTTCACAGACATAACAAAACTGTTATAAATTTATGATACATTTAAATCCATACTGATAAGGAGAACTGTTATGTTACAATAATAAATTCGGAATGAAAATCAGATGGTATAATGTGTGGAAGAGATGGTCGGAACAAGGACAGCAAAAGGGGTCCATGAGATGAAATAAAGACTAACAATTCTGCAAAGAGATAGAAGGTAAAAAAAAAAAAAAACTGCCTTCTGACTTAACTCTCTCTATTCATATAAATAGTTTTCGATTTATATGATATTTCTTTTCTTCGTGGGGACCCAAATTTGGACTTGTCATACTGTCAGTCTGTCATACTTATACATATTCCAAAAATCTGCCTAAATAGATTTGTTTTTTTGGTTTGGTTTGGTTAAAAGCATAAATAGATAGATACTTCATACTTGAGTGCGTGACCATGTGAATACGAGCAATTCTCCTTTGCTAAATATTTATGAAGCATCTTTACATCAAATGTTGAACCCATTAAGATCCTTGACAAACTATTATTCCTTCAATTTCATAACCTTATCTGAGACTTCCTTTTTTTGTTCCTAAAAGTAAAAATGTTATTGCACTCTGTCGAAGCATGAACTTTAGTATCGGCGAACGCAGTGTTTAGTGTGTATAGAAAGGAAACTTTTCATGGGTATTTTTGCCTAAGCATGCTTGATGTACATATCCATGATTAAAAAGTGACTTCAAGGCCACTGATGTTATCTACAACGTTCTTCGAGCCATTCAAGCTAAATATATTCCATTCAAGATCATAAACACTTTGAAAATCAATATCTACACAAAAGTGAAATGGATGACTCAACTACATTTTACATATAATGCTATGTAACACATGTACAAGTATCACATAAGCAGATTCACTTCCCCTCTAGTTTAAGCTCTGTGTATTTACTTCTTCATGGTGATATGAAATTGAGTCTTCATGTATCATAACCTTGAGCTGATTGTTGAAAATATAATGTTTACCTTATATCCTTGTCCCTTGTGCTATAACGTAATCCATCCCTGTTTTATCGTCAGAAGTTAGTGGTGGTCTAACTAATTCTATAATAGAACTACTATGACTTTAAGAACTCTATAGCTTAATTTGTGTGTAGTATTCACCTTTATGACTCCGGCTTCTGTACCGCAAAAAACGATATCATTAGCAGTAAGGAGGCTTGTTATCTTGCTTCCTGCTGATAGCCTTCCCACTTTCTGTTGTGTCCTTCTCAACCAAACCTTATTTTTCACAAACCATATGGCCTTACTTTAATATCAGTGTTCCTACATCATTAAGCTTAAATATGGTTTTGGCAAGCTAGCCAAGTGTTTTTAACTTGGCCAAAAAAAAGATTACCTGAAGAGTGTTTGCGGATGACCTTCGATTGAGGTAGATGAAGTCTTCAACGACACCCATCGCTACTATATTGGACCCCTTTTCCGATGTTATAGACATTTGGGGCTCATAATTCCTTCTCAAATCCTGTAAGCCATTTTATTTAAGTCACTTTCTTTAGTTTATCCAAGATTTCACAACTGTTAATGCAGTTTTTATACCTTTATATTAGACATCTCAACATGTGTGGTTGAGCTGTATAACATGTCTTTGTACACCACCACTGAATTGATGGGCTTGTTTTGAATTCTCCAGCTCCTTGTTGGTGCTCTGATCTCTTTCTCCCGTTTATTTGCAACGATTAATTCCTGAAATACTATGTTACTTTGTGGTCTTATAATTCAGTATCATTTGGATGGAAAGGCAAGAGATATTTGTGCATTCATACCTGTATGCTTGAATCTATGCATCCCACATAAATCTTTCCTTGGGCTGCTACCATACTCTTCACACTTTTACCTTTGAAGATACTTTGAGATATTCTTGATGAATCAAGCATCTGGAGAAGTTTATTAGCTTCTTAGTGTTCAAGTTGGACTTGAAATTATTATATGATATTAATATGTAATAGAGTCTCTGCCCTCTTGTGGCATAATCAGAGATATCTACCTTCATCTTGTGCCCTTTGGTTATGACAAAGATCATATTGCCGAATGCTTCCACTTTCCGAATTGATTCTTTTGTTTTTAAGACGTCAGCACATTCCAGTTTTCCTTTAACTATCTGCCATATCTAATATAAGACAAATTAAAACATACACATTTCAACAAAAAAAGAAATATCAATATTCTCCTGATCCACATTGATGTTTCCTGGAAACAATGAGCTGAATCATTGTCATACCCTGATAGTTTTATCTGCAGATCCACTTAAGACACTCTCTCTTGTTTCAGAGATTGAAAAGCATGTTACAGCGCCTTTGTGCTCCTTGATGTTCCATAAAAGCGTGGCTAATTTGTCATCCACATTCCACACCTGCATGCTCAATGTTAAACATTTGTCTTCCTATTCAATTTTTATTAAAGTATGACGACACATACCTTGACTGAACCATCTGAATATCCACTAAAGAGCAAGCCTTTATGATAGATGAGGGCTGTTACAGCTCCACTTCCAGATTGGTGCATCTCTATGGTTTGTGTATGAACACAAGATATGCGCTGGTCCTATATCCATATTGAAATATCAGAATTATGAGTCCATTGTGTGTCCACTACAACCTGACATCTTGAATAACTTGAACGTAGGTGAAGAAATTATTAACTTACTGATTTGCTGAAGAGATAATATGTTGCTTTATGCAATTCGTCAGCCATCCAGGTCACATGTGAAAGACGTCTCAAAGACTCTCTAATTCCTTCCGAGAAATTGACTAGTTTGTGGATTCCTGTGTGAACATTACACTTTAGTATAAAACTTATAGCCACCATGCTTTAGTATGGTATGAAAACATTATTTCACTTCAAAGTTGGGAAATTCACCTTTGCCAGAGCTAAAATTGTAGATGCATATACAAGCAAGAAGTCTCTCTTCAAGCTCCAAACCAGGGTGTAGAAACTGTGCTATCTCATCAAGTAAGACTTCACATGCTGAATATTTTAAACTATTTGGACCTTTTGAAATCTCTATACTGAGCCATGCTATGGCTATAAGACACGCCTTTGCAACACTCTTGTTTTTACTCTTCAGCCCTTCTTGTAAACTGCAAAATGTGGCTTTGCCTGTATCAATTATTCTTCTTGCTATCTTAAAACACCATCCATCTATTCCTGTATCCTGCAAAAATTTATGAAATTTTCCATAATGATCACTCTTTTTGGCTTGGCTTGTTAGTTATTATTAGAATATAGTTTTAAATTTATAAAAGTACCTGTAAGCATTCATCTGACCAGTTGATGTTTCTTATCATATTCATGTGTGACATAGAAGTTAGACCTCCTCTTTTCATTAGCCAAGCAGCAGTGTATGGTTCTCCTTTCCATGAATAAGTTCCACCGATATTCGAAAGAATGAATGTTGATAAAAGCTGCATATTTGGACCTTCACTATATGTAACTTCATCAAGGAGAGCTCTGGTGGCCTCATTTCTGAACTTTTTGCTCTCAGGTGGGGAATCCTGTTAAGAATTTCGATATAAATTTGTTTCTGGAATCAGTAAGACATGGTTTTTTGTAATGTTTAGAACTAACCAGTGCATTCAGTTGAAGCAATATATCTGCTGCATAGAGCTTGTGATCTCCCTGCAACTGTTTAATACACTGCAATAATGTATCCTGAATGTCAAAACTTCCTTCTTTCTTTATTTGCTGCAGAATTTTAATTGCTGACGACCTGAAATTACAAGTATGTCATATGTAAAGTGTGACTGGTAGTCTAAAAAGAGAAGTTTTTTTTGTTGAGATATGTATACCTTGGTATCTTGAGGACCTCATGAAGAAATTGAAGAGCAATGAAAATTTCTTCTCTGTCATTGCTCTGCAGGCGATGCGCAAAAGGAGCCACTCGAGTATGCTGATAGATATACTTTCTGTTCAGTCCATCAAATTGCATGCATTTTACTAAAATACTAGCCAAGGATATGAATTCCCCTGAGTTTCCACTTTTTGCAACATCAAGAAGTCCACCAAGGACAGAAGGAGAGCTGATTGCAGCCAAGTGCATTGTGTTTGTAGCATGATCAAAAGCAGTAATCAACACTTCAATTATCATCAATGATGCTGCAGGCGGCGTCAAAAGAGGAGATGAAGGTCTAAACGTGTAACAAGAAGAAGAAGAAGGAGTGGATGCAACAACATCCACAAGAGCTGGTAATAGCTCAAGACTTTTTATTTCTGTCGGAGATGGCTTTATAAGGTAGATGAGAATAGCTGCTTCTTGCACATTCTGTTTCAGGGCATTTGCTAAATGACTTAGATTTAAACCCTTCCTCTTGACCTCCTCAAGAGCTGTTCTATTGACTGATATGATCTTGGTAAGTGCGGTCATTGATGCCTTTATCACAGTTTTCTCCTCGGAACTAGAAATAGCCGTAAACAGCTGATCCAGGATGACATCTTTTAGCATGCTATACTTGAATCCTTCTTTTCTGTTCAGCATTTGATAAATCATAGTAACCTCTGAGACATATTTCTCATCGGCGTTCCCTAACACTTCTTTTATCAAGATTTGAAGGTTCTTCCACAAATCCATGGTCCGAGCTCTTCTAGAATGCGTCTCAACTCCATTTCCTCGTTTCTTGGTATGCAAATTTCTCCTCATTCCTTCAAAAGTTAAGGCCCTTTATGTCCAAAGACTGACAAGTCTAGTTGTCTCACAGAAGAGCCATCTTCTATGTGGGTATTCCAAACTGTCCTTGATTGTTGTGCCTGAATATCAATGATGGAACGGTTGAAATGACCGATAAAACTGTGGGATCTTTTGGCTAATGTGTCCTCATTATATACTTTGTTTGCTTCCTTGTGAGCTTGTTGGTTGGAAACACAGAAGATGTTGGCTAATGTGTCCTGATTCACAATACAGTTGGTGGAAGATGTTAATTTTCCATCCTCTATTTTCCTCTGAACTTATAAGCAATGAAAGTGTTTAGTTAGAGACATTACCGTATCTGGTTGAGACTCGTTCAAGAATTCATTGAGGCATCTGACTCTTGTACTTGTTCCAACTTCTGGATTGTTGACTTCTTGCAGGTTCCAATCCAAACATGGAGAACCTTCGAAGTTGTTTCCAGATTTTTCAGTCTTCCTTGACGCTTTAATTTTGTTGAAGATGTCATTAAGCTCATCCTCTTGCAAATCAACACTGTGGAAGGTCTGGTACAGCAATAACTTCTTCAATATGGATACCAAGACGTTAAATAACGTATATGTTACTTTTTTCCCAAATTTTTATGATTAGAATATTAGTAAGTAAAACCTACCTCACAGGTTTCTGACAAGTCTAGCTTCTCTGCAACTGAATGTCCATTAGCCCCAAATATTTCTTGCCTGTTCACATGTAGAGGTTAGGAACATTGGACATGATTATTGAATTTTTACAATTGAGTTTTCTCTGTTTCAGGAAGCAAACATAAAGACAAACAGAACTTGTAGTCTGTTTTGATTATAAGCTTTGAATCTTTACCCATATTTCTTCTGCCTTCGAAGCGGTTTCTCCGTACAGTCACTTGGCGGTTGATGAATAGCTCCGTAAGACATGACCTGGCAATAAGTTGCTCTGTATTTATACTTCCTTGCCATCTCTCTGATCTCTTCATCTGACTTGTACACACCAGGAGTGAAGAAAATGCTCTCGCAGAGTTCCGGGGCAATGTCAGTTCTTACAATCTCCGGCGAAACCAAAACCGACTGGAGAAAATTTAATGTGGTCTGCAAGGAATCACCTTGGAGATACCTTACAATGGAGAGGTAAAAGTAAGAGAAAGAAACCAAGATTGTGTTTGGAACCCCTGAAGTGGTGGTCCCTTGTTCGTCAAGTAATGCCGGCATTTGAAGCATTCTCTCTGTGTTTCTCAGACGAGACATCTTATCTTCTGAGCATTCGGGTTGTAAAGAAGCTTCGATGCTATCGATTCCCCAATAGAGATTCGAGAGAGCAGAGTGTTCAGAAGAAAATTCAAACAGAGTATCCTCTTCTTCGATGCTCAGCAATGTGATGCATTTCTGCTTAAGTGAAATCCATGCTTCGGGGTCTGATATGACGCGGAGAATGTAGTTGTTGATTGAAACTACAAGCGAATCAAGAGGTGAATTCTCATTGCAAGAGATAAAAGTCGAAGAAGAAGGTGAAAGGTAAGCCATTTTCACATACTTTGTTGCACACAAGTTTTGATGGTTTTATGGGATAAGATGATAGAAGAAGCGAAATTAGAGATTCGAGAGATAGAGAGAGAGAGTGTGTAAGAACAATGTAGTCTCGTGAAGGAACAAGCCAAACTCCAGAGAAAAAGAAAATGATTGGTCCTGTTTTGTAATCTTTTGCTGTCAAAAGGATACAGGAAACAAAAGTCAATAGTGTTGCGTGTGTCTGAGGAAAACGCAAGAGTAAGTTAATCATATATGATTCATATTAGTAAATTCATTTTCACTTCCCAACCTTCGTCTCATTAACTTCTATCGATTAGTTGACTTTCTCAATTAATTATTACTTTACCATATATAAAAGGTTCCCATGGTCACTATTTTACACATATTGAACACCAGCATCTACAAAGAATATAAAGGAGGCTATGATTTGTGTAAGTAGTGGAAGAGGACGGTTGAATGGGAGTATTCAGTTTAAAAAACTTAATTCAACCACATTATGAATATTAACGTCCATTAATGATTTGTTTACAATATCTTTTGCCAATATTTTAAACTTGTTTTAGGTGGGACTTGAAACCCATAATATAGCTCGAAGAAATGAAAAGAGAAAACCCACTAGACTACTTATCAACTCTATCACAACTGACACCGTAAGCTTGGAGAATATGAAAGTATTGATAAGAAAATTTTCAATATTGACATCTTATTCTTACTAGGTTTTAAATTCTTAATTGATAAGAAAATATTGGCTATCTTATTCTTAATAGGCTTTAAATTTTAAACGATAAATTTAACGAAGAAACTTATTATGTCCAAAACTCATTTTGTCTTCTAAGATGGTTATTGGTTAGGTATGGCTTTGAGGTAATAAGAAAATAATGATAAAAATGGTTGGAACAATTGGGCCCCAAGAAAAGGAAGGAAGTTTGAGAATTTTATGTCACGGGGAAGGAAATATTATGAGCGTTGGACAATACAAGAAAGGACATATCTATAAAAAAATGGTCAAAGAGCTTATTTCCCTCACATATGTTAAAATAAAAATTCCCTCACGTTGTCACATTTCTTGCGATCCAAATGGGTTCTTAATTCTTTTCTTTTTTTATATAAGAAAAAAATAATAGAAGGATTTAGGCGGCGGGTTCTTAATTCTTATGTCCATGTGTTATGTTAATTGAGCTAGATAAAGCTAGGGGATTAGTTCTTGTTTAAGTTCGTATTTGTTATGTTCGGTTTACATTCAAATTTGGTTGAGATATAGGTTTACGTTGTTCAAACTTCAAACACAATATATGAAAACAATAAGTAATAATCATATTTTCTCATATCGTAATTACACACTTTGTAACTATAGTGGAAATTTCTTATCGTAACTTTCTAATACATGTTTTTGAGGGGTTTTCTAAAGTTAGGATTGTAATTTTTGTTTTTTACATTAAAAGAAACATAACACTTGTGATGATGTGATCCTAAGTATGCAGTTATAATTATAACCGATCGGAATGTTACTCTTCGTTTCAAACTATTTAAATAACATTTTAAGATTATAATATGATTGTAAATAATGTTTACGGAAACGTCCCTCGAATTTTGAAGAAAAATTTTAAACGGCATGGAAAATGCTTTGAACTTTAAAAAAAAGACAAACGCGTCCCTCGTTTCCCTATAATTCAAAAAAGCCACAAACCAATTCTCTTATCTCCCATTTCAACTGTAACAAAGAAAAAAAGAAAAAGAGAAAAGGAAAAAACACTCTCTACGATTCACACTCAGTAATGTATCAAGATCGGCAAGGCGTTGTAGGCGGTGGCGGTGGCGGATCTGCGCCACACGGAATCATACTCGCCGTCGTTGTTGCAGTGATAGTGCTAGTTCCGTTCTTCATCGGAGACGACGGTGAAGCCATTACAGATGCAATCGCTGAGCTTCTCAGTCCAGTGGGACTTCTCTTACTCCCCATCGTTCTCCTCCTCACCATCCAGTTCCTCTCGTCGGAACGTGGTTCCTTCGTATCTGCCATTTTCTCCACCGGAGAACCAGAATCGATTCACCGGGTTAGCGGGTCTCCGGTCGGTGTCGCTTTGTTCCTCGTCCTGATATTGTTCTTACTCTACAATCGCTTCTCCATCTTCGGCGGAGATGATGGTTCCGACGACTGATGCGGCGTCGTTTTTCCAGATCTAGTTCTTCCCTCTTTTTCTTTTTTGGGAAAACAATAAATTATTTGGATTTTTGTTTTGTTTTTTTTATTTTAAAAATTTGTTTGACAGTTGAAGTCAAACTACAGCATACAGCAGTTTTATTTATGTAATGTAGGCACGCACGTGAGATACGTGACATTGCTGATGAGTGCACTAGGGTTGTATAATTACGGTTAAAGCCAACGTGACATGTGATTATGATTTTAATCCCGACATTTCAATTAGCTCCGGTTCTGAAATATGCCCAATGCGTGTAAATCCCATTTTATCGGTCTTTCTTAATCAAAATCTCAAATGCTGAAATCTAACCAAAATTTAATAGCTAATCGATGGTAGCAAATTCGTTTAGAAGAATAAATAAATGATAAGTTTTATTTAAATGAAATGGTGATGTTGGTGGAGTATAATTGATGGGCGACACATTGGAGTTTCGGACTCATCGTCTCCACGTGAGAACTGAGACATTTTCTGGCTTCTCATTTGCAATCCTATAGAATAATAATTTCGTAACCCTCTTTTTCGTACCCTTCATGTTACCACTTGCGGGGAAAATTCTCTTTAGACAAATTTCTTTAGCTTTAAAAATAATCTAAAAGTACAAAAAAAAAATATTAAATTAGTGAAAATAGAAATTTTAAATAATAATTCAATTTCACAATCCAGCCTCGTCAGAGAACCACAATGTTACCGTTTTGGATGTACATCAAAATATCAAACACCTAACTGTATCTAACTTGCTCAACAACACTATCTACATGAAGAAACCTTTCAAAACTATTCTTCAAGAGTTTCTTTATTTTGTTGACATTCATTCAGCTTTCAGTTGCAGAATCTCTTTCGCTGTCCTAACTCGAAAATATGGCATTTGTTCCTGCCGAAAATCACACAAACAGTTTCTAAATTTAAGCAGTTTCAAGTCTCTCACAATGACACTCACCTACTAGAGACAGTAGCAGGTTTAGTAATTTTTACCTGAGTGAAACAAAGATCCAGACCTCTGCTGTAGAAGTCGATGTATTTCAGCATAAACATTCCACAATCAAAGCTACAAAATGCAGAGCCAAAGTTAATAAAGTTGTTATGGATGAATGAACAAGTAAGTAGCTGACTTATTATTAGGAAAATGATACCCATTTTTCTGCATAGGAAGGTCCTGGACAAATTCTTGTCTCCATCTGCTTAAATCAATGTCTACTTCACTCTTGTCCCTGACTTCATCGACAAAGTATCTGGCCTGACAAATGAAAAAACTAGAGAATCAGGATATACATGTTATGACAGTACAAACGGTTTCAGTTACTCAATTACTACCAGTGCATCCAGGATTTTAGGCTCCCTTCCTTTGAATGAGTCGAGATACTGGAATTTCCGGTCCTTGATATTAATAACAGCCAAAGTCCAGTGGATGTTCATATGGATAGGGATAAATATCTGACAGCAAACAAGGTTTCTTAGACAGATGGTAAAATAGACAGCGATAGCAGAAGAAACACAACAAGTTTACCTTGTCACAGTCTATGAGATGGTAGCCCAACCTCTTCATTGAAGTCCATCTTCTGACTGCACTGTAGTTGTATCCAGTCCCCGAATTAACTAACTGAGGTGTGATTTCAGGTTTTCTTGTTAAAATTCATAAACATATATAGTGGCCAAAATCTAAATTCACAAGGCATGGGAATGTGTATAACCTTAGTGAAGAAGAATGTATTGAAAAAATGACATTTAAGAAGCTTCTTTGGTTCTCTAGCTTCCCTTTCTTTCAGCAATACCAGATAAAGATTAATAACCTACACAGAACAAAGTCCAAGGTTTTAACTAAATCATAGAGGTTCTAATTAGACAATATTATTATACTCAGTCTCTATGACAGAAATCACATGAGATTTAGATAGCGTTGACTAACCTCATCATTCAACCATTCACCTGGTTCAAGGCAGCTCAGGATTTTCCCTGTAATGTCAATATTTGAGTTCTTATGTGTAACCAAGATGTTCCTGCAGCGAGAGACGTTCATAAAATTACATAACACGAAAACATACGAATTCTCAGAGCAAATACACAAGAGACCAAGAATCAAAAGCATACACATTATTATTAGCTGAGAATGCTCGCTTGACTGCTATCTCCTCCTCTCTAGAAACAGGTAGAAATGCTTCACGTTCTACGTCCTGAAAATCAAATAAAGAACAATGAGACATCAGATTTCACAAAATCAAAAGGAATCAACCAATTCATATCCCGAAGCATAAACGCTTAAATTAGCCACACCTATGAAGATCAAGGAAAGTAACCAAACCTCTACTGGTTCTTCATCTTGTTTGAAAAACGAAAGCAAGCTTCGAATCAAAGCACGACACCTTTGTATCACAAAATCACCAAAGCCTCTGTCTTTCAGTTTCCAAGTTCTGTTTGCAGCACTCTCAATAATCTTTCTGTATGCTTCAAAACTCGAGACATCGGTCACAGGGCGTTTCAAAACAAGTGAACTATTAGCTTGAGAACCATCATCCACCATCAAGCTCCCATTTTTCAGATTGAAAACCTCAGAAGATAATCCATTTTCCATCTCCGCCTTCTCTTCCACATCGTCCACCTCCATATCCACTTTTTCGACAACTTCACCTTCCATACTTGTGTCATCAGATATCATCTCCACATCTCTAAGCTCATCGTCAACATCAATCACTTCTTTATCCGTTCTATAGCGCAAAGACAAATCAAGTGCACTCTGTTTTAAGATGTCATAGTTCCTTGTGAGAAAAGCTCCAAACGCATTACCAGAAACTTGTGGTGTGCTACGATCCCGACCTATCTGTCTTGTCATAGGAGAGAGACCGGTCGTCAGCATCCGCGAAGGACCATGAACTTGTCTCCGCAGCGGAGTTTTCGCTTCTGGGTAACGGTAATTTCCTGGAGCCATGGCTCTTGACGAATGTGAGAAAGTGGAGTCTTCAAAAGGGTTTAAACCAGTGCTAGGTTTGCCATGACTGTTCATGCCATCCATTGGTTTGAAACAGAGGGACCATAACCCTAGAAATTCAAAATCGATTCGACGAACTGAAAGGTCAAAATTCCCAATTCAAGGTTCAAAATCCTAGATTGACGTAATTTCAACTAACCCGACCCGACCTGCCCCGACCCAACCCAACCCAGGAGGTTTTGTTTTTGAAGAGATAGGTCAAACTCAAATCAGTTGACTTATCTCGTACCCTCTGGACGTAAGGGAGGTTTCTGGGTCTTGTTGTTCCTGTCCGGCTAAACCTATGTTTTTCTTCTCGTTAAACCCTTTGCTGGGCTTTCTCACTTCAGAATTCTGTAAAAAATAAAGCTTTTATTGATACCTTCTTCAGATATATGTTTACAGTCGATCGTATTGAACTTTGAGATTTATCGGCTGTTTTGAATAAGAAACTCAGAAAGATGCGGATGCTACTAAGACCAGGTAATCTGTTTATGACCATTTCACTTTCTGAAAATTTTCAATCTTTGATGAAAATGGGTATATAATTTGCTAGATATTGAGCTGACTTCTGTTATAACAACTATTCTATGGTGGGATTCGCAAGAACAAAATGTTTTTTTTTTTTTCTCTCATTAGTATAAATTAGTTTGATCCTGATTTGCGTTATGTTTGTCTTACACTGCAGGAATTACATTTCACACCAATACAAAACCCTCTCGTGTTGTCGCTGCTTGTAAGCACTTATCTTCTTTGTCTGATAATGGCGAAAATCGTGAGAAACCAAATACATTTGTTGAGGGTAATAGACAAGTTATTAATGAAATTTGCAATGTTTTGGAGACTGGTCCATGGGGACCTTCAGGTGAGACTGCTCTATCTGCTCTTAACCTTAAACCCCAACCAGAATTTGTCATTGGGGTCTTACGGAGGCTGAAAGATGTTAATCGGGCGATTGAGTATTTCCGATGGTATGAGAGAAGAACTGAGCTGGCTCATTGTCCAGAATCTTACAACTCATTGCTCTTGGTGATGGCTCGTTGTAGAAATTTTGATGCTTTGGAACAGATTCTTGGAGAAATGAGTGTTGCAGGATTTGGTCCATCTGTTAACACTTGTATTGAAATGGTTCTAAGCTGCGTTAAGGCGAATAAGCTTAGGGAAGGTTTTGATGTGGTGCAGATGATGAGGAAGTTCAAGTTCCGACCTGCTTTTTCAGCTTACACAACTCTTATCGGTGCTTTCTCAGCAGTTAATCATTCTGATATGATGTTGACACTCTTTCAGCAGATGCAGGAGTTAGGATATGAACCAACTGTTCATTTGTTTACAACATTGATTCGAGGTTTTGCCAAAGAGGGTCGAGTTGATTCTGCTTTATCTTTGCTTGATGAGATGAAGAGCAGCTCTCTTGATGCCGACATTGTTCTTTATAATGTATGTATAGATAGCTTTGGTAAAGTGGGCAAGGTTGATATGGCTTGGAAATTTTTTCATGAGATTGAAGCGAATGGTTTAAAGTCTGATGAAGTCACCTATACTAGCATGATAGGAGTTCTGTGCAAGGCAAACAGATTGGATGAAGCTGTAGAGATGTTTGAGCATTTAGAGAAGAATAGACGAGTCCCTTGCACTTATGCTTACAACACCATGATTATGGGTTATGGTTCAGCTGGTAAATTTGATGAAGCATACAGTCTCCTAGAGAGACAAAGGGCAAAGGGGTCTATACCAAGCGTGATCGCATATAATTGCATTCTTACATGCTTAAGGAAAATGGGAAAAGTGGACGAAGCTTTGAGAATGTTTGAGGAAATGAAAAAAGACGCTGCTCCAAATCTTTCAACCTATAACATTCTTATTGACATGCTGTGTAGAGCTGGTAAACTTGACTGTGCTTCTGAGCTACGTGATTCTATGCAGAAGGCTGGTCTGTTTCCTAATGTTAGAACTGTGAACATAATGGTTGATCGGCTCTGTAAATCTCAAAAACTTGATGAAGCTTGTGCTATATTTGAGGAGATGGATTATAAGGTTTGTACCCCAGATGAGATTACATTTTGCTCCCTCATAGATGGCTTAGGGAAAGTCGGAAGAGTTGATGACGCTTACAAAATCTACGAGAAGATGTTGGATTCTGATTGTCGTACTAACTCTATTGTTTACACATCCCTCATAAGGAACTTCTTCAACCATGGTAGAAAAGAAGATGGACACAAGATATACAAGGAGATGATCAATCAAAATTGCTCTCCTGATTTGCAGCTTCTTAATACGTACATGGATTGCATGTTCAAGGCTGGAGAACCAGAAAAGGGAAGGGCAATGTTTGAAGAAATAAAAGCCCGTCGGTTTGTCCCAGATGCTCGAAGCTACTCGATTTTAATTCATGGACTAATAAAAGCAGGTTTTGCGAATGAAACTTATGAGTTGTTTTATTCCATGAAAGAGCAAGGCTGTGTCTTGGACACACGTGCTTACAATATTGTCATTGACGGTTTCTGCAAGTGCGGGAAAGTTAACAAAGCTTATCAGCTGCTGGAGGAAATGAAGACAAACGGTTTTGAACCAACTGTTGTTACATATGGTTCAGTAATTGACGGACTTGCGAAAATAGATCGGCTTGATGAGGCTTATATGCTCTTTGAGGAAGCAAAATCAAAGAGAATAGAGCTAAACGTGGTAATTTACAGTAGTCTCATTGACGGGTTTGGGAAAGTTGGTAGGATAGATGAAGCTTACCTTATCTTGGAAGAGCTTATGCAGAAAGGATTAACACCTAATGTTTATACATGGAACTCATTGCTTGATGCATTGGTCAAAGCTGAGGAAATCAATGAAGCTCTCGTCTGTTTTCAGTCTATGAAAGAATTGAAATGCACGCCAAACCAAGTTACTTACGGTATCCTAATAAATGGTCTTTGTAAGGTCAGGAAATTCAATAAAGCCTTTGTCTTTTGGCAAGAGATGCAAAAACAGGGTATGAAACCCAGCACTATTTCCTACACCACCATGATATCAGGACTTGCAAAGGCCGGGAATATTGCAGAGGCTGGTGCACTGTTTGATCGGTTTAAGGCAAATGGTGGTGTTCCAGACTCTGCTTGTTATAATGCCATGATCGAAGGTCTCAGTAATGGAAATAGGGCAATGGATGCTTTTTCTCTTTTTGAGGAAACACGTCGTAAAGGATTACATATCCATACCAAAACCTGTGTTGTTCTTTTGGATACTTTGCATAAGAATGATTGTCTTGAGCAGGCAGCTATTGTTGGAGCTGTTTTGAGGGAAACGGGAAAGGCACGGCATGCTGCACGATCTTGGTAGACAATTATAATCTTGCTTCTTGTATAGGACAAGCAAAGACATTGGGCTATATCTTCTTATTCAAGTCAAGTGATGGCTCTTCAAGTTTCTGGAGAGGAAAATGTTAGTTTCACATTTTTCAGTATTCACTGGAAACATAGTGAAATCTGTGGGATAAGGATGATAAACACTAGATAATTACTTCTGTTTCTCTTCTTCGTTTGATTCAGTTCTTGGGAACCACCAAAATCCTCATGGTATCTTCTGCGTTCTTCGTAATGTTATACCTGCACATTCAGATTGTTATGATTGCCACTTGCTGCGGGATTTGATTGGAGACTATTGCTTGGTCTGTAAGTCGACCTCAGTATGAGCTCTTATACATCTCAAAGGTCGTATTTTCTCTGATTCAAGAGCCAGCTCCTTATGCAGTCTAAGAAGAAGCAGAGACTTTAAGAAGATTGTGATTGAAAGTGAATTAGTCAAAAGAAAAAGCCTCTTTTGCTTAGTTTTGTTACACTGCAATATAACAGACATCAGTTGATCTTTTATGATCCTCTATGCTGAAATTATTGTATTACTTTGGATTATCTGCAGCTTTTGCTGGATGAGAGAGACATGAACCTCCTTCGAAGCTCACATATTTTACCTTTATAATATGGTGTACGTCTGTTTGATCGGTTAATTGCGATTCTAGCTGGAGGGCAACTAACATAATCATTTTATCAAACCAAAGAATTCGATTCACACATACTAATTATTCCACAGATTCACTATTACTTTATCCCTAACCGATTTCATTTCTCAAGCAACGTTTATACTGCGTGTGGATGTTATCAGAGTAATATAAAGTCATGTGGGTAAATCTTTTAGATGATTGATACGTTTGGATGTGGGGGAAAAAAAAACAAACAAACGTGCAGAGACTGTTACACGGAAACAATGTTGAGATGAGATCTTTTCATGCTTTACCATACAAACAACCCCACGTTCAAATATCATCTCTCAACTTCATTTCAGTTTTAAGATTTTAGAGCTGGGTACTTGCGTTTTGTGGCGGTTGTTGCAGTAACCCTGCTTCTATTTCATCATTCCGTGTCTGTATGTCCTGTTCATAGTAAATGCATATTATATATTGGTACAAATAAAAAGGAAAGCAATCATACTTCTGGTTGCTCAATGCATTTTTTAACCTGTGTATTTAGCTGTTGTTGTGGTTGTAATGGTGGTTCTTGTGCAACAGAGTATGCTTGTGGCTGAGACATTCTATAATAAGGTTCTTTCAGATCAAATTTGCATGTAGATGACTGGAGTATTCCGCCTTGACTTGCACCAGGACCCCACATTTTAGCTGTTCAGACCACAGTTTTGTTATCAAATCAGGAAAAATAAGTTGAAAGTTAGATGATAATGCTTTTGAATGATAAAAACGCAAAGAAAAGCAATTTGGACCTGATAGAGTTAGATCTATGGTGTAACTCTGAGCACTGTGGGCTACCAAATGAAGTCTACCAGTGATCTCTTGACCTGCCATTACGTAAATAGGCTGTGAGAGAACACATCTGATTTGGTACCAATGCGTTGTAGGTGCGCCAGGAGCAGTTGTGAGCCATCTTTGGACCGTGCTGCTGGAAATATAAATCTTTAATTGCAAAGATAAGCATGAAAATGAAAAGGTTTGACTGAGTGAAAATCAAAGCAGGTTACCTCCCGTCGAAGAGAACATCGAACCAGCAGGCAAGTCCGTGCAATCTGGTGCACATGGAAGCAGTGAACTTCAACGGGATATCAATCTCATAAAAATCTTCTTCCTGCGAAAATGAATTAAGGGGTAAAATGAGATTGAAAGTCATTCACCCGCACCACGAAAGGTCAAATTTCTTGAAACTGAAGAACACTGAGGAATAGTCTTGAGTAACGTAATTATACCTTCATCTGAGTGAAATCTATCGTATGAAACATCGGAGGTGCCACCAATAATCTCGGATCAAATGCATCAACCACAGGCTGTAAAATCCGCACATATGATTCATTAATACCGGTTACGATGAAAGTATCCAAAAAAGTTAGTTGGTGAAGGAATACATATTTACAAAATGCTGGTGTTTATCTAGATATACCTGAGAAAAATAGCCTTGGTGAGCTGATCCAAATAGAGGTGTCAGATCAACTCCATAATAGTTCTGCTGTTGCCAAAACATAGCCTGCATAGAGGAAGGAATGTGTAATTATTGAATGATTAAGACTGCACACCAAAAAATTAAACTTACCCAGCATATTTTGGTAATTTTTCTTGGACATAATTCTTAGAATAACCAGTTGCATTCCGTACCTTATTTGCCATCTCCATAAACAAGAATTCATCGGAAAAAGGAGCCATGTAAATCCTACAGTGATAAAAATTCGTGAGAATGAAGACATAATAAGAAATAAAAAACGAAAGGCTCCCAATGGTTAGCTTTACCTTCCGACAGTGGGAAACATTTTGCCATTCGGAGACATAAAACGATCCCTAGCAATTACATATGACTCTAACATTCTCTCGTTGACCAATAGGGTGCCTGATTTCAAATACAAGATATGTCATTCAAATGAAAAATGAAACTTTCAATCACTAGTGATGCTTTTACACATTTTTTCTCTGAACAAGGTTTGGTTGGACCAAAGATTCTATCTTTCAAGGAAAAAGAACCATTATAAAGTCTGTCTCTGAAACCCATACCCATCGGTTCAGAGATCAAAACATCTGCTTTCTCAGGCAACTCGATATCCTCGACTTTACCCTTGATGACCTATACTTGTGCCAGCTTCAACAACATCAGACAAATGCATATAACACAATAAAATATCCTGATCAAACTGAATTAGAAGTCTTACTGTGATCCGATCAGCAAACATTGGGTTTCCAGCAATCAGCTTACGTGCATACTCAGCCATTTCTGATGCTTCGACAGCATAAACATGCTTGGCACCAGCCTAACATAGCAGAAAATAATAGATATATGTGACGAAGACAGAAGCAAAAATGCACAAATAACATAACCACCTCTCAATAAACAAGTCTCCTTTATCCATTTGCTAGCTTTAAAGATCAAAATACTGCCTATTTATCAACCTATTTTTTCTCAGAGCATAGCAAAACCTTAGTCCTGTAACCTTTAGGCCTAAATAATACATACCTGGGCAGCAAACATAGATAAAATGCCACTCCCAGCACCCACATCGACCACAACACGACCAGCAAAATCTGAACGATTCTCCATGACTGCAGCATAATATGTACCTGAAGACATGAATGAGGTTCATAAATAGCTATCCCAGGCCAAAAATGGGTGAGAAGAAAGCAGAGAAGATTCTTATGATGGATAGCATCCTAAAAAATCAAGAAAACTGGAACAGTTCTGAGACAACCAATACATTGAGGCCAGAAATTTTACCTGTCCTCACATAATCTTGTAGCATGTTTTGCTGATGTAGAAGTTGTCCATAATAATGGAAATACATTTTGGCTGAGGACGCCTCTATCTTATCGTCAAACTTGCTTTTATTGGCTGAAAGTGTTCCATTTTTCAAGGATGATTCTAGAAACGGAAGAATGAGAAGACAGTAAAGGAGTGGATAGTGGATACACAAATCTCCACAGAGAGAAATTAGTTCTTTAGATTCAGGAACAAACTTAACTTCTCAAATAATCATTGTATAATGCCAGAGAAAAAAAGAACATAAGGCAACCATGCTATATCATCTAGAAGTAAACCAATACAGGAAAAAAAAAAATAGTCCAAAGGGGCACCTTGAACAGCAGCATTCTTTCTCCACTCTTCAAAAGAATCACAAAAATCCGTGCTATCCTTCTCATCTCTAAATTTTATATTGACTCCTTGGGAGAATGATTTCTGTTTCAAAAAAATTAATTCATCATGAAGACAAAAATAAAGAAACATATATAATTGATAACGCCCTCAAGGATTAATCAAGAAGGCCAGGCAAAGTAATAACTTAACGTACCTCCTCTGAGGAACCTGAACTATCAGATACACAGATGAAGTGGACAGACCCCAACTTGAATAACTGGGAAACATATAAATTTTACAATTACATCAATGCATGCATCCTCAGACGTAACAAGAATATTAAGATAAGAGACTAAATAAGATTAAAAAGCATTATTGAAATTAAAACTTTCAGAGTTAAATATTTCTCAAATCGAGCTTAAATCTCCAATGAAATTGCGATTGCAGATTATTTCAAAAAAATTGTGAAGCAAAGAAGCGTTTCACTACACTACTTCATGTAGCAAAGAAGCGTTTCAAACGAGATGAAAATTTATAAAACAAATAAGAACCAGAGGAACAGTAACAGTAGCATGTGAATGGACATTAACCTGAGACGAAGCGAGATCAAAATTGAAACAATGGGCCGAATTCGATTGCAGAAATCGGAGCTCCGTGACTCCCTCAACGCAGGAAAACGTAGCTACAGCAGGAGAGGAAGACGAAACGGAAGCGGATGAGAGATCAGTGACTGACGCTAGAGGGAACTCCAGCTGCTCAAGTTTTTTCAAAGAAGAGACCTCCATTATCACACAACTCTGCGAATGTACAGATACAGTATCTGTGTGTGTAAACGAAGCTAAGAATTTTAGGGTTTTTCTGCTGAAAGCTTCCGAGCTCTTTGAGAGGGAAGCGAGTTAAAGCCGCCGAAAGGGGTAATGAAACGGTGGCATTTTCGTAGTTTACTATGATGATCAAGTCTACTTTAGTAACCCTGGGACAAAATCGAAAGTGACATTTGCGATTTAAACCGACTGCTTTTTAATTCTTAAACCAATTTCATAGAGATAAACAAGTTTGAATGTGAATCTAGATGAACAAGTTCAGCGAAAAGAAAAAAGCTCGCTTTGGTCAGAAAACGAAAGAGATCTTTATTCTTCACCACAAAAGAGAAGGGAACCAAAATCATCTACTTTAAACTAACCAACACATCCTAATCGCATTGTCTCTGTAACCAACTAAATAGCTTTGCAGGTTTTCTTGTTATGTCCTAGTCCCTTGCACTTGCTACATTGTAGCTGACGTTTTATCATGTCCAACGGCTCAATCTTCTTCATCTTCGGTCTCCCCGGTGTTCTCCTTGTGGGTGGAGGAGTCACACAAACTAACCCCTCGGGCGGCTCATCCACCATCATCCTGTCCATGTTTGGGACGGGTTGAATCGACTCTGCATACATTAACCGGTGACTCTCAACCGTGAAGTATCTAGAGCAATACTCATACGGGATTTTCCCTATACATTCAATCACAGCAATTGCATGGCTACAAGGTAACCCGGTTAGCCGCCAGATCTTGCAGTCACAATCACACTGATCGATATCAACTATGTTGACCGAACATTCTCCTCCATTAACCTGGAATAAGCTACCTTCTGGCGATGAAACCTGAAGTGTCTGTGCAAATCCTATTTCTTTCTGTAACTTCTCTTCGTTAGATGGTGTTAGAGTTGTGACCCATTCCCGGGATTCGACCTGACGGGTGTATATAGATTGCATCATCTTTGCTCGAAACTCGTCTATCATTTGGGTAATGGGAAACTCGTGAGCTTCAGAAACCCAGCTGTAGAAGTCTAGCCCAAAGGTTGAGTACATCTGGTTATATCTCTCTCCTTGGAACAGAGCATTTGCCCAATGGTGTGGCTCACTTTCTATAACCCATTTGTAAGCATCAGGAGATATACTTTTAATATTCTCCAAGGCACTGTAATAACCCTCGGGTGTTGTTGCATATGCCACAGAGTAGAAATCATTGAGCATATACCGTCTCGCTTCATGAGAAAACTGCCCCTTCAAGTCCACATTTAGCTTTTCAGCAAGCTGGCGTAGACAGTACGCGTGATATGCGTCTTCAAAGACCTGGGCTATTGCATTCTTCAGACCATTCTGGAAATCTGCAACAAACGTGATTCTTCGCATCTCAGACAATGCAGATTTGAGCTGTTCCAAAAACCAAAGCCAGTTCTCCTCTGTCTCTGAATCCACAATAGCAAAGGCTACTGGAAATATGCCATCTTCAGCGTCAGAAGCTGTTGCAATGAGCATAACCCCTTGGTATTTTGAGTTTAAGATAGCGTTGTCAAGGAAAAGGAGAGGGCGGGAACCTTGTTTAAACCCAGATATTGAAGCATAGAACGATATGAAAAGACGATGGAAGCTCGAATCTTCTTTTGTCATGAAAGTGGCAATACTACCAGGATTTGTCTCCTTGATCTTCTCACAAATTAAGGGAATTTGACTATACGCCTCCTTATAAGAACCTTGGAGCTGCTCGCGGGCAATCTCTTTTGCCCTCCACGCCTGTGAGTAATTCAATTGAATACCATACTCTTTCTTTATGTCCTCAGCAATATCCTTGGGCTTGTAGTCTGGGAAGGCTTTCAACTTCTCTTTCAAGATGGTTCTTACCCATCCTCTAGTTGCACGGTAACCAGGTTTGATGACTGCTCTCTCACAGGTGTGCCTCGGGTTCATTTTTTTGATACATATCAACTGAGTCGTTGAAAGCCTCGCTGCTGTGATACGCCATGGACAACCTTGAGCTTTGCATTTGACAGAAACTCGATGGCTGTCATTTTTCTTGTATTTGTAAGCAAAACCATGGGCAACCGAATACTTGTGCAATGCATCTCGGAATTCAATAAAAGTATTAAACCGTTGATCAACACCCGTGATGACGTTTTCCCACTGCTGTATTGCTGTGTTCTGCTTCTGATCAATCAAAACAAAATTGCAGGGCAAAGGACTATCATCAGGCATAGCCAATTCAATTTGAAAATCATTTGTCATATCCTCATCAACAATATCTCCTGCAGCAGTAATTAGAGGTACCACTCCTTCTGATGCCATTATCCTACTTGACCTGTATAAGCAATTCACACATTATCGATTAAACAACAAACCTCAGAGCGGCAAACAACTTGAACATAACTGTACAATTCTAACTATGATCAGCTTAATGAACCAATGCAAGTTTCTAAAAATGGATTCAATAGAAGAAAGCAAAAGAAACATCTACCTACTAGCTGGCATTACGGAGAGATTTTTGACACCAGCTTCTTCGGGTAAGACGAAGATCTCGACATTCCCTGCATCAGCAGAGAAGTTGACCATGCGTTTGAAATCCTTATCCTTAGAGATGGTAATAAGGGTCTTCTTATTTCCAGGGAGAAAGTACTTAAGAGTCATTGTCTCCAAACCAAACCCGAAATTCTCAGCCAACTCTGATTTAAAATCGGTCATTGAAGTGTTCTGATCGATGTCAATAGCAAAAGCATCGCCACCAGAATACGATAACGATCCATCTTTGATCGTCACAAATTCTCCTCCTGACTGACATATAGCTATGACTTTGTTGGTGGCCATAACCAAACTAACCTACAAAAACCAAACCACACTCTATATTACAGCACCTATTGCATAAAAGACGAATCTTCAATGTACACAATTTTTCCAATTCAGCCAACGCCTATGGCCAGAGTACGAAATCGAAACATTCTATAGATTATGAACCCTAATTTCCAAAAAACGAATCCGAAATTGAATAATAGATTACAATTCATACAGAAAAAAATTTGGAATAGAAAATTCTGAGATCAGAAGGGGGAATAAAAACTAGTAAGGAATTGAAGTAGCTTAAATCAGAGAGTTGGAAATAAGAAATTGGTGTACCGTTTCTTACGCCAGGCTGAAACAGAAATATGAAGAATTGAGTTCTCTGCTCAGGAAAAAAAAAAAGTTGAAATTGCGGAGCTTTTTTCTTCTGCAGACCCACAGAGAGAGAGAGGAGAGGGTGAGAGTTTGAAACTTTCACGTACGGCCCTGAGGAGAAAAAGAAAATGGTGACATCAAAACGCTGCGTTTAAAATCCATTAATCCTCAGTTAAACCAGATCAATCGAAAGACCCGCAGTTAAACCAAATCAATCTGATAACATGATGAACCGAAACCTTTGGTTCCGTTTGACCAATTTACCGCTCCTTAACTAATCGTCATACGCACCGTTTTACAGGTCGTTCCCAATCAGAAGCTTCAGATTACACACAGAGACAGAGGACACAGAGAAGAAGAAGAAGAAGAAGAAGATGATGGGTTGCGCTACATCAGCGCTTCCTCCTTCACTCATTACTAATGGGTCTATCTCATCTCATCAAAACATCTCCGTAAGCGCCACAGAACAACCCTCTTCCTCTGAATTTCGACTTCTCTGCTGGCTTCGAAATGCTTAGTGATTTAATCTGAATTTGTGTTTTTGCAGATGAAGAACTCGAAAAATTTGGTTAAGGTTAGTGATGCTGGTAGTTATAAATGGCGCCTTGTGATAGCCTACGATGGCACCAAATATGCAGGTTCGTCTTCTCAGTTCATAGTAATACGAAATGCATAGTTATAGTGAAATCGTATCTATAAAGTTACAATACAGACTCCATGTGATTCTGGTGGGAATAAATTTCGTTACTTTTATTGAAATTTCACTTGAATCTGTGTGAGAAAGAGAGGAAGGGAATTGTTTGTGACACTTAGTCATTGAAATCTAATATATCAGAGAACGTTCCTTATAGCTCTTCAAATCCATTTTCTTTGTTGTCTAATTGAAGCATAACGCAAGATTTCTCTATGACTCTAACTTGTGGTCTTAAATTTTGAAACTGTTTCACTTCGTTTTGTTCCTACTTTGTATGCATCTATCAATCTTGTTTCCTTATCATCGAATTGAACCGGACGTTGGTTTCAGGCTGGCAGTATCAGGAGTCACCACCAACGATCCAATCAATGTTGGAGAAAGCATTAGTTCAGATAACTAAGCTCGGAAGAAAAGAGCTTTATCTAGTTGGAGCAGGCAGGACCGATGCGGGAGTTCATGCTTGGGGTCAGGTTCGACTAAAATCCCATCTCTCTTTCTCAGCTTTCAATAAATTTTGATATGAACACAAAATGGATCATCCGCTATTCTTTCTTGTCCAATCTTGTTTTTCTTCAGGTAGCTCATTTTGTCACCCCTTTCAATTATACTAGTTTGGATAGCATTCACGCTGCTTTAAACGGTCTTCTTCCTAAAGATATCCGCGTCAGAGAGATTAGTGCAGCGGTTCCTGAGTTCCACGCTCGGTTTTCTTCCTGTAGCAAGGTCTACCGCTACCAGATATACAATGATACTTTCATGGACCCGTTCCAGCGTCATTGGGCTTACCACTGTGCTTATAAACTGAATGCCTCTAAAATGCGGGAAGCTGCAGAACATTTTGTCGGAAAGCATGATTTCACTGCATTTGCTAACGCTACACGCGAAGATGGAGTACCTGATCCTTTGAAAACTATATCCTGCTTCGATGTCATTCAAATGGTAAAAATCTTCAATTCTGGAAAGTTTGGATAAGGGTCAGATTTTGACCTGGTTGTGTTTTGGTGTTTAGGGATCTCTTCTACAGCTTGAAGTTGAAGGTTCAGGCTTTTTGTACAGACAAGTCAGAAACATGGTTAGTGTTATACTCTCTATAATGGTATTTGACACCACGAAATAATGCTTTTAGTCTGCTGAGTCCTTCCACATTTGCAGGTAGCTTTGCTGATTCAGATTGGAAAAGAAGCACTGGATTCAAACATTGTCCCAATGATTCTGGAAACCAACGACAGGAGGGAGCTTGCAAAGTATACTACTTTCCCTGCATCGGCTCATGGTCTTTGTCTTGTCTCTGTTAAGTATAAAGAAGATCATCTAAAGCTTCCATTGGATTCTCCTCTAACTAGTTTTGGTAGACATCACACTATAACAAATTGTAAACTTCCCTTCTATTGAAACGTTCTTCCGTTTAACATAGAAATTGGAAAAAAAAAAAAAAAAAAAAAGGGAAGAAAGGCATTGTCTATTTACTTCTCTGCAAGACTACAATTTTCACAGGATTAAGCCTGGCATTTTGAGTGGAAAATCCTGATGCTATGTCTCAAAGAAACGAAGCTCAACCATGAATTCTTTCTGTTTTGGGGAGTACCAAGCAACAGCCTTGGCAGAAAAAAGCACTTCAAGAGCATATTCTATAGCAAATACTGTATTATCTATAATCATGGGGTTAGCTCCGTTCTTCAGATCAATCTTAATTCCAGACTCCGCTTTGAAACTAATTGGTCCAACAATCTGCAACCAAATCCATAGAAGACTATTACAAACCAAGTACCTGAAACTTATGAACTTGGAAATTTCTGTTAAATATAGTTTCTTTACCTGTTGCTGCAGAGAAACTGATACTTCAGGGCAGATTTTCTGAAATGCTTCTAAACTAGGCTGCCGAGAATTCAAAAGATCTTGTGCAACACTAGTGGCGCCGGTAAGAAACCTCAGACCATGTGGAAAGTCTAATCTAGCATGGAAACGGGTGAGATCAAAGAAGAGCTTCTGGAAGTTTCCATATTGAGCTGTGAGTGATGTCCGTCCTAAGGCATCAGCCATGAATCCGGAATTTACAGATGGAAAATGAAGAGAGAACCCTCCAACATCGTCATTATCCTTCGCAAATTTTGATCTGATTGAATTTTCACCAAATGCTGCGGTCATCACAGAGCCTGTGGGATTAATGAAAAATATTAGTAACACCAAAAAGATCATCCCAAATGACCACTGCTTCCTCAGCAGATGGCTCACTCAATCATAAAACTTTCCATCAGAGGAAAACAAATTTAAAAAAAAAAAAAAAAAAAAAAAAATCCCACAAATTCACCATTTCAATTACTAGTTCTGTAAAATCTAATATTAGAGTTGCAGAATTCAGATGATCAGATTTGCGCACAAGAGAAATCACAAAACTTCCGGGTTTGACAATAAAAATGCTTCTGAAATGAGTAGAAGAAACTTATCATACCGATAATCCCAGATACTGCGACATGAGGACTACTGAGGAATACGTCAAAGGGCTTGCAATTTTCGAGCTTTGGAATGGTACCTCTCCAAAGATCCATGTTTGTCCTATAAGAGACTGCGGATTTTAGAGACAAACCAGGAAGCAGAGACGGTGGAGGCACTTCCATAGTATCAGAATTAAACTTCTTGGGTGATCCGCTATTATGGTGTAAACATAAATGGTAACTTGGACCAGAGTCAGCAGGAAGAGAAGCTAGATCAATAGCCATTGAGAATGGCACATCCCAATATTCACCATGTTTATCTACAAATAGTCCAGGCCAAACCGCTTCTGCTGTCAGATTGTGAAGGGGAAACTGAAACCCACGAAAAAGAGAGATGTGAATAAAAACTGTAGCGTCAAAAAGTGTATCAGACTTTATAAGCTCAGGGACCCAAATTCCATAATCCAGAACAATAATTTAGCCTTGGTTATCACATTTTCAACCACATTGGAAAAATCTATAGAGACAACAAAGCAAAGTTTATGATTTTCTATTCGGAGAGATGTGAATTAAAACAATAAAATCACAAGTCTAGTTTGATAACTTGGTAGGAGTAAAGAACCTAGCAGACTTCTTAATCTCAGTGACCCAAATTTCCATAGTCCAAATCAACAAATTAATCACATTTCCAACAAAATTTGTGAAAGATCAATACAGAGTCAAGAAATCGAAAGAGGGTAACAAATAAACTACCTTGTGATTGAAGATAGCCTTAGCCCTAGGATTCTTCTCAAGATCACCCTTGTAAGTATCATAGCTAAGAAGTAAAGTATCATCTGGTGTTAACAACAACTCAGAGCAAAAGCCCAATGCGTACAACGATTTATCCTTCAAATACTTTCCAATTGTGTTTAAACGAGAAGCTGCTGCAGACGAAGACCCTCGCCCAAAAACTTCATTCTTTTTTATCTCCGAGACAAATCTCTGAACATCGAATTGGCCCAGAAAAGACACAAACCTTGGGATTCACAGAAATCAATCAATTACCGAGCTTTCATCAAAAGTATCAGAAAAAAAAGGATTTTTTTTTGGGTGAGGTACCAGTTGTTGGAGAAAGGGAGAGTGAGGACTCTTTGAAGAGAAAATCCACCACCGCCTCCATCTCCGGTGGTGGGACGGAGAGAGGAGAAGGAAGGGACGAGAGGTGTGGTCATGAAGCGGTGAAAGAACTCAACTTGCTTAGGGCGAGAGAGACGAGTGCCTCTGCAGAGACCTAGAGGAAGAGGATCATCGGAAACAGCTCGTGCAGTGGCCTCAAGTGTTACCGGAGTCGACATATCGAGGTCCCAAATGTCGCCCTCTTCGACCCATCTTAGTCTGTTCATCGCCGTCGTCTCCGCCGCCGTCGCTCAATTTCTATAACTAGCTGACCTCGAGATGACCAAACACAGTCTTACTCTGGTTTTTGGTAGGATAAACACCTTGCCGTTTTTAAGAAAACTTCCTGCCGTTTTTTTTCGGGCCCCAGTACTACACAAAGAATGCTGCGACTGTTGATCTGTTTGATTTGTGTGACAAACGATTTCACTGGTCAAATCAAATGACTCAAATCTCAAATGTATAGTGGATTACTGGATTTTATAAAAACGTTGCTCTAAGTTACATATGGGTTGTACCCATAAGAAAAGATATACATGAATGCATAAAAAATCTTTAAAATTTGATCCTAACAACTTGTTCAATTTGTGTATAATCTAAACAAACACACCTTTTTATTTCATGGGTGTCTATTGTCCTACACTAAAAAATGACTGGCCAATCTTTAAAATCCGTTTTCTATATTATATTTCTTTTTAATTCAAAGTTTTTGTTTACTTGAAATATGCTATTATGTGATAGATTTTTCCGTAGCAATTAATTTGCCACAAAAGTTTCAAATTCTACGTTCGCTATATATAAGCTGCCGTAATTTTTTGCGATATTTTTTTAAATTACCAGTGCCTAGGTAATGATTAATATACCGCAGCTAGCGACAAATAATCTCTTGATGCTTTTATTTTTTTGGGTAAAAATCTCTTGATGCTTTTTATAGTGTTATTCTTTGTGAATATAAACATGTTTTAGAAGTGAAAAGTTCTTCTTTTGTTTTGGTTGGTGGGGTGTTTCGTGCATGGTTCTTCTAGGATTCCAAGTTGGCCAGCCTTATATATAAAGGGACCTTAAGTTTTGAACCCTAAACCATCAGACTCACCTTCCTTCACATGCTTATGTATCTTTAGATATTTATATATACACGCAAAATACATCTCTCTCTCTAAATTAAGGATCATAATGGGAGGTTCTTGGCGTTTCTTGTTTAGCTTTTTTGGCAGCTTCAAGGCCTGGTGGCGACGAAGACAGATATCGAACCAGGCAGGAACAGACGACGAGATGTATGTTGAAGATAGTGAAGCCAACTTCTATAATTGGTACCTCGTCGAACCAGCTATTAACCGGAGATCCACTGATTTCATCAAAAGGTTCCACGAGACTCGTGACTGATCCCATCACCTTCTTATAACGTAGAAGTTTGGAGGAAAATTTGTTTCTTTTTTCGGTTTTTTTGTCTCTGTAGTGTGTGTTTTTCTATGTGTTATTCAATAAAATATAACCATCATTATTGGTCAAGTCTATCGAGTTGATTATGTGTAAAATTATACTGCACAGGATAATGATATAGTTTATGCTATATATCAAAGAAACTCACATAAAACGGTGGATATGTCTTGTGAAATGTTAGATAAATAATTACGATTTCACGTCACTTCACCTAATACCAAAATGAATCGCAAACAAGCAAACGCATAATCAAGAAATATATATTAGTTATATATGCATAACAATTTAAATTACACGTTCATTGAAATGTCTAATGGAATTAAACCAGTTAACCGATCGTCTTCGTCTAGATGATTTAACATGCCTAATTAGCCATCTCAACCGTCTATGTGATTTTATCATGCACGCGCCAATCATAACCGCATAAACCGTCATAGAATGAATAAGAGTCTCCACGGAAAGAAAAAAAAAAGGGTTTATCCCTTAAAAATCAATTTACATTAGTAAGTAATTCACATGAAGTTTACATAAAGCTGTTAATTGAAGGATTGATTGAAATGCCTGTAGAAGTATCGGTGAGATGAATTTGTCCGTATCTGATTGGTCCAATCTTAAACCAAAGTGCCTTGGGTCATGTTTTAAAAAATAAAAACTGTCTTGGAAGGCGAGAAGATTGTTCTCCAGGTTAAACTTAAATTTGGGTTAGAGTTATCTATGTCCTATATATTGTCATATGACTATGATATAGAATTTTTCTAAATTGAAAAAGAAGCCAGTAGTTTCTATAATTTACCCTCGTGTAGTTATAGACTTTACTATGATTTTTGAATAATTTACGGCTTCACTAGACAAAGTCGAGGGTAGGTAAGTTCGCCAAATAAGCAGAGTCCGTTCTTATTAAAAAAACGATATGCACCAAATAAATCGAAACCAAAACTCACTTCTTTATACAAACTTTTGGAAAATAAAAACGAATATATGTTAGAAAGAAGAAGCTTTTGTAGGCAGGAATCGATACAAAAGCAATCAGAATCAGTCAAAGAACGATATGCTTATAATCGAGAAGAAGAAAGAGGATATTTGTTTCACGTATACATGTGCCTCCTCTTTTTTTTTTTTTTTTTAATTTTGTGTCCTAAGCTTTAAGACAGCTTAGCACTGCTTGGTGGTTAAGTATCCACATTCTATATATAGGCTACTAGGCTTGGTCACTTCACCTTTCTAAATTCTTACCTTCTCGGAAACTTCTCGCCTTTGGGTTTTTTTACCTTTCGGGAACATGTCGTACGCCTTTTACTTTACCTTTCTCTTTGTTTATATATATGATGAGCAAATGTTTTTTTCTTCTTCTTATCAAAGTGTGTACTTCCGTATTATAAGCTTAATCACGCGACCCTAATTAATTGTATCAGGGGGTAGTACGTAATAGCAGCCACAATACAAATTCTCATCGATCGTGAGAAAAAAACATATGAATCAGTTTTATACTTTACCTACATTATGTAGAGAAATATGTAACTTTGCTATATTCCACTTAATATAGCTACATTCGATTCCTTTCCAGAAGCACTGCGTACGAGTTAAATATTAAATAAATACCTAAGATGGTATTAGTTCAAGTAAAGGAGCAAGAACCGAATCTCAAAGAACATCAACGTACAATAAAAACTACTTTTTTTTTGTGGCCATCATTATTTCTCTCGAAAGGGAACCACTCAATTACCCAAAGAAAAAAAAGAATATCAAATTTGATAATTCGAACATATAGAATAAAAATAAAGAGAAACTACAAAAAAAAAACTAGTAATCCATAACATAATACAAAATTGAACCCTTTATAATGGCATTAATCAGGTATATAAATTTCTTGCACTTTTAATTTAAATGCAAAAAAAAAGTTCACATCCATAGATGAGAGAACTACAGTTCACTCCCACATTGTTTATTTATTCGTTTTATCACTTGTTTAAATTGTCAACAATTTTCTGTTTAATTGTTACAAATAAATCGAAAAACTGAGTTTTTGGGCTCTACCCGATTGTCATTGAACTTAATTGGGCCATTCATAAATCTGTATTTGGACCCAACATAGTTCAGTTATTTGATACCTGTTCTTATTTGATATCTCGGACTTCGAACCTGCATTGCCATCAGTCTAAAGTTCAAGTAGTGTTATCTTAAGTCATGATCTCAATTACAACAACAACAAATATTTTTTTCATATTAATTTTATTTTAAATGATATATAGTTGATTGAATGAATGAAAGAAGAATCTCAGAATGCATTTCAGCAAATGTTAATCATCTCAGTATATCAAATACCTTCCCTCGATCTCTATTTGTGTCTCAGAATAATTCATTATTTGTTAGATGATATTAACATTTGTGGAAATAAGTGCTAACGGTTTTATCATATTTGAGATGAATTTGGCTCGGTTCTTCCAAATATAACACATCATATAATCGAAAATGGTTTGTGACTGAATTAGCAGTATAAAGAAACGAAAAGAGTGCTTACCATAAAAATAAAAAATAAAAAGAGAAAAGAAAACCGTTTGATAGTTACTATAGCTAATAGAAGTTTGATTCTAATGTAAGTGTGACTCTCTCGTGTCACCTCACCATTATTTTCATGATCAATCTTATTTTGTGTCTTCAGCTACTTCTTGATCTTGGACTCTCTCTTCTTGAAGTGTAATCTCAATTCTATTATTGAGCTCTTTCGTTACTTCTTAATCTTGTTTGGTGCAATTTTCTTGATCACACACGATTTCTACTTTCTGATTCTCCACATCTTTCTCGTTGCCATTGATCTCTTCATCTACATCTTTCTTGATGACATCTTCTTGTTCATTGATATTTTCTTCGTGATCCCTTGCACCTTGTTTGATGTCACTGTCTTGTCCAATGTTCTTTCCTTGTTGATCTTTTCCCGTTTGTTGATCAACATCATTGTCTGGTTTTGTAACCGCCTCTTCATTGTCGTGATTCGCAACATCTACAATGACTTCTTGATCGGTTTCATTAATTATTTCACTTTCAACAGATGATCTTTGAGGCGCAAACGCAAGGACATGTTGAGTGTTTGTCTGATGCCATATCTGTTGCGTCATGTATGGTAAACTTTGGTAATGTAACTACACAAATACCATATCCAGTTAAATTTATAAGTATTAACCAAAACATATTAAAAGTTATTAAAAACATAATAATATGGAACATAAGTAGTAACCATTTGTGTGGGGTAAGTATGATAACATGGATTGGTATACATGTAACCATATTGTCCCAAAACCGGATTCCTGAAGATTACAAAATAAAAACCAAAGAAATAAGATTAATTATTTATCATACGAAAATATGATAACAACTCTACTTCTAACCAAGTTTATATAGAACTTACCAGATGAATTGTTGAATATATGGATCTGTTAGAAGTTAAACTTGATTTTAGATCAAGTTTAATTATTGGGCCAAACCCAATATATGATCCAAGTTTTAGAGTCTTCTCTAGAAATATCAACACCTCCACCTCCTTAAAAGATTCTAGAATTTTTCTAGAATCATCTCAACATCTCTCCACCTCCTTAAGAATAAAAATCTAGATATTTTCATAAAATTATCTAAATAATTGTAATAAAATAATATAGATATTATGGTAGAATAATCTAGATATAGGATTGTAATATTCTAGATATTTTGTAGTTTGGAGGCTATAAATACCTCCTCACCCTCTCATTTGTAATCTAGTTCAAGAAGTTTTAAAAAGCGAAGTGAAGTTAAGAAGTGAGTAATAAGAAAGAGTTGTAAAAGAAATCAAAACCTTCCATTACCTACATTTCTCTTCTAAATACTTAAACACTTTCTCCATCATTATCTTAAAAGTTTTTTTTCTCCCAACAAAGTGGTATCAGAGCTAGAAGATTCACATCAAGATGGCAAACAATGGTGTTCCCTTCCAAGTCCCGATGCTTACAAAGAGCAACTATGACAATTGGAGTCTACAAATGATGGCTATCCTAGGAGCACATGACGTGTGGGAGATAGTCGAGAAAGGCTTCATTGAACCGGAGAATGAAGATAGTATATCTCAAGCTCAAAAGGATAGTTTGAGAGACTCAAGGAAGAGAGACAAGAAAGCTCTCTGTCTAATCTATCAAAGATTAGATGAAGATACGTTCGAGAAGGTCGCGGAAGCTACGTCAGCCAAAAAAGCATGGGAGAAGCTTCGAACATCCTACAAGGGTGTCGATCAAGTCAAGAAGGTACGTCTTCAAACTCTAAGAGGAGAATTTGAAGCATTGCAAATGAAGGAAGGTGAACTCGTCTCCGATTACTTCTCAAGAGTTTTGACGGTTACGAATAACCTAAAAAGAAATGGAGAGAAGTTAGACGATGTGAGAATCATGGAAAAGATTCTTAGATCGTTGGATCCAAAATTTGAGCATATTGTCACCGTCATAGAAGAGAAAAAATATTTAGAGGCTATGACAATGGAGCAACTTCTTGGATCATTACAAGCCTATGAAGAAAAGAAGAAGAAAAAGAAAGATATCGCGGAACAAGTACTAAAGATGCGGATTGATCATGTTAAAGAAGGAAATGGCCAAAGTTATCAAAGAAGAGGTGGTGGTCAAGTACGAGGATGAGGTCGTGGATATGGAAATGGACGAGGTTGGAGGCCCTATGAAGATAACACCAACCAAAGAGGATAAAGCTCATCAAGAGGTCGTGAGAAAGGAAATCAAAAATCAAGGTACGATAAATCTAGTGTCAAGTGCTATAATTGTGGGAAGCTTGGACATTATGCTTCTGAATGTAAAGCTCCCAACAACAAAAAAGTCGAGGAGAAGGTCAACTACGTTGAAGAAAAAATCCAAGAAGAAGACATGTTATTAATGGCTTATAAGAAGGATGAACAACAAGATAATCATAAATGGTACCTTGATAGCGGTGCAAGTAATCACATGTGCGGGAGAAAAAACATGTTTGTGGAGCTTGATGAATCGGTGAGAGGAGATGTGGCCTTAGGAGATGAATCAAAAATGGAAGTTCAAGGTAAAGGAAAAATTCTCATCCGATTAAAGAATGAGGATCATCAATTTATTTCCAATGTCTACTATATTCCAACCATGAAGACCAACATCTTGAGTCTTGGACAACTCTTAGAGAAAGGTTATGATATTCGATTAAAGGATAATAACCTTTCTATAAAAGAGCAAGAAAATAATCTCATTACAAAGGTGTCGATGTCAAAAAATAGAATGTTTGTCCTTAACATTCAAAATGACATTGCACAATGTCTCAAGATGTGCTATAAAGAGGAGTCTTGGCTTTGGCATCTTCGATACGGGCATCTCAACTTTGGAGGATTAGAGTTGCTTTCGAAGAAAGAAATGGTGAGAGGATTACCTTGCATCAACCATCCAAATCAAGTTTGTGAAGGGTGTTTACTTGGAAAACAATTCAAAATGAGTTTTCCCAAGGAGTCAAGCATAAGAGCTAAAAAGCCATTGGAGCTAATACACACGGATGTGTGTGGTCCGATCAAGCCAAAATCTCTCGGTAAAAGCAACTACTTCCTTCTCTTTATTGATGATTTTTCAAGAAAAACATGGGTTTTCTTTTTGAAAGAAAAATCAGAAGTATTTGAAAACTTCAAAAAGTTTAAACCCCATGTTGAGAAGGAATGTGGCCTTGTGATCAAAGCCATGAGATCTGATCGTGGAGGAGAGTTTACATCCAAAGAATTTCAGAAGTATTGTGAAGATAACGGCATTCAAAGATAATTAACGGTACCAAGAACCCCTCAACAAAATGGAGTAGCGGAAAGGAAAAATAGAACAATTCTTGAAATGGCGAGGAGCATGTTAAAAAGTAAGAAATTACCAAAGGAGTTATGGACAGAAGCAGTCGCATGTGCGGTTTATCTATTAAACCAATTCCCAACAAGAAGTGTCTCAGGAAAAACTCCACAAGAAGCTTAGAGCGGAAGAAAAGCCGGTGTTTCTCACTTAAGAGTCTTTGGAAGCATTGCTCATGCTCATGTACCGGACGAGAAGCGAAGCAAACTAGATGATAAAAGTGAAAAGTATATCTTCATTGGTTATGATACTAACTCCAAAGGCTACAAGCTCTACAATCCGGACACGAAGAAGACAATCATAAGTCGAAATGTTATTTTTGAAGAAGAAGGAGAATGGGATTGGAGATCAAATGATGAAGATTATAATTTTTTTCCACATTTTGAAAAAGATGATCTCGAGCAACCAAGAGAGGAGCCTACTACACCACCAAGTTCACCAACAAGTTCTCAAGGAGAAGAAAGTTCAAGCGAAAGGAATCCACGTTCTAGGAGTCTACAAGAACTTTATGAGGTAACCGAAAATCAAGAAAATCTTACTTTATTTTGCCTATTTTCGGAGTGTAAGCCCATGGATTACCAAGAAGCCATTGAAAAGAAGACATGGAGAAATGCAATGGATGAAGAGATCAAGGCGATAGAAAAAAATAATACATGGGAGTTGGCTTCACTTCCAAATGGGCACAGGGCGATCGGTGTAAAGTGGGTGTACAAAGAAAAGAAAAATTCTAAAGGAGAAGTAGAGAGATACAAGGCAAGATTGGTGGCTAAAGGCTATAGTCAAAAAGTCAGAATTGACTATGACGAGGTATTTGCTCCTGTTGCTCGTTTAGAAACGGTTAGACTAATCATTTCATTGGCGGCTCAAAACACGTGGAAGATACATCAAATAGATGTCAAGTCAGCCTTCTTAAATGGAGAACTTGAAGAAGAAGTTTACATTGAGCAACCACAAGGCTATATAATCAAGGGACAAGAAGATAAAGTCTTAAGGTTGAGAAAGGCACTTTATGGCTTAAAACAAGCCCCAAGAGCTTGGAATACTCGAATTGACAAGTACTTCAAGGAGAAAGATTTCATCAAGTGTCCATATGAGCATGCACTCTATATCAAAATTCAAAATGGTGATATATTGATTGCATGTTTGTATGTAGTCGACTTAATATTCACAGGTAATAATCCAAGCATGTTCAAGGAGTTCAAGAAAGAGATGACAAAGGAGTTCGAGATGACGGATATTGGATTGATGTTTTACTACCTCGGAATTGAAGTGAAACAAAAAGACAATGGAATCTTCATTACTCAAGAATGCTATGCTAAGGAGGTACTTAAGAAGTTCAAGATGGAAGACTCAAATCCAGTTAGCACGCCGATGGAATGTGGAATCAAGTTATCAAAGAACGAGGAAGGAGAAAAAGTGGATCCGACACTCTTTAAGAGCTTGGTTGGAAGCTTACGTTATTTAACATGCATAAGGCCCGATATCTTATATGCGGTTGGAGTTGTTAGCCGTTACATGGAGCATCCAACAACAACTCATTTCAAGGCGGCAAAAAGGATTCTTCGCTATATCAAAGGTACCATAGACTTTGGCCTATACTATTCTATCTCTAACGATCACAAGCTTGTTGGATATAGCGATAGCGAGGGTGGAGACGTAGATGACCGAAAGAGAGCAAAGTGGCTCGTGTTCTACAATGGAGATCTGGCGTTCACATGGATGTCGAAGAAGCAACCAATCGTTACATTATCCACTTGTGAAGCAGAGTATGTAGCGGCTACTTCATGTGTTTGCCATGCTATTTGGTTACGAAACTTGTTAAAGGAGTTAAGCTTGCCACAAGAGGAGCCAACGAAAATCTTTGTGGATAACAAGTCAGCAATAGCATTGGCAAAGAACCCCGTCTTCCATGATAGAAGTAAGCACATTGACACACGCTATCACTACATTAGAGAGTGTGTTAACAAGAAGGAAGTGCAGTTGGAGTATGTGAAGACAAATGATCAAGTAGCCGATATTTTCACCAAGCCTCTTAAACGCGAAGATTTTATCAAGATGAGGAGTTTGCTTGGAGTAGCAAAATCAAGTTTAAGAGGGAGTGTTGGAAGTTAAACTTGATTTTGGATCAAGTTTAATTATTGGGCCAAACCCAATATATGATCCAAGTTCTAGAGTCTTCTTTAGAAATATCAACACCTCCACCTCCTTAAAAGATTCTAGAATTTTTCTAGAATCATCTCAACATCTCTCCACCTTCTTAAGAATAAAAATCTAGATATTTTCATAGAATTATCTAGATAATTGTAATAAAATAATATAGATATTATGGTAGAATAATCTAGATATAGGATTGTAATATTCTAGACATTTTGTAGTTTGGAGGCTATAAATACCTCCTCACCCTCTCATTTGTAATCTAGTTCAAGAAGTTTTAAAAAGCGAAGTGAAATTAAGAAGTGAGTAATAAGAAAGAGTTGTAAAAGAAATCAAAACCTTTCATTACCTACATTTCTCTTCTAAATACTTAAACACTTTCTCCATCATCATCTTAAAATGTTTTTTTCTCCCAACAGGATTAAAAGGTTTTTTTCTCCCAATATGATCTATGTTTGGAGGACTTGGCGGCTGATATTGATGACATAGTTTCACCTGATTTAACGGATCTGCAATTTTAAACATATGAAGAATGTAACGTTGTTCGGATCGAAAGTTTTGTTATAGAAAAAATATTTAAAAAATAAACCGTTTTCCTTAGGCGGATTCATGTTATTTCTGGCACGAAGAGAAGCCAAATTGCAATTGGTTCTTTTTCCATCAATGATCGGATTCGGATCTTGAAGAGCTCTATCTGCTGAAGCAGCGTCTCTAAAAGTAACTTGAAAATTTTAATTTCGTAACAAAAGTTAAAATTTTATTGATATGCACATAATAATGGAATCATGAATTAAATTATAAAAGCCTAATTAAAAAAACAAACAAGAGAAAGATGACGTAAACCCTAATTACAAAACAAACATGGTAAAGTGAAGGATTTTCTAATCAGCTAGTATCATCAACAAAACAATCGTCTACTTAAACTAAGCAAAAAGTCTTATATCAAAGTTATTCTAATTAAGTTATAAAAATCATAATAACGTAAAAACCAAAATAACAGAACTTACAAAGCCATAGCCTTTTGATCTTCCTCCTGGATAAGTTTCGCAAACAACATTAGCATCAAGCACTTGTCCGAATCGTCCGAAATATCTTCGCAAATCTTCTGTTTTTGTCTGCCATGCTAAACCTCCCACAAAGATCTTCGTATCATTATTATTAAGCTGATTTGTCTGAGACATAACTACTAATCTCTTAAGCCTAAAATTTGATTGCACGATGAATCAAACTGAGAATAAGCGAAGAGACAGTTTGTGACAGATTTTGTGTAGAAGAATCGTATATATAATGAAGGTTAGCGATATTTTAGATTATATCGTTTATTTTTTAATTCTGATTTTAACTTGTTTGATTATTTATTATTTTAATTTTAATTCCAGTCTCTCTTATCTCTCAACCTGACCGTTTCTTTTCCTTTTCCCTCTCTGCTTAGGAAAAGTGTAGACCAGAGAAGAGACGATACTGTACTCGAGGAGATGTTAGCCAGAGCTCCACCGCCGTCTTTTAAGTTTCCGGCGAGGAATAATTTCTGTAATCGGAGGGAGATTGTGCGGTTGTTTCGTCACGGCGGAGGAGTGTTAGCGACTCGGCGGCGGACACTGGAAACTTCAAGCTCGTACGATTCCACCGATGATGGATTCATCATCATCAGTGCGGCGGATAAGGAGAAGGAGTTCTCTCCTCCGACCTCTTCCGATTTACTCTCTTCGATTCCATCAGGTATTTAGTAGCTCTCCTTTTGAGTATTTGGAGATTTCGGAATGTTAGTATTATGAACTGTGTCTTGATTATTGATATGGTATAGCAGAATCTGGGAGAAATGGTTCGCGTTCGAGAGGAGTATCTGGGAGTTTTGGAAGGCTAAAGGGCCAGAAAGTGAAAGCTCTTGTTGGAAAGGTAACGCTGAAGAAGCAGCATATGAGTCACAATGAGGAAGAAGACGAGGGTGACTCCTCTAATGACGATTATTCTGCGGATGAAGGGTTTGGTTCATCGTCAATTTTGGATTTGATGAGGAAGAAGCTGGCTATGAAGGCTATTCCTAGATCAGGAAAATCTGTAGAGAGAAAAGAGGTAAAAAGATTCAGCAAAGTCCGGGAATCTAGAGAGCCAAGAGATTTAGATAGATTGGAAGAAGATGATGAAGATATTGATGAGGTTTCACATTCTCACAAGTTTACTGGTAATGATAGAGGAGGGTCGCGGAGTTCATATTCAAAAGGTTTTGCTGCTAACTCCTCCAGGGATAAGGGCGATAGGCTTCCGATTTCAAAAGCTTTAGATACATTCCAAGGACATAATAGAGCTATTGATGAGGTTTCAAACCCTCGAAAGTTTAGTGATAATGAGAGAGCAGGATCACGGAGTTCATATTCAAAAGGTTCTGTTGCTAACTCAAGGGGTAGAGAAGATAGACGTTTTGTTGCCAAAGAGTTAGATACATTTCAGGGACGTGATAAAGCTTATGATGAGTTTTCAAATTCTCGAAGGTTCACTGATAATAAGAGAGGAGGATCACAGTTGTCATATTCAAAAGGATCTGCTGCTAACTCCAGGGGTTGGGGCGATAGGCGTTCTGTTGTATATGCAAGAGATATGGATGATTGGAGAGAGAGAAGGAATAAAACCAATACTACTAGGGAGACTGGCTTTTTTAGCCGGAAAACTTTTGCAGAAATTGGATGTAGTGAGTATATGTTGAAGGCCTTAAAGGAAAAGAATTTTGATCGCCCAGCACATATTCAGGTTCAGATGTTATTTTCCCTCTTGATAAATCATCTAGGTGCATGTGTATGTATACAAATCTTTTGACTGTTATCGTTTTACCAATTTTGTTTATTATGACGCAGGCTCTGGCTTTTACACCAGTTATTGATGGAAAGAGTTGTATCATAGCTGACCAAAGTGGATCAGGCAAGACACTGGCATATCTAGTCCCTGTTATTCAGCGTCTCAGAGAAGAAGAACTTCAAGGACAGAGCAAATCTTCTCCTGGGTGTCCTCGTGTTATTGTTCTGGTACCGACTGCAGAGTTGGCGTCCCAGGTTGATTTTTTAATATATGAATGACCTTTCTAGGTTGATTCATTACTTATTTTGTGTCTGAATGTTTTATCAGAAGATAATTGTTTGATACATATGAAATCCTTGGCAGGTTCTTGCTAACTGTAGGTCAATATCAAAGTCTGGGGTCCCGTTCCGTTCCATGGTAGTGACGGGTGGCTTCAGGCAACGAACCCAGCTAGAAAATTTAGAGCAAGGTGTTGATGTTTTGATTGCAACACCAGGGCGTTTCACGTACCTAATGAATGAAGGAATTTTGGGGTTGTCAAATTTGAGATGGTACTATAAATCTTTCATTTCAACGATTCAAACATTCACTAACTTTTGTGAGAAAATTGAAAATTGATGGGGCTCAATCTTGGTAACGTGTCTTGCAGTGCCATTTTGGATGAGGTGGATATACTCTTTGGCGACGATGAGTTTGAGGCAGCCCTGCAAAGTCTGATAAATTCTTCTCCTGTTACTGCACAATACCTGTTTGTTACAGCAACCTTGCCACTTGAGATATACAACAAGCTTGTTGAAGTTTTCCCTGATTGTGAAGTTGTAATGGGACCTCGAGTGCACCGTGTTAGTAATGCTCTTGAAGAGGTTGGTATCAACATAAGTGATTGGGAAATATATAATGGGAACAACAGTATAGCAGAATTTATTTGTAAACTTGGTTGCTGTATAATCTTCTTTCGATCGTCCCTGGCCAATGTTGTGTTGCACTGTGCAGTTTCTTGTTGACTGCAGTGGAGATGATAATGCGGAGAAAACTCCCGAGACTGCATTTCAGAACAAGAAAAGTGCTCTTCTTCAGATTATCGAGGAAAACCCTGTTCCCAAAACTATCATCTTCTGCAATAAGGTGCCATGGTCGTTCCCCACCTAGTGCTTATCGCTACTACTTGAAAAATAAGGAGATTTCAGTCTCATGTTGAAAATTATACCATCTTTATTTGCAGATTGAGACATGTAGGAAAGTTGAGAATATATTTAAGCGGGTTGATAGAAAGGAATGGCAGTTGCACGTCCTACCTTTTCATGCTGCACTCTCCCAAGAGTCGAGGCTTACAAACATGGAAGAATTCACCTCATCTCAGCCTGAAGAAAATTCACTGTTTCTGGTTTGCACGGATAGGTAACTTCATTTTTGGTGTTGTTTTTACGATGCTATATTGCTTCAACATTGAAGATTTTAACTTTTTTCTCCTTTTTGTTTCGGAAACAATGGCAGAGCCTCCCGTGGGATAGATTTCTCTGGTGTTGATCATGTGGTGCTCTTTGATTTCCCACGTGACCCGAGTGAATACGTGAGACGTGTGGGAAGAACAGCAAGAGGGGCTAGAGGAGAAGGAAAGGCTTTCATCTTTGTGGTGGGGAAGCAAGTAGCGTTGGCACGGAGGATAATTGAGCGAAACCAGAAGGGTCACCCAGTTCATGATGTCCCAAACGCTTACGAATTCACAACCTAACTAACTCAGGTTGTTAATGCCACTTAACCTCCAAGCTCATGGAGTTCGCACTGAATTAATGTCCCAAATCAAGATCATAGACAATTAGGATACAAAGTTTGCCGAAATTTAAAATCTATTCAAAATTGACAATACTCTGGACTTTAGCACCTTACTAGAGTGAACGTTGGCTATTCTCATATCTCGCTACATGGCCAGTGGTGCCAACGTAGTGCTCGTGCTTGTTGAGATTTTAGTTTTATTTATTTTCTTCCTTGACGGTTACATATTCTTCTCCTGCTGAAGTTTAGAAGACGGTAAGGTTAAGGCGGTGAACATGGAAGAAGCACCGTCTGACTTCAAGATCTAAAAAAAGTATTTCCAGAGTTGTTGTTTCTTCAAGTTACAGTTTCACTTTTCTTTTCTGTTTCCGACAGTAAAAGTCAATACGGAATGGGCACAACCAGTTGAATCCACTAGCCAATCTTAACGACTCACTAAAATATTGGCAACACGCACCCTTTGGTTTGTGGAGAAAAGGACGGCCCACTTATAAAAAAAACACTTATTTTTTTTTTTGGTTCTCAAAAGGAACTTAACCAAATCTAACATACTAATCGGCAGGATTGACATCTCCGGAAACTGAACCAGCAGAGTTGAGATCCCGGGAAACTAAACCGTCGGGTACCTACTGAAGTTTTTCAAGTATAATAAAAAAATGATATTTAAATTATTGGGGGCCCAATGCCATTCCCCCCCCCTCCCCCCCCCCAATGAGCCCTAGACCCTCTCTGCCTTGTCATTTTATCATCAACTTAGAGACGGTGAACTTATCTGTGATTCTTCGATCATACTGATTGATTTTGGAGCTTAGGATTTTTTTAGAAAGAGTCTTTCCAATTTATGAATCTCTGCTTGCTTCAGAAATTAGTCTTTTTTCTTATTAAATCGATCTATGGTGAAAATTGGTAAATTCTTGTGAGATTTTGTTATTCTAAATCGTTTTTCTTCTATATGTATATAGTCAATCATGAGGTCCCTGCAAGGTCGTCGTTTGCTTACATCGCTTGTCAGAAGCTATCCTTCTCGGCAACCTAAACCTCCACGGCCTTGGCCTGAACCTCCACAGACTTGGCCTGAACCTCCACAGCTCGTCGCGGGAGATCCGTTTGGTAGGCCTCGGCCTCGGCCCTTGGTCATGAATATGATTAAGGCTATGAAAAGACTGAATCCTGATGAAAAATTAAAATTTGGTTATATATTCAGTGAGCTGCTGGGCCTTCCAAAACCTCGCAAGAGAAAGACCAAAGACACTGGGGACAAGTTTTATGTGAAGTTGGTCAAGTTTGACCCAGATAAAAGGTCGCAAGTGCTTAGAGAAGTTGCGTGGGTCAAATCTTCAGAAAAAGTGATCATGCAATTGTCCGAGTTGGGTCTGAAGCCATCGGTAGAATGTCTGAAGAACGTCCCGTACTCCCTCATTAAACAAGATGTCACAAAGGAAGAAGCTAATGAAATCATTACCAAGATTGAAGCTGCTGGTGGAGTCGCTATTATGGAGCCGTTGAAGTGATGATCAGCAACTTTATTTCCTTGTTTATGTAATGTTATTTCCTTGTTTTCTAATGTTGCTGTCACACGTGAAATGAATGAATAAACAGAGTCAAAGTTTATATATTCACTATCGAAAGGAAATAAACAGTTTCATCGAAGATTTCTCTGGTGTTGATCATGTGACTTTCCACGTGACCCGAGTGAATATGTTAGACGTGTTGGAAGAATAGCAAGAGGGGATAGAGGAGAAGGAAAGGCTTTCATCTTTGTGGTGGGAAAGCTAGTAGCGGTTGCACCAAGGATAATTGAGCGAAACCAAATAGGGTCATTCGCAACCTAACTTAGGTAAACTCTTCATCTTCCCTTTGTTGCAATCTGTGTGTTGAAATGTTCACTCTGTTAGAACTTAGAAGGTAAATATGTAGAGAAGCCATGTCCATACTGACCCTTAAGCCTGTCCTAATGTTGCTAATGCCACTTAACTGAATTAATGTCCCGAATCAAATTCATAGACAATAGGACAAAAATTTAATACAATTAAGTTACCGGACAGTTTTTTAAAAATTTGGTTAATTTTTTGGGGGGACTAAACCAGTCAACGAAATTTAATACAATTAACTTACCTTCTAAATTCGTACTAAAAGCATCCCTGAATTGGGAACAAAATATTTGAATGTGCTAGTCAATAAAAACTAATACTGTACAATCAATTTTGTTGAGTCTGAATATCTATAAAAAGGGCTAGCAACAACATCCTTGGAAAAAACTAAACTTTAACCAAAAAAATATATTCTGAGACAAATCAAAGTGATATATTGGCAATACAACGAAAATGAATTACAAGATTGGATTCATGAGCTTACTTGTGATTACTTCAGTAATCTTCTTTTTTTTCTTGGTTCCAGGTTAGGCCGTCTATGAGCTGCAAATCTCACTTTGCCTAGTTTAATAGCAAATTATGAGAAATATTAATATTGTGTCATGATATTTTATTTAAGATTTTTTTTTTCAATGAAATACAGATAAAGTAGAAGCGCAACAAGATTGTATTGGAGTAGAACCATGCAAAAGAGAAGCTTGGGCCTGTATGGCCGCTTGCATCAAGAAAGGATACGAACGCGGTCAATGTGTTGGTTGGGATAATCCAGATATATGTTGTTGCAACAATTTCTAATCAAAATGTTTTGAAAATCATCAATAACAAATTAATAAGTAAATCTGAATAATAATATGCGGGCTTTGTTTTCTTTAGCCAAAACTCATTGACGGTACCCTTTTATTAGCCAAGTAAATTCTGGATCGAGTAGTTTAAGATCAAGAAAACGTATCTCAAGTCTCAACTTATCTAATGTAGCGCTGATTTTTCTCTTCAATAACTTTGGATACATTCGTCTACTATTGCCAATTCATTTCATAAATGAAATTTAAAATTTAAGCAAAAGTTTAGAGGGGATGATGAGTTATGGGGTGTGCAATCATGGAGAATGGGATTATACTTGGAGTTAACCATTAAGTACTTTGATGAGCATGAAAAAAAAATGAACAAAGAAAAGGGTCCGGGTACTATTCTACCACTAGACCACTAGTGCATCACTAGAGGTGGAGGTGCTTTTAAATACTTTGAAACCACATACATTTTTCACAGACAAATTAAATTGGCCGTTGGTAGATAATGTCGTAATTCTTGGGTCTTCATTACGTATTTTATGGAAAATCAAGAAGAAGAAAAGACAAATCAAATTAGTTGGAATGGGTTGAAATGGAGGAAAAGCAATAACATGTTCGTTAGCCAAACATCACATGACACAAAAAAGAGACTTTTCTTCTTTAAAGCACATTTCCACTATCTTTGCACTCATGTGCTTCTTGTTTTCTCACTGTTTTCATTTTTAAGTTCCATATGTCCCCAGCACACATTCACTTCCTTCCTTCATTCCTCATTCCAATCACATCACTGTACTATTGATTCCTTTTGAAGCAACTCACCAAGTACTGGAGCTTTCATTTGGTGCTTTAAGGCCACTAAAGCAAGATAACGACTAAAGAAACAACTTTTATAAACGGAGGTGAAAAGAATAATCATACAACTTTATATTACAGTTGAGCCCGTTTAAATTAGGCTTCCACATCCAATAGGAAGTGTATATAGCAAGAACCCCAAAAGTAAATTAAATATTTAAAAAAAAAAAACAGAGTGGTTATCTTGCTATATGGTGGTAAACTTGTCGACTTCTCCAAAACGAAAAAAAAAAAAAGTTTATTTTTTCCTGATTTCTTGATCCATTAGCATCGATGACCAGCTCTGCAGTTAAGAGCACCCGAGTATAGGAGGTCATGGTGCCGACAAGTGAGGATGATTTGGCTGATAAACTGGAAGCTCTGGCATAGTTGCCTCCAGCTCCAGCTCCAGAACTTGTGAAAAATGCTCCATTTAAGAAAAGATCTCCTTCTGATCTCCAATTCCAGTGCTTCCATGTCGATTGTCCTGTGTACTCTCTCTTGGTCACCTGCCATATTTCACCAATCATCAACCTCATTGCAATCATCGTGTAAATTTCAAAACAAGATAAAGATGGATCCTTTTGAACCAAGTAAGAAAAATACCTCCTTGGCAAATGGGTTTGTTGGGGCAAGAAATCGATTCCCCTGACTGTTGATGGTGGGACTAGCACTACCACCAATTGCATACATTTCCCAATGCGTGTAGTCGTTGTTCACTATATGGAAATATCCATGCCTACACCTGCAATGAATGACCAAATAATTCTTAGAATTTACACAACTAGAGGATTTTAAGATTGTTTTTCAAGTAAGTTCGTACCTTGGCATTCTCTGGATTAAACCCTCACCAAAATGGTTGTAAGCAATCGTCACTTGCATCACCTTGTCTCTTGTATAGGAATTACTGTGCCCCAACAACATTACCTGGTCAACACAATCGTAAATCAATCTTTACTAAAACCCTAATTCCCAATTCCAATCCATAACATAATTGTAATTTAGGCTTTACCTCATTGTGGTGGGTGAAGAAATTGTTTGAGACAGTAATGGCGGTGGAGCTCATAACGGCGTCAACAAGCCCATCGGCACAATTAGAAAGCGAATTGTGATCAATCCAAATATGACTCGACCCAAAAATCGAGATCGCGTCACCGTCAGCCATCGTTCGCCACCCGTAATGCGACGGAGAGCTTCTAACCATGGCGTTACCCGTGGGCTTACAGTCGTGAATATGAATCCCATGGACAATAATGTTCGTAACGTATTGAATCGTGAGGCAAGCACCATTAGCGATGTGAACATTGACGCCACGACCATCGATGGTTTTGAAGCTGTTCATGATCAGCTCTTGTTTCAAGGTTATGACCATATCGCGTTTGAAGATGATCCAGAGTGGCTCATCTTGGATCACGGCGTGACGGAGTGTTCCGGGTATTGGGTTAACCGGATTGTCGTCTCCCGGATCGGTTACTACATAGAAACGGCCGTCGCGGCCGCCGATTGCGTTGCGGCCAAATCCGATTGAACAATCGGCTAAACGCTTTCGCCGGAGCTCCCATTTACGGTCACAACGCCAGCAATCGTCGATTGGATTGCCGGTTGCGCAGGAGAAGTAACCTAATTTTCTCCGTTCTGTACTGTTTCGAATGCTCCTGTATCATCATCATCATCATCATCAAATGTCGAACCTAATTAGGGGAATTACAAATTATATGACTCAATGAATATATGTTTACTAGATAAATAAGAAAAAAAAATAGTAATGTGATTTATAATATTGTTTGACATTTAATTTAGCTAATTATACTGTCCTCGTAATTTTGAAGTTTTTAAGAAAAATATGATACTAGTAATATAAAATTATGTCACGCAGAGCATGGAAAATTTCTAAACTACATGTAGTTTCTACTAATTCTATATCTAAACCAAAACCCGAATTGTTATTTTCAGGAGTTTTGTTTTGTTCTAGTGTTTTTTAGGAATTTAACAAATTATAGATTAATCCTTTTATCAATAAAATCAATTACTCTTTCCGTTTCAAATTAATTGTTGTTTAACATTGTTTCACACATATTAAAAAAATATTTAATTTTTCTGTTTTATTCTTAATTAATATTTATTTGATTTTATTTCATTGGTCAAGATATTAAAACATGAGAGATAAAGTTGGAAATCTTATCAAACATATGCATTAAAAACATAAAACGACGACTAATATGAAACGAAATTTAAGATTAAAACAATAATTAATATGAAACAAAAAGAATAGTGAATACAAATATTACGCACAATAGAAAATAAACCTTTTAAAGGGCTAATTCCATAGTTGGATTGGAGTTAAATGATCTTACAGATAGGATTTTCCGAAAATGCATTATTATTGTTATCTTTTTGTGGGAGAAATACCAAAACGTTCTTTTGTTAGAAAATCAAAACAAGTAAATAAATCTGCTCTAGTAGAAAGTCCTTTTTTTCGTACCGTCAAACTCAAACTCAAGACATGGCCTTCGTTTATCATAGATAATAATTATATATATGGTATAACGACGAAAGAAAAATCAAAAATCCAAGTTCAACGAATTGTTGATTAAAAAAAAAAAAAAAATACATGTCATGAAGTGTGTACGTGTCACTGCATGTGGCATGATCATGTGCAAGTGCTGGCAAATCACTGTTCGAAAGAATAGTACTGAAACACTACACATGTGCTCGAGACTGGACCAATGACTTAATAATAGACACAAAAAATTTCACTACCGAAAATATCAATTTTATTTAAAAGAATTATATCAGTCGTATAATCAAACTAAATTATTGCCTTCAATGAAGAAGCCACCGATGACTTTTACATGTGACTTGTGAGCAGCAGGGAGAATAAGCATAAAGTACCTCTGACTTGCCCATTTTTATCACCAAAATTAATTAATTATCGAATGATACATATATATATAGCATGTAAAATTAAAAAAGTATTAATGATTCAAGCGTTTTGAAATTTCCTTTTCTAGGCGTTGAGAAATGTTGAAAAAGGTAGAGAATTATTAGACCAAATCCGGACTAGAGTCTTCATTTTTTTGTTAGTTGGGATTTTGTTCATGTTGAAATGGATTTTCTGTAATTAAGCATTTCGATGCCATAAAATTAAAAAGTATAAGTTGATTGTTTAAATTTAAACCCATAAGAAAACTTAATCATGTAAAAGTGTTTCATTGTCTTAAGAGATCAAGGATGTATTTGATGGAAAATAATGCATTAGTAACTAAATCAAAAATGATTATAGAATTATATCAATAATAAAGAAAAAGGGAATAGTCAGAGGAATGTGGGAATGGGTGGACCCACTTTGACTAGAATATGAAAGTGATGTATCAATTATACTTCATGTGAGAGAACTTCATGTGAGCTCTGCTTTGTCATAAATTATACTACCTGTTTTTTTCTTGATTTGAAAAAGTTTATTTATATTTTATTTAGAAAAGCATCACGAGATTCTGGATCCCTGGAAGTAAGAGTTGAGTATATTTTGTTTTTCATCATAAGAGTTGAGTATATTTAAGTTTATAATAGACGAAAAAAAACTCCAGCTATTAATCAGACTAAAGTTAAGAAAAAAAAACATGTATATATATATATTCGTGGAATATTTTTTTTGGTTTTATAGAGAAACTCACATATCCACCATGGCAGCTACTTCCTCTGGGTTCTCAACTGCATGTTCATGCCATGTTTCATTGGACCTGGAAATCATTAATTACACAATCTAACAATTATTGTCTCATTATAACATGATGATATAGATCAATATTTATTACACAATGATTTCTTTTTTAATTGGAATAACTATACAATATACGCAGCTAATATGAATATCAGAGTGGTGAAAGGACCTATAATTTGTTTTCAGGATCGTAATCCTTTTTAAGTTTTAGATTTATGAGAGGCAGGATCAGAGTTTTTTGCCACTCTCGAGTCTTGACGAACTATTTAAGCTGAATCGCTCGGTTCCATGAACTAGAATACGTAGCATTAAGCTAGATAATCTTTAATGGATATCTAATTAATCAATGTACAGTAAAATTAAATGACAAAAATGATGATGATAAGTGGTTACCTGAAAGAATTAACACCGAGAAAGAGCGTTGTTAGAAATAATGCAGAAGCAAAGAAAATAAGTTTTGTGACAGCCATTGTTATGGCTGTTGTTGTTGTTGCTCTGTTCTGTTTAGCTGTGTCAGTCTAAGAAAGAAAATAAAGGATCCAGAGGAGGAATAAGAGAAGAGGAGTAGAAGAAAGGCTAGGGGAGAGAGAGGAGATATATATGAAGAAGATTGCGTGACCATTCCCTTTATTTGATTGGCCTAATAATTTCATTGAAAATAAATATATAAAGAAAAGTAATATTAAAATTATATACACAAAAACATATTTACAATTTTTTATACCATCTGTGGTTGTGATTGCTAATGTGGATGATGACGAAATCATTTAGCCATCATCTAATACTCTATGATGAAATATCAAACAACAGATCATTCATTTCTTTTATTTTTCAGTTAGTGAAAAAGTATATATGTAGTTCATTTTCCATAATTCTCTTATTTCCGACCAGAAGCCTTTTTAATACTACTATACGTTTTCTTGTGACAGTAATAAACCAAAATAATGACTTGACTGTTGTCAGCATTATACCCAACCGACAAATTCCATACAGGGTGTTTTAATCCAACCAACCTTGGATATAAATCAAATGTTTGGTCTTACGAAAAAAGGTATGCTATGCTGGTACAACTGATCCATATTAGTTTGAGTTAAGCCGAGTTTTTCCATTATTAATTATGACTAGTGTATGTGTAGTTCTTAACTTATAAGCTTTCAAGCATAATTTATAAGCGCTCTCAAGAAGACAAATGTGTGTGTACTTGCATAAATATAATTGTACATTGATAACAATAATGAGCTTGGCCAACAACGGTATCATGTCATGTGATTGGTATTCCTCATCCTTCTTTCTCTCAAAGAAAAAGGAAAATATAAATATAAATAAAGCTAACTGAAACTTGTAGGTCTCACATTGTCCGGATAATTTTATTTCCCTATTTTCAGCACATTGACTTTCCCCATGTGACCATTATACACAAAGTTTATCCTTCAATTTTAATAATGGTATATTTTAAGCAATACATAAACTAATCATAGTTTTTTTTTTCGACAATTAATTTGTTGTAAAGAAATTAAGCTATTTTACACAAATATATGTGCTTACACATTCTTCAACTTGTTGATTACCGGTAACCAAATGGTGCAACCAACTAATCTGTTAGTTAGTCATTACTTAAAGTTAGAATACCACTACTTAAATTATCAGTTGAAGCAATTAATATTACCTCATTTATGTATGTGCATCTCAACTAATGTCGGCGACATTAATCATTTACAAGGCCACAAGGTCCACAACCAAGTGTAATGACCAAACAAATACCCTCTCATAGGTTATGGATCTGCGAGTATTTAGAAGAAAAGCATCCGTATAATTACTTAAATTTATACGAATGACACCAGAAATAAACACAAATAAATCACCACATATCTGTCGTAACAATATTACCTCAACAACTCGCAAACAAGCATGCTTTTACATGAATCAATTACTGACGCAGAAAAGGCAACAAACACACCATTTAATAGAAAAATGGAGATGTGTTGTTTCTGTACCCACTCCACAGAAGTTGCAGCTCAAGGCACTGAAACAAAATATGTCATATGATATTAGAATCGATCCCACAATGTTCACTAATCTGCACATCTTAAGAAGTTTGAATATATCATTTTTGCTGCTTATACCAATTACATGCATAACCTAAAACATTTAATTCCCAAGCACTACACAAATATTAAGCTTTTCCTAATCGAGTTGTTGTAAAACCAAAACCAAGGAAGAAGAGAAAACAGAGATACAAGAGACAACAATGCAAATGAGAGATTCTGGGGAAGAGAGTTACGAACAGCCAAAGCATTTTCTGAAAGAGAGAAATCCAGAAGGTTGCGGGATTGGATCCGGAAGATTCTGTTTTGTACTTGGAAGATGTTTAAAGAAGGCCTTCACGGCTCCAGCCACACCATCCTCGTCCTTCATCGCTTTTGCTAGCGTCTCTGCATTGCTCTTCACCTGCTCCCACATAAATGCTCAGTTTCTTTGTAATACAACCATGCTATGATCATAACTAGGGATGGTCATATAAATCAAACCAAAATGCTGAGGCGGAAATCAAACAAAAACGTGTTTAAAACGGGATTGGTTTCAGAAAGTAGTATTTACTTTCTCGTCGAGCATGAAATTTATGGCATCTTCAAGCTTATGAAGCGAGAATTCGTCCACTGGGATTGGTGCAGGACCTACTCTTCTAGCGTGCACTTGTTCTCCCCAAAAAGGTTGGTCTCCAAAGAAAGGCACAATCGTAGTTGGGCACTGTGTTTAAAAAAACAAGCAAAACAGTTTCATGTTAACTATAAGTCTCATTTTAAGAAGTAGGCTTTAGCTAACACACAAATTAAATTTACCGAGGCTTTAAGACCAGCAGCCGTTGTTCCAGCACCACCATGATGAACCTGAAAGCGGAAGAGCAACAAACAATTTCAGGCTATGATCCTGTAGATGAGACTCAGAAAATACTAATACCAGATAAGCAAAATGTATGACTGAGTCTAAAAAATTCCAATGAAAACACAATGTCCAACATAACAAAAGGATCTAGAAGTTTTTAGAACTTAATAAAGCAACTACAAGGATTTACAGATTTTTTATAGACATACCACAGCTTTGCATCTTGGAAATAACCAGTCATGTGGGACATTATCCAACAAGTAAACGAAGTCTTTCGGTTCTTTCACTGTATGAAAAGCACATCAAGCATATATTATAATAATATATATACCAAACATGCAAGCATTCAATAATGGAAAGGTAATACGGATTGAAGAAATGGTAAACCTACAGTTTCCAAGGCCACCCCAGCCTTTATTGATGATTCCTCTTTGTTTGGTTCTTTGAAGTGCTTCCACAATAATTTCTGTCATTTTCTCTGGTTCTTGGACAGGCTTTAAAACAATTAAACAGAACGAGAGTTGCATTATTTTCTATTTCTCATAAGATAGCTAGCTACACAGCCATATCTATTATTTTTAACTTGTCAGAGAATCCTATAGAAATACTATTCAGGGAAAAAAAGACTCACGAGACTACCAAACCCGATATATATGGGTTTGTCACCAGCTTGTAGCCATGCTACAAGCTCTGCAGGAGGTTCATAGTTTGAAGCAAGATCAAGGAAGCAAAATCCCACTACATCAATTTGAGGCCCCCAATCTGAGAAAATGAAAAAAAAGAGAGAGTAAAGATCTAAACTACTATTCGTCGAAAAAGAGAAATTGGGACATGAAAAGAGAGTAAAGATATAAACTCATGAGCCAACCTACCTTTAGGCTTTGGGACAAGATGTGGACTCCACATATATCCATATGGAATATTAGAACCAGAGCCTTGTGTTCCACTTAGATATGTAACAGGCCGTAGCTTCAATTTCTTTTTTCTAAGGTCATTGATCATATCTCTTATTCCAAGCCAGATCAATGAATCCACGATTTGATACGAAAGCTGAAGTTGCATTAAGTCAGTGTTGAACAAAGAAGTCTAAGTTTAATAACAAATATAAGTCAATAAACAAGTCTCACTCTATATCCTGCTGGTTGTTTGACACGTGACAAAGGGTGTGGAAATTCGCTGGTCGGCCTGATAGCCAAAAGATAGTGAATGATTCAGAAAAAGGAATTAAATGAAGAAAATGTGTTTCTATAACATTCATTCGGCCACAATATGTTGCCAAACAAGACTTACGTCCATGGCATGGTGAAAAATACATGAATGGGTATCTTCAGTGCTTCTGCCACATGAGTATGTCCTGAAATGGCAATTCCCAAGTTAGTCGCCATTAGAAGTGAATCTATGATAAGTAGGCAAGCAAGAAAAACAAAACATCTCAAACTATAGTTGCACGTAGTTGCTGCCAAGCTGTGAATGACATTGCAAATGTAAAAAGTAGCCAGTAATTCAAAAGTTGCTAAAACTAACCATATGCTGGAGGATTGGCAATAATTGCATCAGCTTTAAAGGAAACCCCAGAATCTGGATCAGGTTCTTTACATGCTGGAAGTAGAGAATAAATGATGTCCTTCATTTGATTTCGTTGAACTGGGATCTCTGAAGGGCCTGATGGCAAAAATCCCTTGTTCTTAACCATATCTGTACATAACATAGCAAGGAAACCGGTGAATTAACATAGATTAGCTAACAAGGATGAAGAAAGAGTGGGAATGTTTGGTAGATACATACAACCAGCTAGCACTTTTGGATCTCCGCCTAAAGGATAGAACTCTAATCCAGCAGTCAAAACAAAGTCTTTAAAATTTGCATGAGTTGCAAGTCTAACTCGATGCCCATAGTCCTGCATTTATAAAATAAAATAAAAACAATCAATTACTTTCTCCTATCAAACAAGTTAGGTTCACAATTATTTATGGAACTATAACATTTGTACAAATGCCAACCTGAAGCCGTTTAGCAATTGCAACAAAAGGTTGAACATCTCCACGCGTTCCAACAATTAGCATTACAATTTGCATAGGAGGGATGTACTGAAGGTCAACCCCATCAATAGACTCATCAGGGCAAACACCATTTTTCGATCCTTCACGATCAACAGCAATAGGTTGAGGGATAGCATCTGCTGGAAGGTCAAATTCAACTGTCCCATCATGTTTCACAGTAGCTATACGGTTCAGCAATTTCAGCTGCAAAATATGACATTTTTTAAAAAGACTACACTCAGATTCGGGGAAACGAATTCTCAATTGTAAAGTAAGTTTGTACGAGTGAGATTAGACCATCATTAGTGGAGGTTCTTAGGGGAAGGGGTTCTTAAAATTTTATAATAACAAATAATGATAAATATTAGAGGGGTTCTTAGCACGAGGAGAAAGAGGATCTAAAAATTCTTACTTTAGAGGTTCTTAGCATAAGGTTCTTAAAATTTAGAATTAAAATATTGGTAAAAACCATGAGGGGTTCTACCATTAATGATGCTCTAAGAGACATTTCATACATAACAGATGACTAAAAATAGAATTAAGAAAACAAGCCAAAGATAGAGGTTGTACCTTCTTCCCTGCAGAGATTTTGTCATCGAAAATCCTAGCGGCATCCTCGGCAAGAATATGAGTAACTTTTTGCTGCCTCTCAGTCTTCGATTTATCTAACCTAGGCTGGTTTGTAGATGAAGATGATTCAGCTCTATCACTGCTCGATGAACCCTCCACAAGCATTGTCCTTGTTCGAGAAAAAGCTTTTATTGCCACTACCTGAAAAACCCCATAAAATCTCAATTTACGAAATCATCCAAACAAAAGGAATCCAAATTGTCTCCAATTGAGAAATAACGAAACCTGAAGATTCAGCCTCGGCTTCATCAGCAACGGAGGCAACAACAGTTTTCGGATTGGTAGCAAGTTCTTCACAGCTAATGACAACGCTACCACCATCACCACCGCCTTCAATCTCCTCGATTTTCACGGAAGCTCGGCCGGAACTTGAAGAAGATGAAGAAGAAGAAGACGAAGAAACCCTGGCTAGCTCGGCCGGCATCGTATTCTATCTCTCTCTCTCCACCAGCAAAAACGATCTGGATCCTCCCTTTTAATATACCGCAAATCCTTGTTCGAATTTGCGTATGCGTCTTTCGAATCCCAGAAAGTGAAGGAAAATAAATTATAAAGATTCGTTTCTTGCTTTTCTTGTAATTCTTGGAAAAAAGAAAAGGTTCGATTGTCTCGACACGTTTCGAACGAAGTGGGTCGCAGACGCGTCCACTGGCTGCGTGATGGTTTCGTTCCGGTTCAGGCGGGGATTTCGCAATTAACTGTAGGAGTGATGTTCATCATTGTTACAATGGATACAAATTATTAAAAGCTTTAACTATTTAAGAAAACTTTAATTTTGAATCACATATATGAAACTTTTTGATGAACTCTATCGAGATAATGTGAATGTCCATTATAACCTAAATTCATAGTTTGAATTTACGTGAATGTTAAAAATATTAAGACTGATCGGTTAGTTGTACTTCACAAATCAACCGTTAATTTTAACATATATATTAACACACACACACACGCGTCATCCACCACTATAGCTTTGTTTAGTCTGCCTGCCAACTTTATGGAATTTGATTTTAAAACATCAAATTGTATTCATCAGGTGCTGTGGTGTAGTGGTTATCTCGTTTGCCTTACGATGCTAGGCAGCACCTTTTTTTTTTTGCTTCTGTCATTTGGTTAACATTAAAAGATTTTCATGTTGTTGATATGTATTTTGTATCAGATTTTCAAAACTATTAATTACGTGAATAGGAAATGACTAATTTCCTGATTTCTTCCATGCTGGCAGATCTTAGATGAAGTCATCCAAATATTTTAGTGCATCTAAACGTATTCAACATTTTTTCTTTAAGAGAGGATTGAAATAGAGTTGCGAGTGATTGTAGATGCAATCTAGAGGGAGTTTGGCTCTCTTTTTTGTTCTTTTACTCCATCAAATATTGCACTAAATCTTTTCCCCATTGAGAAAGCATTTAATTTGATTTCCTCGCATAGTTAAAAATATACAAGACTCATAATAGAGAGATTAAAACAAATACTAAAAAAAAGCAGCCATAATTAATTACAAGAAGCACCATAAGCTGATATTGCACTTTGGCTAAATTTGTGCAGAAGAAAGGTAAAGAGAAGAAAACAAAAAGGAACCCCTTCCTTAAACTCCCTTGGGCTTTAATATGGAAACTACCAAAGGGAGTTTTACAGAACCGTCTTCCGAAGAAAGATCACATGACTTAACCATCCATAACCTTTAAGAAACGTATTAAAAACCCTTGGGAGTGGTCGGTAGATTGTGCTACGAATTTTAAGGGTCTTTTAGGTAACGGAAAAAGAAGCAGCAGATTGCCCAGATAGCTTCGAGAATGGGAAATGAAACAGCTTAGGCTTGGTTTTGGTTACTAGCACCACCCCTTGAACGACCACCATTACCCATCCTTCCACGTCCACGACCATACCCGCCTCTTCCTCCACGGTATCCACCTCGACCTCCCTCATAACCATCACCTCGACCTCCTCCATAACCATCACCTCTGCCTCCACCATACCTGTCACCTCGGCCTCCTCCATAACCGTCACCTCGGCCTCCACCATACCCGGCACCTTGGCCTCCTCCATAACCGTCACCTCGGCCTCCACCATACCCGGCACCTTGGCCTCCTCCATAACCGTCACCTCTGCCTCCACCAAATCCATCACTTCGGCCCCCTCTATAACCATCACCTCTGCCTCCACCATACCCGCCACCTCGGCCTCCGCCTCTGCCTCCACCATACCCATCCCCTCTACCTCCACCCCGACCACCTCTTCTTCCCCCGTATCCATCGTCTCTGCCTCCACCATATCCATCGTCTCTCCCTCCACCATATCCATCATCTCTCCCTCCACCATATCTGTCATCTCTCGAACCACCATATCCATCGTCTCTCACTCCACCATATCCACCATCTCTTCCATCACTATACCCGCCTCTGCCACCCTGATATCCAGCACCTAACACAAAGCAAGTGGTACAAAATAAAAATTCTATTTCAAAACGATCCTACAGATTGAAACCAAAAGATGATAACACTTGCTAAAGAAGGGGTTTAAAGGTATGTGACAAACGAAATGCACTAATTTTACTGGCTTTTGCTAGTTGAAATTGTTCTGACTTACCACGATAGCCATAGCTCCGTCCACCACGTCCACGGCCTCTGCCCCAGTTTGAATGCCCACCTTCATTATCTAATTGTTCCACAATAAAGCTACAAGTCAGTTACAAAATAAACAGACAGTAACACACATTTATCATTAATCTAAAAACTTAGATTATCTTCTTAGTAAAATCAGTATAAGTTTCTCAGAACAGTATATAGCCAAAAGATTCCCAAGATAAGAAACGGAATGGTTTTCTTCTATGGCATAAGAATACCTTGATAATCTTCTTGATAGTTCCCTTGGTTTTTTCCTTGATAACTCCCTTGGTAGTTTCCATATCCACCTCTTCCCCTGCCTCTCCCTCTGCCACGACCTCTGCCTCGACCATAAGCATCTACATTCCAATTTTACAAAAGGTGTTACAGTATAACCTAACAACATTAAATACTTTATGTTCTCAAGAAAGTAGCAGGCATCACCACCTTCACCATAAGCATTGTAAGGTAGACGGGCTTGTCTTCCTTGTTGAGGCTGATATTGAGGCTTAGACTGATCTATCTGTGCTGGAGCTTGGTACCTGAACAAAATTATAAGCCTTTAATGTAGCAATATCTTAAGAACCGATGAGACAATGTGAAGTAAAATTCCATAATAATGTGAGTCCACCAATAGGAACTGAGAAGATTTTTGAGTAGAAAATATTAAAAGCAAACGAACAAATATGAATTAAGACTTTCCAAGTTCCAAGGGAATAAAAAAAAAGATAGTTAAAGTGAAACTCACCCAGGAGAATCTGTATTTAGCTCACTCAACGACAATGTGATTGAAATCATGGAAACATGACGCGTCAGCTCCACACTGCATTACAGAGTAATTTGTTTAAACCCACCCAAAAACAAAAGCATAGATCAGAGTAATAAGGCAAGAAACTCACGGTACAAGACCCTCCTCAATAGGCTCCCAGACATCAGTAATGCTCATAGAACTGATAGCAATATCTTGATGCAAACCTGGAATTTTATTCTGCAGTAAGGATTACAAAGGCTTAGCCACTTGTATAAATCAGAAAAACACAATTACAATTTTATACCAAGTAAATCAAAAGAGCACTGACTTTTAGTATCTCAGAGATGGCCACCGTCTTGCTAATTGCCTGCCCCATTGCCTTCAACACAATGTCTTTCACACCTTTCTCCTACAAACCAAAATAACAGAAAATAAACACAAAAGGTCCCACAACTATCACATTGCAATATGATAATGCACAATCCGTAGCTTCAAGTCGAAACCTAAATGATCGAAAAGAGAAATAAACCAAAAAACCTCACAACAGACCAGCGGAACAAAAATCTAGAGGATACAGAAACGCATTGGTAAATTCTGGACTGAACAATTATAGTGAATGACGATGTTTAGGGAATGACATGGAAGAAAAAAGAAGAGAGAGTACCTGAAGAAGACTAGTGGCATAACTGATGTAGTTACGGATAAGGCCTTGGCTAGTGATACGGATCTCATTATCGTTAATCGGAGACTCCGGCTTTTGTTTCTCGACTCTCTGGTATCTATCCATTATACCAGCAGATGACAAAATCGAAAACCCTAGGTTTTAGAGAGAAGTGATCGCTCTGGAGAGAATAGAGATGAGTTTTTTGGATAGAGAGAGAAACCCTTAGTAAACCCTAGGAGTAGAAAGATTCGTTAGTTCCCCAGATGAACAACTGTATCGGGAAAGGCCGATTATACCAAGAGACACCAAAGAGCCTTGAGAGCTATTCACATGGCCCATATCGGTCATTTTGGAAAATATTAAAATTAAACCGCTTCAAAACGGGTCAGCTATTTTCGGATCCCGATCCGATTTTCCTGGGAGATCTTTATGTCTTTTACGCGCGTTACTTGCGCGTGGCTAACACGAATGGTCAGATTTCCATAAATATCCTCCATTTTAACCGCCGCGGATCGTTGATAACAAGATTTTTTTTTTACTTCTTTAACTTTTTCGATAAGTTTTGGATTTGTTTTGAATGAAATTGTGGAGAGAAAAAAGTGGAATGAGGGATTGTAAACCACTTTATTTTAGAAGAGTAATAAGGTTTTCGACTTTCCACATTTAGTTGACTAGAAATTATGTGAACATTAGATGATGATATGATAAATTCAGAATCTGATCATGCCTTTCATAATGTATCAGACTCGAGAGTAATACACAGATTATTTGAGATAATAAAGTTCTTTCACTCAAAGTAATGTTTAGATACAAACCAATAGTCTGAAACAAATACCTGAAACCAACTTAACAGATATCTAACATCTTTCTAATACCATGTCAAACCAACTAATAACATATCTCGAAAAAAGCAGTTGAAAAAAACTGAGCTGCTTGATCTTGAGACCAGCTAAAAAACAGTTGTTGTTTCTTGAGTAATGAGAAGACCTGGTTGTAGACACATGATAATCAACCTGTTTGGTAAGCTCAAGGTGTTTAGGATTTAGGATTGCTGGTTGTGTTCCTTGTCCACTCAAGATGAGAGACTCACATAGAAAGAGCCATTATCAGTTCTGGAATAATGCTTAATAGCAGGAATGTGTTTAACCCTTGACCGGTCTATACTCCTTTCTCCACGAATCCGCTCTACTAACTGATCAGAAACATGAGTCAAATGCAGTTCTTGAAGATTTTTATAAGATTCTCAATCCCTTCTGGTACCGACTCTAATCCTCTGCAAGCTCTGATATAAAGTTTCTCAAGTCCAATCATTGCACCATCTTCTATAAAAACTTCTGTCAGATGTTGCATCTGAACTATATCTAGAGTCTTCAGATTCTCAAACCCGTGAGCAAAACACAACTTAGGCCCCATGTATGCATTGTAAAATGAAAGCCATGCCAATTTAGGAAGTGTTTTGATAGAGAGAATGGCATTTTCTTGCAACTGAGATCCACGCAAACCCAAATAGGTAAGGTTTTGAAGAGTGTTGAACCAACTTGGTACTCACCAGTTTCCCAGCAAGAAAGAGCTTCTCAATGCTTGCAGTTGCTATCAAGTCATCTATCTCTAATGGTTCCTCTTCATGAATTGACGTTAGAGATAAGAATCGAAGTCTTCTGACCTTATTCAGCGAATTGCATAAGTCACATCCATGTTCTCTTCTAACCATGACAAGACTTATTCTTGTGAGTTTAGTCATGTTCCCGAGGTTTTTGATAAGCTCAGCTTCTGCAATGAAGCAGTCCATGACTTGCAAATCCTTCAACATCCAGATTTTAGAAGAAACCCTTGTACCTAAAACATAGTTCCAATTTGAATCATGTCCATTATTGCTGCGAAAAGTAATCAGGTAACGCAACTTCTGCAACTTTGACATCCTTGGAGGAAGTTCTTCAATCTTGGAGTGCTTTGTGTTTAATGTCTCCAAATTGATGAGTTTATTGAAGTCTTTTGGCAGTTTCTTCACCTGAGTTTTCGACAAATTCAAGTACTTTAAGTTGAACAAAGTTACTATACTATCTGGCAGCTTGGTGATGGCAGAGTGTTCAAGGTCTAAGGCTCTTAATAAGTTCAGACTTGGAGGTAATTCAATAATTTGTTGGAAGAAGAGCTAACCAAAAGAGAGTGCAGGTTCCTTGTACGTAAACTACCTGATCTTATCTTTCTCTGAATGCATAAATGGCGTACCGTAATCCTCAGTTGTTTTTGCATCATCATCATCATTATCATTGTCATCATTATATACATCACAAAACCTCTCAGTTTTGGACATAGACAAAGCAATCTCTCTTATCACGTCATGCATCTTGAACACCTTGGGTCGTCCAAAAGGATTCCACAAGATAACTTGAAGCATGTTTCTGTACACAAGTTCATTGAGGTAACTATCAGCCACTTCCTCTGCTTTCATTCCTCTGATCGGTTCCACAAACCTTTGTGCCATCCACATCCTAACGAGCCTCTTTCTTTTCATCCGATAGTTCACAGGGAAAAGAGAACAATATAAGAAACAACGTTTAAGCGGGTATGTTAAATCGTTGAAGCTAAGCAACAAAATGCTTCGAACAACCTTGAGTTCAAGATTGTTGTTCAGTTCCCAATTCAAAGTATGGTATACTTTCTTCCATTCTGATTCCAACTTCTTTGCTGACATCATACTCCCCAAAGAAGCAATAGCTAATGGCAAGCCTTGACATCTCTCAACTAGTTTCCGTGCTATCGGCTCTACATTCTGCGCTCAAGACTTCCGAAAACGCCTTGTTGCAGAAAAGCACCCAAGCTTCTTCTTCTTTTAAGAGCTCAATCTCATGCTTTTGGCTCCCAATGCCATATGAGTGAGAAGCCACGTTCATGCTCCTAGTGGTTATCATAACACGGCTTCCGCAAATACCATCTGGTAGAGCGATACATATCTCCCTCCATAGACCGGTGGACCATACATCATCAAGCACAACAACGTACCTCTTTGACTGCAAATACTCCACACGTTTTTCCACCAACTCTCTGTAACTTAAGGAGTTTAATTCAGCTGGAATCTGTGTTTGTGCTTCTTTGTAGAACTCCTTGATCAAGCTCCTAAACACATCTTTAATCACATAAGATTTCGAGATTGTTACCCAAGCGTAAGACTCAAAATGCCTCCGGACACTTTGGGACTTAAAGATATTTGCTGAAAGTGTAGTCTTCCCTGAACCGCCCATTCCAACCACTGACACAACTATCCGTTGAGGTTCTGGACTTAGAAGCCATCCAAAGAGCTTTCCCTTGGCTGCATCAATCCCAACAAGACTATTTTCACTAAAGAAAAGAGATGACTCGCTGATGTTGTTCACTAACTTTGAATCCATAGGCAATAATGATGATGCTCCTTGATAGTTTTCTGAAGGATAGTACCTTTTCATGGAATCAGAAATGGATTGAATCATGACATTCACCATTCCTAGCTTCTGAGCTATCGAGTGCCTCGCCCACATATACCTCGGGAAGTGAAACGCACGCCAAAGCTTTGTGGAGCTACGATAACCATGGATGTGATAGGCAAACTCATCGATGATGTCTTCGACTTGGTAAGCCAAATCTCTTGTGTTTGCCACAAATGTTTGGAAGAGTTGTGTCGTTATTGTTGTTGGGGATCCATTTCCACCATATTTATGAGTGTCTTCAAGAAAGGACTTCATGATAAGCAACTCTTTCTTCATCTTCTCAATCTCGCCATGGACTCCGGACAACAACAAGGTCTCGTTTTCTAGGATACTAAGAATCCTTCCGATCCCGAAATCACCAGTAGCTGAAGTCATCTTCTTTGTAGCTTGAGCTCACCGTTTCTCTTACTTTCTTTTTTGTGAACTTCTTGTATTTCAGCAAAGCCTGCTTCCTCCGATTCACACTTTATCCTACAATTACTTTAACAAGACAACGTCAACGTCGTCTTTTGCTCGTTTAACAGTCAATAATAGTTTAAGCTGCTTTCACACTTGCAACTTGGAACATAGTTTGACAAAAATATACGACAAAGTTGTATAAGCGCAGAAATTTTAGAAAAATATTGAATTAGGTCGGTGACGGTGAGTCTCTGATATAATCATATATAGGCCTGGACACGAGCATGTATCCAGTTTTTTTAGTTATATTTGTTATTTGACTTGTCCTGAATGGGTATTTTTTTTTTTACCCATATTTAGTATTTGAAATTGCAAGTATCCATTTTTTAACTATCTGTTAAAATTTCAATACTTAAGGATTATTTGACCCACTACTTGTTACGCTTTTAAATAGCCGTTTATCCAAGTACAAATACCCGCGTTTATCCAAATACAAGTACTCACTTTAAATACTTGTTACATGTTTAAACAAAATATTTTCCACATAGATTAAGTCATAATCACAACACAAAACCTGACAAAAATCTTCAATCGCTAAAAAACTCTTCCGGGTTTATAAAAAATCAAAATCTAAGCTTAAAAACCCGAGATCTAGAAAAATTATCATCAACAAGACAAATAGCTCATCAACAAAAATTAAAAAATATCAAATCTGATTACATTTATTCCTCAATTCCGATTAAAATGAAACAAAGCATCAAACTTATCAAATAAAACTAAAATTCTTAAAACTATCAAATCGAATTTCGAAAGTGTTCTCAAAACAAACAAAAAATCTGAAAGGAGAAGCGATTAAAACGACATAGGCGCCTAAAGATTTATCCAAAAAGAAAAAACGGAGTGATATAAAAGAAGAAGCCGCTGAGAAAACCAAGGAAAGTGAGAGAAAAAAAAATTGATCGGAGAAGAAGATAGAGAATCTGGGGGAGAAGAAAAAAGAAGAAAGAAAGAGACAAACTTTTATTTTTTCTCTCTTCTTTTATTTTTTTTAATGGCTTTGGTGTTTTTTTAATGGAAAGATGAGCCGGACAGCAATAGCATATATGTTGTCTAATGTCTATGGATCTGGAAAAACGGATAACAAGTAACTTTAAGAGCGGATAACAGATAACAAATAATTTTAAGAGCGGATAACGGATACAAGTACAACGAGCTAAATATCAAGTAATAACGGGCCAAGTATTAAAAAAATTTTAACGGTTTGATACTTTTACTTTCAAGTATCCATAAAAAAAAACTTGTTACCCAACTTAGATTAAAAAAAAACAAGAAAACGGATCAAGTATAGGACGGATAACGGATATCCATGTCCAGGCCTAATCATATATGTATCAACGAAGATAAGATAAACTGTAGAAATCAAACTTGCTTTAGTGTCAGTCACTACTTTCATGAAGCAAATATATATATCAAAAAGTTTAATCGACCAACTCATTAACTCTAAAAACAAAAAAGAAAAGACAGATGTTTTCAATCATTCATTCTTCAGGCCATTCAACTCCAGCCATTGGAACTTTAGCCTCGATTCCATCTTCGCCTCCTTCATCCATGGCGGAATCTTTTTTCTTCACATAATCCACTTTGAAATCATAATCTCCATCCATCAGATCATCACCAGCTGCTGCTTTTTTGCTTTCTGCCTTCTCTTCTTATCCGCTCTCTGCTTTTTTTGTATTTAGCATGCTTTCTGCTGCGTATAGCTTCTCATTCTGCTTGCTCGCCTCTGATTTCTCCTTCATCTTTCCTGTTTCTTCCTCCACTTCCCCTCCCATGGACTCATCATCACTATCAATGCCAGGCTCTTCTTCGGTCTGAGTCTTTGACTCATCCTGTGGTTGTTGTGAAACAAAACCCAAGATTAAACCAGACTGAGCAACCTCACAAACAAATGGAATCACCAGAAGATTAACCAACCTCGATCATAGTTTCATCAAAATTGAGAGGACCATTCGAAGGAACTTCAACTTCAACAGGGCTGAAATCCTTAACCGTCTTCAAGCTCCCAATGAAAGAGGATTCACCACTGTAAACCTCATCGATGTTGAATTCCTTAGCCAGCTTAAACACAATCTTTGACTCTGCGTGTCCACCTTGGTCCCTCTCTGGAGGCATTGTAAAATATGGAATTTTACCTGCACAACCACAACAATTCATATTAGAGACAACGATGACTTAAAAAAACTGGTTTTGAAATTTTTTTTATTCTTCAAGTTTATGAGGAACTAAAAGAAGATAACCGCACCTTCATTCCAGTCATGCAAAACAATCCTTGCAGCAGCTTCACTATCCACAATACCACCCTTTTTAAGCTTACCCCTTACAGTGGCAACTTTATAAAGAAAATCATCAACAGACTCGAAGCTTGGGATTTTGTAGAGAGTCACCAACATTTGTGTTGAACAACGCTTAAGAATTTCCTTCACTAAATATTCAACAAAGAAAAAGATATAGGTTAGTTCACTGATATTTATAGCCTTCACAAGACAAAGCACAAAAAGATGTGTGATCCTATCTTTAACTTATTTCCAATTACCTGGACTAACTGGGTCATCCAACTTCTCAATTCTTTTACAATTCCGGAGAGCTATAGAAGCATCATTTCCTGAAGATTTGAGCATCACAACTCCAGGACAATCCAACAACTTCACGTTTTTGTCCAAGTGAACCTCTTGCAGAGACCTAGTCAGTCCAGGAGTGGCACCGACTTGGACGACATGAGCTCTCTTCAAACTGTTTATAAGACTACTCTTCCCAACATTAGGCAGTCCAATAATACCAACTGTAATCGATTTTTTTAACTGCCAAAGAACAAAAAGGGAGGTTCACTCAAAACTGGATAAAATAACTCAATGCAAGGGAGAGTAAATTACGAAAAACCAACCTCATGACTTCTTGAGTAGTTTTTCAGCAATTTGATAAGGGTGTCTGCTCCAAGACAATCACTGTCTGCAAAAGATTGCTTGGTTTTGATGCCTTAGATGATTTCCAACCCAAGTACGATCTCTGTTCCTGGGTGCTACATTTGCAGACAACAGCTGGAAATTCTTCCCTAAGGTACTTAAGCCATTTCTCAGCAGCCCCTCGGGGAACCAGATCTGGACAAAGAGAATCCGTTACAAAAAGAAATGACACCACCCGGAGGAAACTAATAACTTTTTATGCCCACGAGCAGAGACTTAAAAAGAACTTACCAATCTTGTTCAGCAGCAACACAAGGTGCTTATTGGGACCAGCTTGCATCACCATCCTCTCCATGTCAGTACAACGAGTGCCAAGGGATCTCGGGCATCAAGAACCTCCAAAATGACATCAGACAATTCAATGACCTTAACAAGCTCCTTGTAGAAAGCCCTCTCCGAATTATCTGTGAAACAAAAAGACATCAGCCTGTAAGAAGACAGATAGAAATCACATAGACGTCGGAGAAGATATCCAAATCAAAGCACAACACACTCACCTCGAATATTGACAACTCTAGTTGAGTCATCTCTGCTCTCTTGTTCTGTCTTGGTATCCTCATCCTCAACCAAACCAAGTTTCCTATTTTTGGCCTGAATATTGTTTAGAGAGATCAAAATACAAATACCAATTCATAAAACAGATACCCCTCAACAATCAACGAAAACGCAACACTCATAATGGAAATGTGTGTGTATCAATTGCGAATTAAATCTCAAGTGATATGATTATTGAAAACCAGAGTATAATGTAACTTTTGCTAAATATCGGAACACGTATCGAGATTATGAAACAGAAACCATAAATAGGAGCTACAAAGTTTAAGAATGAGGATACCCTTTCTTTGCGGGCAGCTTTCTTCTGTTCGATCTCCTCGAGAGCACGGGCACGTCGATCTTCTAGGGCCTTGAGCTCTTGTTCCTTGAAAGGCCAGTCATTGGGGATACCTGGGTCTTTCTCTACTCTTGGCTTACGGTGAAGCCCGAGTTTCTTAGCATCCTTTGCTTTCTTTTGTGGTGCTCCTTCACCTTTCTCAGGACCTTGTGCTTCTGCTTCAAGGTCACCCTCTTACTCTTGCTCTCTGGAAAACAATCAAACAATCAATAAAGACCAAATAAAATCATCAGCTGAATAATTGATTCAATTCATCAACCAAGAGAAATTTGATTGAAGGATTTATCTTTTACTTTTACTCCGTTTCACCACCTTTCGCCTTCTGATGAGAGCGAAGCAAAAAAAAAAACTGTGAGCAGGATTAGGGTTTATGGGGAAGGAAGATGGAGATATCGGCGCCAAATTAGGGTTTTGCTATTAGCTGGATTTGGATATTGACCTGACCCGGCCGACTCGACCCGGCTCTATTTGACATAAAAATATAAAAAAGTTGTTGGGGTGAGAGAGGCTCGAACTCTCGACCTCAGGATTACTCAGATAGCTATGAGACCTACGCGCTAGCCAACTGCGCCACCACCCCGATGTCGAACGTGGTTATCGCTAATATTACTTCAATCTAAGTTCCTTCTCCGAGTCAACCTTTGACTTCAACCGGTTGTCTGAAAGTCTGATTTTTTCCTAAGATCCCCGCCGGCTCCGATGCTGGCGGTTAAACCCTTCAAAAACCTGAGCATCCTAAAATTTCGTTGAGCTTAGATAGAAGTTTGAAGCCACGATTCAGAAATGTCTAGCAAAGCCTCCATTTGAAGAAAATTTCATGGCTTTCTTCTCGGATTGTCTCAGGTTTGGTAAATTGATCGTCTTCTTCGAGTGAAGCTTTCACTATTTATACGCTTTTTAACGATATTTTGGCTGTCTTTTTTGCTCAATAGACAATGTTCACGGGCGATTTCGGCGACCCATTAGTACTCCAGCCACTTGTTTAGCTCCTTCATTCGATAGAGACGTGAAGATTGAGTCGAAGACATTGGCCCAACAATGTTTGTCTCGCGGGTAAATTCGATTTTATGATATGAATTACGTCGAGCAGTGTATTCTTGTTTCGATTCTGGGTTCTAATTTGTATTGGGCAGTCTCTTTCAGATTCTCATCAGTACGACGAGTATCTCGAGCTGCTGCTTCTTCTTCTCCACATGTTGATTTACTCTCTTATATTAGAGCTTCTCTTGATATACTTGAAGGTAACTGATTGTTATACTGATTCTGACATCTTTTTGTTTTTTTTTTGGGTTACATCTCATTGTGTTTGTAAACAAAGTTTGGAATTGAACTCTTAGGTCCTTCCCATCATTGGTTGAATCGAGACATTGGGAATAAACAGTTTTTCAAGGACAAAGGAACTTATGTAGTTCTCGCTGGAAATTTGTTAAACAGAACAAGTGATCCAAGTGGTTTCTTTGAGAAACTTAAGTTGCTTCAGCAGAGGTTTAAGAAAGTCTTTATTTTGTTAACCAAAGTATCGACATCCACTTCAGTCATTAGCTGAGTATTTCTTTTTGTGGTCTTTTAAGGTCTCCGGGTGTTTCTTTCATGGGCATCCACTTCAGTGATCAAGCTCGAATCAATCATGATCGAACTGTTTTAGCTGAGTTGATTGTGAAGGAATACCTAACTTTTCCTGTACTGCTTTCTGAGAAAGAATTTCCAACGGTAAATATTGTATTTCCAATACAGTCATTTCTCTGTAAATTACATCTTTCTATAACATTCTCTCAAGTTATATGCATATACGTCAATTCTAAATTGAGGGTGTGATGTTTTCTACTTGTATTAGACAAGTGGGGAAGTATGCTACATGGTGTTTAGAGATTTTAAGAATCCTTTAATCTACCAAGAGATGGATCTGGATATTGCTTCAGTAGCTAAAGGTAATGCCTACTTTATCATCCTATTCACTACAGATATTCTCTTACAATGTCATAGCTATTGTTTTATATCCACCTTAAAAAGAAACAAAAAATCATTTTGCTGCTTTTTAGCTTGTGAATAGCCTTCGCTTCATAGCTTCCATCTTCTCAGCATCTAAAAAAGGCGAGAACATCTAATAATTCTACTGATTTGAGTGTTTCAATTCTGGTTTCTTTTTTGTTGTGTGTTTGCTGCAGCTCTTGATAGCTTCACTCAAGATAATGAGAAATCCAAGTCTGTCAAAATTTTCTCAAACACTTGGTCAAAACAGGCTGAAGCTATCAAGGAATCACATTTTTCTTCTTTCTTGCAGAATTTGTTTCTTTACTTTCCAGGTACGTATATATATCTTCAATTTTCTTTCTATTTTTGGTCTTTTTGAGTTTTATCTGGAATTTACATTTTATTTTTCATGATACTCTCTAACCTATTGTTCACGGAATTTGGGAATAGGATTTTGATGTTTTCATTTAACAATAGTACTCTCACTGTCTGACATTCTCTGTGACAGGTTGTATCTCTGCAGACGAAATTGGAAATCATCTATTTCTTTCTGATAGCAACCATCATCGTATTATTATATTCAATAACAGTGGGAAGCTTTTAGACAGTGTAAGTGACTGAATCACATTTTGGGAAGTACGAGCTTTATAGAGCTTCTTTGCTCAATTTCTCTTAGAAGGGCAATCTTAGAGAAAAATTTCATTTGGAGCTACTTGTTTAATAAAACTGAACTTCTAGACAATGTTTTTATTTCAGATTGGTTGTTTCCCAGGTTTTGAGGATGGAGAATTTGAATCCGCAAAGATGCTACGTCCTGCAGCGACCCTTTATGATGAAGAGGAGGATTGCCTTTACATTGTAGATTCTGAGGTATGACTCCTAAAAGAAGTTGCAAAATTATTATCACTGATTGTGTCCTTTGAATGTTTTTCCCTCTTTGTTTCCTTTTTCCCCCTTTCTTTGAGTTAAGAATCACGCCATTAGAAGAGCAAATATGAAGACGCGGGTCCTGGAAACAGTATATCCAAAGGTTATTAAGAAAAGGGAAGGCCTATGGTCTTGGATAATGGAGAAAATGGGTCTTGGAAAAGATGATGATACAACAATTGATGCTGATGCAAAATCAGAAGAATTTGATGCTCGCTCCCTAATGTTTCCATGGCATATACTGAAACGTGATAATGATAGCCTTTTTAGTCATTAACAAAAGGTGAAAAGACTAGTTAAAGGGGTTGCTTCTTTATAGTAGAGAAAGCTCATTCTCCTTTTTGTTTCTCTTGCTACCTTTTTTCACTCGTAACCAAATAGGTTTGTCAAATTTTTCAGCTTTTCGGGCTGTGGATAATTAATGTAGCTTCAGGAGAGAGTGAAGAAGTCGTAGAAGGTTAAATACAAGAATCAAAGTCTTCTTTTTCCGTTTTATAGTACTTGACTTGTTGACCTATTGTATCTAACATATATTTATCAAAATTCTAAGGGTTTCGGGAGATAATGGATATCTGTGGGCCATCGATCACAGAGAAGCTATCAGTGTTGCAACATTTGCCTTCTAATTGGTTGCAACAGCAAACTGAGGCTATCACCTCGTGCAAGGAGCAGCCAAGTGCTGCCCTTTTTTCTTCTTTTCACTAAACATGGAGACAACATTGTCATGACAGATATAGGTAAACAACACTTACGGAATTTCATTTACATTTTTTTCATCTCTATGCATCAACTAACCCATTTTTTTCTTGTAATTGCTTGTCAGAGGGTATTGAAGCTAAATGGAGAATCGGGAGCATATTCTAGCATTCAGTTCTCAAACATTGGGATCCTTGGGTTGCCCTATTGGTTGTCCATTCCCCTGGAGAGAGTTTTCAATCTGTTAGTGATTTATTTTTCATTAGTTTATCCACTAACATTACTTATGTTGTTTTGAAACTTACTAATTAATGTTGTGCTCTTTTGGCTAAACTATAACAGTGCTAACGGAGTTCAGGAAGCTCATCTCAGTCATACTCAGCAACTTAAATTATTGCCAGGTGCGATTTGCTAGTAGTTTTGTTACTCATACGCTTGGACTTGTCTTGATGTTAGAAACTCATCAACCCAGTCCCAATTAGCTGGAGCATGAAGATGGTTTTGACATTGGGTCTAGCCGGCATCCGGTCTGACTCAACCACTACTTTTTCATTTTAACAGGTAAAATTAGCATAAGGTTAAACATAGAGATTCCTCCTTGCACGGAGCTTGTTGAACCGATACAAGAAAGCTGCATATGGCGACAGACAAGAGGTGCAATCACTGATGTCTCAAGTGCAGGAAGTACAGTGGAACCTTCTGAAAAGGTTAAGAGAATTACATCCCGGACATTTTCTCTGTTTGAATTCCGAGGTGGCTCAAACATTTTGTTTTCATGACTTGCAGGTTGGAGTCTCACAACAATGGTATGATGAATTAGACAGCCTCGCCAAAGAAATAGCTAACCCCGAAGTAGCTGAGGAAGAGGAAGAAGAAGACAATATTAAGTCTTCTGAGATCGAAAGTGAAGAAGACAGGCGGATTCACATCAATTGCACTGTCAAAACAAGTCCTGGCACAAGCGTAGGTAGAGCTTAACTCTTCTCAAGTCTCTGTTATCAACAAGAGCCAAACTTTAATAACTTTGTCGATTCGGGTTTTGTGCAGCTTATTGTATATGCAGCTTTGTATGTAAGACTGGCGAGAAACGAAGAAACAGAAAGTGCAAACCAGGAAGAACTGGCAAGTAGAATAGCAGAGATTTTAAAGCCACTAAGGAACATGACGACTATGAAGGAAGATTTATTTGTGAAAGTGTTGTTGAAGTCAAAGAGAGAACTGAGAGACATTGTCTTCTTGAAGCCGATGCATGTGCGTATAAGGTTAAACTCGATGGATCATCCAAAAGCCGATAACTCAAGAGACGTAATCTTGACTGACTCTTCTGTTGAGGTTGATGTTTCTCTTTAACGATGATTAGAGCGCGTGCAAATGCTGATGCGTTGCTTTATTCTTTTCTCATCTGCATACCAATGGCTACTCTAAATTCTTTTTGAGGTGGTAAAAAGGAGTTAAATAAGACCTTTGTAAGTCTATGACATTATACTAGATTAACGATTTGGTCAGTTCATTTTATGAAATGGTTGACAATTTGTTTAATGAAATGGTTCCCACTTCCCAGCATGAAGATGGTCTATAAGTCTCTGATTTGTTTTTTTCCCCGTCTGCTGTTTCATGACAAACAAGAAAATTATAATATGAAAGCGTTAACGCAACCGCAAAGAAACAAGTGGCTAAACTTTCATTAGGATTTCGATACATTATAGCTTAATTTAATTTAAATAGTTAATTGTTAAACTTTTGAACATAGCAATTTTTTTTGGGTGCCACTAGTGATTAACAAACAATATAAAGGTGAAAGTAAGAATATATCGTTTTGTCGCATGGAGTGGAAAATGAAGACGCACAAAGTAAAAGCTATCTATTTTTTTGTACTCTTTACATCCGAAATTTTCCAAAACGAAATCCATACTGATACTATTTGGAATACGTGGAAAAAGGAGTATTTTTGGATCGTTATAAGTAACAAGATAAGTTAGTTTGCTCATATATTAAAGTACATATTTGTTTATGCAAAATGTTAATATCTCAATTTATTGCATATTTGTGTGGGTTGATACATAGTGGAGTAGAAAAAGATATCATCCAAATGGATATCTCAAGAGCCTAATGGAGAAGATTGTTGCCTTATTTTTGTAAACAAAAGAGGCAGAGAAATCATCATTACCCAGTCATTCCAGGTCTCCTGTCTGCCTTTCTTCTTATTTGTTGGTAATTTTAAAATAGATTGTTACAATTATTCGCATTTGATTTCGAAATATATAGTTCGTGCCACCATCAACACCATTTTGTTGCATTTCTTTTATTCACTTCATGGTCTCCATGTTATTATTCTCCATTTTGTTTTCAATTCTCTTTCTTCTCTCTATTTCCCATTTCTTCAAACCAGACAACATTTCTAACTTTTTATATATTTTTTGTTTAAGTGCTTTTTATATACGTTTAAAATATCAAATACATTTTTTTGAGGATGGTTGATAGCTTATTTTTAAATATAAATCATACAACCAAAACTCTTTGAGAGAAAGGTGAGGCACACAAACACGAGAGCAATGAGATATGGATCCCATTTTTTCATATTTAATTATTAATCAAAACAGTAGTTTAATTGTCTATATTAAGAGAAATTGAGAAACCTAAACCTGAAAAAAAATCCAGTTTTCTCCCTCCAATTTTTTCGGAGACTCTTCCGCGCTTCTGATCCCAACGGATTTGGTGTTGATTTTCTTGATCTGGGTTTTGTTAGATCTTTGACAAAAAAACCTTAATAACCTGAAAGATAAAGGGAAAAACCCTAAGGGTTTCTTTGCTAAAGGGGCAACCATTGTTTATGAAGGATTCAAAGGTTTGCTATGCTTTCTCTCAACAAACCCACATTTATTTTTCATGATAGTTCTCTTTACCTGAAAATGTCGTTTTTTCTTGTCAATGCAGGCATATATTGGATCAAAGATTCGAACAAAGAATCAATATTTTGTCTTAATTTGAGGGTCCTCGGACTCTGTTTGTATAAGTTTATTCGGAGTTTGAATCCAATAGGGATTTTTCAGAATTCCGGCGGATTGAATATACTCTAGGATATAATAATAAATCTCTAATCGCAAGATAAAATAAAAATAAAAAATTTGAAGTTTTCTTGAGATAATTGGGTTCTTCAGAAGGGAATAGAGAAAAAATGAATTGCTTTTCATGTTTTTATTTCCATGAAAAGAAAAAAACTCTGAGAGATTCAGATAACAGCGGTCGGAGAAATGGTGAGATGACCGGTAGAGATAACAACAAAACACACCCTGGTAAGCTCTGAAAATCTATATTAATTCTACAGATATTTACTAGGGTTTATAAGTATAGATTTAATCTTTGTGATGCTTACAGAGATTCCAAAGTCGAATAAGACTGGAAATGAGCAGAACAAGAACAATGATGAAACCAAAGAAGTGACAAAACAACATCGCAGCGCAGACATTCACCTTCAGGGAGCTAGCTACTGCAACCAAGAATTTCAGACAAGAATGTCTGATTGGTGAAGGCGGTTTCGGTAGGGTTTACAAGGGAAAACTTGAGAAAACCGGCATGGTAACTAAACATCTTTCTCCATTTTCATTCGTCACATATGTCAGATGAACAAAAGATGTCTGAGTTAATAATATATGAATGAAACTTGAAACGTTAACATTAGATGAATATGCTACATTTTCTTGGTCTCTGTTTCTACATTTCTATACAACAAATCTCTTAAATTTTTTCCAAATGGTTTATTTTGATTTCAGATTGTGGCGGTGAAGGAGTTAGATAGAAATGGGTTGCAAGGAACAAAGAGTTCATCGTAGAGGTCTTGATGTTAAGTCTTTTGCATCACAAGCACCTCGTGAATCTCATTGGGTATTGTGCTGATGGAGATCAGAGGCTTCTCGTTTATGAGTACATGTCTCGTGGTTCACTTGAAGATCATCTCCTTGGTAAATTGCAAACCTAAGGATCAGTATTGACTGATTTATTGGATTAGTCTCAATGTTTGATTGCTGATCGAAATGCTTACAGATCTAACACCGGACCAAATACCGTTGGATTGGGACACACGGATTAGAATCGCGCTAGGAGCCGCAATTGGTCTTGAATACTTGCATGACAAGGCAAGTCCTCCGGTGATCTACAGAGATCTCAAGGCAGCTAATATCCTTTTAGACAGTGAGTTCAACGCCAAGTTATCCGATTTCGGGCTAGCAAAGCTAGGCCCTGTGGGAGACAAACAGCATGTGTCTTCCAGAGTTATGGGAACTTATGGATATTGTGCTCCGGAGTATCAGAGAACCGGTCAGTTAACTACTAAATCCGATGTTTATAGCTTTGGAGTTGTGTTGTTGGAACTGATAACTGGAAGAAGAGTCATTGATACGACCAGACCCAAAGATGAACAGAATCTAGTGACTTGGGTGAGTTTTTTTTTTTTGCCTTTTACAGATCTATATGAATACTTTGGCTTCTATTGCTTCGAAGATGTCAAATTTACATATATATATAAAAAAAACACTTAAAAGATTTGAACATTACATTAAAACTTTTTGTGTGCTATAGGCACAACCGGTGTTCAAAGAACCGAGTAGATTCCCGGAGTTAGCAGATCCGAGTCTAGAGGGAGTGTTCCCAGAGAAAGCTCTGAATCAGGCGGTGGCGGTTGCAGCAATGTGTTTGCAGGAAGAGGCAACAGTACGGCCACTCATAAGTGACGTTGTAACCGCTCTCGGTTTCTTGGGAACCGCTCCTGACGGCTCTATCTCTGTTCCAAACTACGACGATCTTCTTCCTCCTCCTAAGCCATCAGATGAAACGTCCCGTGAGGATCCTGCGGCAGCGGAAGAACGGGAAAGAGCAGTGGCTGAGGCAATGGAGTGGGGAGTTGCTTCAAGAGCACATTCCCGGAACCCAAGTGCTTCTTGATTTTAAATTTTACTTTTTTTTTTGTCTTCTTGATTTTAATTTTGGGTTTGGTTGTTTTCTTCTCTTCTTTTTTAGTGGTAGAATTGTTACCCTTTCTTTGTTTGTTATTTTCTGGTTTGGTTGAATGTGTATATTCCAGCTGGGTCTTAATAGCTCGAGAATACAAATTTTTCATGGAATCTGTTACTTCCTTTTTGATCTTCAAAATAACTTTTAGTATATGTTACAACTTTCTATAATAAATAGTGTATCAACGCATACATCCAAAAAACAATATTGGGCCGATAAGAAAACCCATATATGAAGCTCAAACTTCGGCCCATCTGTTTTCTGAGTTTTCTTTTCGCTCTCTCGTTCGCGCTGTTTGTCTAATTTCGCCTCCTTTTTCCTTTTCTTTCTTGAAAATAAATATCTGATTTCGCTTTTGAATCGCCATTGATTGAAAAATTTGACACCGATCTCAATATTTATCGGTGTGAAGGTATTTCAATCAATTAGTTTGGTCAGATCTTTCTCGTTTAAGCCTATTGTGAAATTTCCGTTGCATGAGATCTTTGGTTCATGGGTGTTGAAGCATTCGCTGTAAAATGCATCATTGATCTCGATCGGTTAGATCGGTGAGCTAAAGTTTTGTTCCTTCTTTCCTTCCCTAATTGGTATTTGAGGAGATATGTCAAGTAAAGTATGGAGATGGGTATTAGGGTTGATATACCTATTTGCCGTTGCCACGATTTGGATTGCAGCTAGGTTTGTAGTCCAATCTGTGGTGGAAGCTGGTGTTTCTCCGTTCTTGATCACATTCATTTGTAATTCATTGTTCGTCGTTTATCTTCCACTTTTTGAGACCGGTCGATATTTGGAAGATGCATATGGGAGTTTATTGTTTTGGAGAAACAAAAGGTCGCATTTACGGGAATTGGTCGAATCAGAGAAGGCTGTGTTACTTGGGCAAGATGTTTCCAGGTGTGAAATCGACAGATGCACCTGAGAGTTCAGGAGCTTGTTGTGAGAGAGGAAGGATATATTGAGGATGGGAATGAAATTGAATCTGGATTAGAAAATATAGAACTTGAGATTGATAGTAGTGTCAGTGGTAATGGTGAAGCAAGTGGAGTCTGTAGCAAAGGATTAGATGAGAAGGGTCGTTGGACACGGATGCGAGTTGCTAAAGTTAGTCTTTTGATATGTCCTTTTGGTTTTTGGCACAGCTTACTTTTAATGTCTCTCTTAAGTACACAACAGTTACGGTAAGAACATAATGAAAGCCCTATTCTTGTTGCTCATTCTGAATCTACTTTTATGCTTGGCTGAAGACTTTTTTGTTATTTGTGAATTGCAGTCAAATACCATATTAAGCAGTGCATCAAGCCTTTTCACGTTTCTTGTATCCCTAATATTCCTGGGCGAGAAGTTCACGTGGTTGGAACTCTTCAGCGTTCTTCTTTGTATGTCTGGAACCATAATTGGAGTATGGGTGACTCAGAATCCAACTCAAGTGCAGTAGCTAAAGTTCCTCGTTTGGGAGATATTCTTTCACTGGTCTCAGCGGCACTATATGCTGGCTACATCACTCTTATGCGCACAAAGCTTCCGGATGATGATGAAAGAAACGGCCGTGTCAGTATGGCTCAGTTCCTCGGGTTTTTGGGTCTCTTCAATTTCTTCATTTTCCTTCCCCTGCTCTAATTCTCAACTTCACAAAGCGAGAACGCTTCAACGCACTAACCCTGAGACAATTTGGTCTAGTTGTTGGCAAAGGTATACAAACCCCATCCCTCATTTCCGTCATTTTCTCATTTCCACTGAAGTTATGGTCAATAAATCTCATCTATTCATAACAACGGAATGATGATGCAAGTAGTAAATTAGGATTTGATGCTGGAATGCTGATTTGAAATTTTTGATGTATGAATGTCTGTGGCAATTTCAGGCTTGTTAGATAATGTGCTGAGTGACTATCTATGGGCTAAGGCAGTACTATGGACAACAACCACTGTGGCAACGGCTGGGCTAACCATTCAGGTTCCATTAGCAGCCATTGTAGACAGCTTATCAGGAAACAAGCCAAGCTTCACCGACTACATTGGTGCTGCAGCTGTAATGGTTGGCTTTGCAGGATCAATATTCCTCAGAGATATTTTTGGCAGATCCAAAGAGACAGCTATTGAGTTAGAACCTGGGACTTCATTCACAAATCCTCCTCAGATTGTGACGGATTGCATAAGACAGATTCTTCAGAAACTGTAGTGTCTTAGTTGTTCCAAATTAAAGCCATTCTTATTTTTATCCTGTTGTTTCTTGTTTTCTGCTCTTTCCCCTTTTTTAGTGGTGATTAATCTGAAAATCGTCGAACATGATATACCAAACGAAACATAGCTGGACTAGCAGTAATACAATCGTTTAACATTCTTGACTCAAGTTTCAATACAGGGAAAAAAAAACTGTTTCATCTCTGTTATTGGATTAAGCGGCTACATTGAGGTGTCCATACTTTTGCATGACTCTTTTGTGGCCATAGCAGCAGCTTCACTTGCTCGTAATGTGCCTTGTGCCATGAGTGCTGCAAACTCACGAGTAATCTCTTCCTGAATTTTGGTCCTCGCATCACCCAACAGGTCCTGTTTCACTTTCTCTTTACTAGCTGATGGTTGAGCAACAGGTGGCTTTTTCTCAGTTGCAGCTGAGGTTTTTGCCTCCTCAGGCTTAGCAGCTTTTTCAAGTTTTGGACCTTCATCTTTACCAAAAGCTCCAAAAGGTTGTGGCTGTGGCCTAAACTGTGGAACTTGAGGAACAGCACCAGATTTTAGAGTTGTTTCGAGGCCTTGTAGCATAGGCACTGCAAATGGAAAGACAAAATTAGATCAGTTATAGAGCTGAGCACAACAGGTCCAAGAGAAGTTCTACAAATTATCAGAGACTTACTTATAAGACCACCCATGGGGCTGTTCAGAACCTCAGTGGGAAGCTGAAGAATGTAGGCTGGAATTTCTTTACCCACCAAAAACTGAGAGACCTCATTGCTGAAGTTATTGCAGTTGTGAGTAAGCAAATTGTAGGTTTCAGCTGTGTAACGAGGACTGATTTCGTCCAAGTACATCTCAAAAACATCTTTAAGAACATGTGTTTCACCCAACTCTATCGTTCGTGTTGGTGTTCCATATGGAGTATTCCAACAGGCAGAGTCTGTATTCCTCTCAAAAAAGTATTCATTTCCGTAGACAACTATTCCTGTATGCCTGGTAAAAGGATGCGTAGCTCACATGTTATTTTTACCGGACTAACACTCACATATATACGATGAAGCAGAAACGAAAAGAATACAAAGCAAAAACCATTTAACAATACGCAGGTGCATATGGCCAAAGGCAGAAGAATAGACACATACAACATGCCAATATCTAGATACGGTTAACTGCAATCATGTTCAACAGTAAAATATAAAACCCTGTGAATGGAGCTGAAGCAGCACTAACCAGGACAAAGTTCAAAGCTTGGATAAAAAGTATGGCCTAGATAAGAGAATGGATTTGCACGCAACAGATAAGACATTCAGATTTGACACATTGTACTGAATATGTCCCAGAGATTACTCACCATACACCTTCGATAAGCTTTCCCAGAAGTGACTGCGAGAGCTGAAGAGCCAAGCCTCGGCTTAGGTCATAGACATTCAAGGTAACCTTATGCGCTTCCTGCCAAATCACATATTTCAAACACTTTCAATCAAACTAACAACGAGGATACGTAATTAACTACAACCCAGAGATGAAAAAGAGATCATACCTCAGCCATTTTCAATTGCAAAGCTCTAAATTTCCTTGAAAACGTTAACTATCTGAAAATTACAAAATTAAAATCAAAATTCAAAATTCCCGCACAATCGAATAGATCTAAGACCTGAGCCATAAGACCACGAAAGATTCCGAACAAAAACTATAAGACCTTAGAAAGTTGCCAAATTCTGCAGATAAAATCCAGAAACGATCTCAGTGCATCTAAGAAACCTATAAAGGAGTAAACGCGAACGGGATTTCTACATCTAGCAAACACAAGATGCAGAAACCACGCTCCTAAATCAGGACACACACTATTGGTAAAGCATATTTCGATAGAGGAGGAAAAAATGATCACTTACGAAAACAAAATCGCCGCCTCTATTCCCCAACAAGCGCGGAAATTTGTCGATATTCGCTAATCTGACGCTTTCTGGTCTACCAATTGTTCAGAGAGGTTTATAAAGGCAAGCTAGTGGAAATTCGAAGATTCTTCTACGACGTCGTTTAAGCAACTTGAACACAACCGTATTTTTATTCTATAATCTTCTAGAAAGTACCACCCTATAAGGTATTGACACGTTTCTTCCTTCACTAAAGTCTCAAACCGTCCCGGTTCGACCGACCAATATTTTTAAAACAGACATTACCAAAGTATAGAAGTTTCTTGGCATTTTCCCCGCAATTAAATAAAGTATAAAGTCTAGTTGCTTATGCACAAAGCCATACAAGTATTCAGTCAAAGTTCTTAATAGAAGTATATAATAGATTGTATTGGTCGCATTTAAAAAAACTCTATTTATGTATACATCTAGATTCTGAGTTTCAAAATAGTATATTAGCATCCAAACGTTAGGTTTTGACAGTTATCTTAGCCCATATAATATTGTTAGCCTTCAAAAGTTAACACTTTGCTAATCCCCATTCTTGGTAGAAATAGCTCGTAGTCGCATTCTTGATGGATACAAGATGTATAATCATAAAAAATATACTTCAATTTCAACAGAAAGCCACCTTGTTAATATCCCTAATTACGACAGATTCATGAACTACTTGTAACTCCCAAAATAAATCTGGTACAGACGCACAATAAAAATTGGAAAGAAAAAACAAAACGGCAACTAAAGATTAAAAACGTCTAATCTTACGGGCAAAAACCATTCTGGTTAGGCAAATAAAAAGCCTCGACTTGAGAAAAGTTCTATAGAAAAACAAATGAAGTAGTGCTTTTATTTTCCAAAACAACACATGCTCCAAGGAAGCAGACCCTTTTAACCTTGTGATACCATAAAACGCCTTCGGAAGAAAATATGAGCTAAAGAGTTCTTCAATGAGTTACGACGAGGCTTACATTCTAGCACCTGAGTTGGCTGAAAAATATGGTTTCATAAGATGCGTCGAACATTATACTTGACTCTAAGCATCGATTGTAAGTGTTATGATATGGAATTAAGGTCTCTTTCTTACCATTGTGAGCTATTAACCGCTTTTGTTGGACTTAACGGTGAAGTTGCAGAATCCAATCGATATAACCAGTCGAACCGCCCATCTGGTCCTCAATGAGATTTCGAGGAGAAAGAAGCCTTCGGGTTGTTCTCCTTGTCTTACTAAAAAACACATGGGATGATAAGAAGGATCATTCTCCTCAGTTTCTTTACCAACCTCATTAGCTTCTTTGACATCCCATTTTCTGCTCTTGAAAGGTAACCTATAACCTAACGCGAAGAAAGACACGCTTCACACAGAATTTTATGGTTCAGGATCGAGAAAATACTAATGATACATGTAAATCATTGGGTGTAACGGCCATTCATACATTCATATGCAAGGATGCATGTGGACAAAAATACATACCCTTGAGAGCTCTGCTGCAAAGTCATCCCCAGAAGATTTTTTCGCAATGTCCGTGAGAGCATCCGGCCAAACCACAAAACTAACCGAAAACCATCATCATAAATGTAAAGGCCTCTAGAATCCAAACTCTCTGCAGCCAGAGGTAATCTCCTTAATACCTCCTTAAAGTCATCGTGGTTCACTGATGGCTGCAAACATATAAATCATCATAAATAATTTCAGATTTCATGAACGGATGTTTGATTATGGACATTGAGATTGAGATAGACAAACCTTTAAGAGCCACTCATCAACACGGAATAAATTGGGGTATAAAAGCTTCAATAGCTTTTTGACAGGCAAAGCCATCATAGTGAAGCCAGCCGCACAGCGCCATCAAGTGAAGCATCAACAGGGCCACCTTGAAGTGGAGGGACTTACAAAATTGCCAATCCGCATAATGGCAAAAAACTTCAGAGATTCTGGGTAGATTAATCTAGACCCCAACCGATGCTGCACCGCCGTGAAGATTACGTATATTCTCTGAGGGCTTTAACAATCTTTTGTTGTATTGCATTCCGTGCATCATCCAATTTTGTGGACAAAGATTTCAATTGCTGCAGCATTTAATTGGTCACTAATAGTATCAAACATAGCATATGTCGCTAACGGAGGAAAAACTTGACTGCATCCTACCCAATCTAGTATATACAGAGACAATGGAACCAGTGTCTGCTTGTTCATACATCTCTCCAAGATCAGCAACAACTGGTGCAACAGATGTGTACCTTTATACGCTCTCCGAAGAAGCAGTATATCTTAGTTCTGTTATGATAACTAGAAACCACATGATGCATTGTACAAGCTGAAAACCAAATTTCAAACTCAAGTATATTTTAAATAACAACTATTGAAGGATACAGCAAAGCGACTTGGAAATAGACAGTCTGGGTTGTTAGCAATGTCTCTTCCAGAGATAGCTGCATTGCATATGCTTTGTCACAGTCAACGGCAGGAAGAGCAAGCAGGTCAGTAGACCTTAGCATGAAGTTCCCATGGTAGGAAGAGAAACGAATTCCTGCATACAAAAATATATAAGATCACATGTAGCATACCAGTGTATTTAGCAAAAATGAGTGACATAATAGGTAGCACAAATGATATTTGTATCATAGACTATTGAACCTTTTCCACATCTTATTCGCATAACGGCTTCCCAGGCAGTTTCTCTTGTAAGGTCTCTAGCCAGCTCGTGTCTTAGTTTATCTCCATGAACAGATGATTGGAATCCTGGATAATAGTACACCTGTCCTCCGGTGTATTTGGCAAGAGTACCTAAACAAAACCAATGCAATGTACTATATTAAACATTTACAGGCTCATCATTTAGAACAGCATATTTAAGAAGGAAGAAAACACAACTAACTATCATCCATTGACTCTAAAAACCTAAAATAAACATCAAATAATAACCATAACATTTACATACCTAAGGACTTAATATCAGTGTACTTATCACTGAATGCATAAACATTAATTTTATCTGGAACTTGGTACAATCGGCAGCCATTTGCTTATAGAAGGGTCTTCAGCTACCCTTAAAGCATATTCTTTGTCAGTACCATAGACACGAGGATCATCTCCTCGAACTTTAACCGCCCAGCACCAAGAGAAGGTAACGAAGTTCTGGAAAATTAGCAACTTGCTCCCAAGTTGGTTCTGAAACAGAGAGAGAAAACAGAGTCAACTACAAACTGATATAAAATCAGATGAGGATCCAGATAGGACACTCAACATCAAATAAATTTGTGATAACTATTTGACATGGCAGGATATGAACTAACCATAACCATAAATGCTGCTTTTGAGCGCTGGACCAAAAGCTGATTCCACATTGACATTATCTTGAAACATCAAAGGCAGACTGTCCAAAAAAGGCTTCCACCACATTTCTAGATTCAGATAGATTAACAAGGAGATCATCCGCAATGGGATAAATATATCATCTAGATCCGACACTACTATCATTTGCGGTTGGCTCAATGATGACTGCATTGCCAAAGTCCACAAATAATAAATGATGGCTGCTAAAGTATTTCAAAACAAAATTTCATGCGGGTTCACGATTCTCTTACCTTCATGTTGTAAAAATGTAACGTGCTGTCAAAAGTAATAAAACCTATTTGAGTTCTTGGATAACCAGGCAGGTTATCCAAACAAGACTTAATCGCTTTGAGCAACAACTCTGCGAAGAAGCAAAAAGTCAGTATAAAGATCTAAAGTTTAGGAAAGCTTCCACCCAAAAGGAGAGCGCATCTACAAGACAAAGAGATAAAATCTGTCAAGAGCTATTGATATATAGTGTACTCAGATCAAACAGGAAACAAATTGGCACTTACTAACTATGGAACAATAATGTAATGCACAACAAAAATTAGAAAATGGAATATTTAAATAAAAACATGCTTACCTAAGCATTCCATTTTTAGTAGCTGAAATCGAAACATCAATGAGGAAGAAGTAGATTGGTGGCATCGGAGGCTCAAACCATGTATTCAGTTGGAGCTACGATTTCAACATCGCCTTTGTCAGCTCAGGCCGTTGATCCATATCCATTCTTCGCTAGTAGCATCCAAATGGGAGAAGTATTCACCAGCCTCTGGAAAAATTCTAACCAATAACTATGAATGTCTATCTGAAGAACTTAAGCCTGAAAAATACTGAAACATCAAGTAATTTATGGAAAGAGAAAGAGGACATTCCGATGTTTAGAAACTAATTCACAACAAAGGAAGAAACATCCACAATAGTAAGAACAATTCTTGTAATTCAACTAGATCCACTTACAATACTTCTACTAAGAACCCTGATGGATAGTCGCCTCAACAAAGAAAAATCAGAGAAAAACGACAACACATAACTTAAGCCACCAATATATTAGTGGTTAACAAACCAATTGTTAAGATTTGGACAAATCACCATCATTGAGCATTGAACAGATATTACACCCAAGCCACTTTCTTCCAGAATCTGTAAAACTCACATAAGGATTCACAAAGGTACGGATTCTTCTACAGCGGATGATATCAGTTGAGTCAAATCAACAAGTGGTACTTCCTCCAGACAGATAAAAATGACAATTTGCAAACAAAAGGCAAAGTTATATGTGGCTCATATACAACCGCAAAGAGTTTCCAGGCAATCAAAAAAAGAATTTAGAAGACTTTCTTGTTAACACACATCAACCCTTTCAGGAGTCTCTGGAAGTGGTCAAACCACAGCTCTTAGAGGTAATGCCAATTAAGCAGAGACTGGGATTTTAGAGTAGGGCAGTGAGAGATTTAGAATGTGCAATTCAAGGGGCATTTAGTAAAGGAATTTTGTTCTACGTCAATATCCAATGGTTTTGGAATTATTGATGATCGAATTCCTAGGTCAAGTGATCAAAAGAATCGATGAAACGGATATTGAAGTTAAAATTTTCAACCAAGCCTTGAACGCATACCAGAAGGAGGAAATTGGATGGATTCAAAAGCGGCCATATTAGGTGTTGATAAACCTTTGATGAGGAGGATGATGAGATTGGAGGGGTCCTGGCAACTGATGCTCTAATGGCACGGGAGAGCTTGTAGGACTCCCAAAAATGGATAACTTGGAGTATATGGTCAGGGAACCAACGGCCACCAGAAAAGAGGGGGGAAATCGGAGGCATAGGTTGTTGAAAACCAGGCCTGAAGCCATGGGAATCTGTCGCGTGGAGAAACATTTGATCCAGGTAGCCCAGAAGTCATACTCTGTGGTAAGGAGGTCCTGGCCATGGTTACAAGCGGGGGAAAAGGATGGTAGGATAAGTGATCTGCGGGAGTTTGAGTTGGTGGTGGAACTTGTAGGCCAGTGAAGTCGTTCAAAGAAGGATAACAAAGGCACGGCCTTGTGAGTAACCTGGCATGTTGGAGGAAACCAAATTCTAATGATGGTATGGAGGCCTACTCCCTGGAACCGAGAAAAAATGTGTGAGGGACTGGAGGAGAGCTGGCCAGGCTTCATCACCCACTGGTGGCCCGGAGGAGGACCAGAAGGTGTGAAAGGTCTTGTAGGTTGCAAAGGCAGAGGGTTATTCGAAACAAACGCACTTTGATCTTAGAAATCATTCACTAGGCTGAGGGGGATCCTGGTATGGAGGAGGTGGAACGGAGAAGATAGAATCTTTGCTGAAAATTAGGATATCCCTG
>JANFAJ010000033.1:0-17940 GCA_028015245.1 Cardamine occulta | reverse complement strand
TGTTCTCTTTTCCCTGTGAACTATCGGATGAAAAGAAAGAGGCTCGTTAGGATGTGGATGGCACAAAGGTTTGTGGAACCGATCAGAGGAATGAAAGCAGAGGAAGTGGCTGATAGTTACCTCAATGAACTTGTGTACAGAAACATGCTTCAAGTTATCTTGTGGAATCCTTTTGGACGACCCAAGGTGTTCAAGATGCATGACGTGATAAGAGAGATTGCTTTGTCTATGTCCAAAACTGAGAGGTTTTGTGATGTATATAATGATGACAATGATAATGATGATGATGATGCAAAAACAACTGAGGATTACGGTACGCGCCATTTATGCATTCAGAGAAAGATAAGATCAGGTAGTTTACGTACAAGGAACCTGCACTCTCTTTTGGTTAGCTCTTCTTCCAACAAATTATTGAATTACCTCCAAGTCTGAACTTATTAAGAGCCTTAGACCTTGAACACTCTGCCATCACCAAGCTGCCAGATAGTATAGTAACTTTGTTCAACTTAAAGTACTTGAATTTGTCGAAAACTCAGGTGAAGAAACTGCCAAAAGACTTCAATAAACTCATCAATTTGGAGACATTAAACACAAAGCACTCCAAGATTGAAGAACTTCCTCCAAGGATGTCAAAGTTGCAGAAGTTGCGTTACCTGATTACTTTTCGCAGCAATAATGGACATGATTCAAATTGGAACTATGTTTTAGGTACAAGGGTTTCTTCTAAAATCTGGATGTTGAAGGATTTGCAAGTCATGGACTGCTTCATTGCAGAAGCTGAGCTTATCCAAAACCTCGGGAACATGACTAAACTCACAAGAATAAGTCTTGTCATGGTTAGAAGAGAACATGGATGTGACTTATGCAATTCGCTGAATAAGGTCAGAAGACTTCGATTCTTATCTCTAACGTCAATTCATGAAGAGGAACCATTAGAGATAGATGACTTGATAGCAACTGCAAGCATTGAGAAGCTCTTTCTTGCTGGGAAACTGGTGAGTACCAAGTTGGTTCAACACTCTTCAAAACCTTACCTATTTGGGTTTGCGTGGATCTCAGTTGCAAGAAAATGCCATTTCTCTCTATCAAAACACTTCCTAAATTGGCATGGCTTTCATTTTACAATGCATACATGGGGCCTAAGTTGTGTTTTTGCTCACGGGTTTGAGAATCTGAAGACTCTAGATATAGTTCAGATGCAACATCTGACAGAAGTTTTTATAGAAGATGGTGCAATGATTGGACTTGAGAAACTTTATATCAGAGCTTGCAGAGGATTAGAGTCGGTACCAGAAGGGATTGAGAATCTTATAAAAATCTTCAAGAACTGCATTTGACTCATGTTTCTGATCAGTTAGTAGAGCGGATTCGTGGAGAAAGGAGTATAGACCGGTCAAGGGTTAAACACATTCCTGCTATTAAGCATTATTCCAGAACTGATAATGGCTCTTTCTATGTGAGTCTCTCATCTTGAGTGGACAAGGAACACAACCAGCAATCCTAAATCCTAAACACCTTGAGCTTACCAAACAGGTTGATTATCATGTGTCTACAACCAGGTCTTCTCATTACTCAAGAAACAACAACTGTTTTTTAGCTGGTCTCAAGATCAAGCAGCTCAGTTTTTTTCAACTGCTTTTTTCGAGATATGTTATTAGTTGGTTTGACATGGTATTAGAAAGATGTTAGATATCTGTTAAGTTGGTTTCAGGTATTTGTTTCAGACTATTGGTTTGTATCTAAACATTACTTTGAGTGAAAGAACTTTATTATCTCAAATAATCTGTGTATTACTCTCGAGTCTGATACATTATGAAAGGCATGATCAGATTCTGAATTTATCATATCATCATCTAATGTTCACATAATTTCTAGTCAACTAAATGTGGAAAGTCGAAAACCTTATTACTCTTCTAAAATAAAGTGGTTTACAATCCCTCATTCCACTTTTTTCTCTCCACAATTTCATTCAAAACAAATCCAAAACTTATCGAAAAAGTTAAAGAAGTAAAAAAAAAATCTTGTTATCAACGATCCGCGGCGGTTAAAATGGAGGATATTTATGGAAATCTGACCATTCGTGTTAGCCACGCGCAAGTAACGCGCGTAAAAGACATAAAGATCTCCCAGGAAAATCGGATCGGGATCCGAAAATAGCTGACCCGTTTTGAAGCGGTTTAATTTTAATATTTTCCAAAATGACCGATATGGGCCATGTGAATAGCTCTCAAGGCTCTTTGGTGTCTCTTGGTATAATCGGCCTTTCCCGATACAGTTGTTCATCTGGGGAACTAACGAATCTTTCTACTCCTAGGGTTTACTAAGGGTTTCTCTCTCTATCCAAAAAACTCATCTCTATTCTCTCCAGAGCGATCACTTCTCTCTAAAACCTAGGGTTTTCGATTTTGTCATCTGCTGGTATAATGGATAGATACCAGAGAGTCGAGAAACAAAAGCCGGAGTCTCCGATTAACGATAATGAGATCCGTATCACTAGCCAAGGCCTTATCCGTAACTACATCAGTTATGCCACTAGTCTTCTTCAGGTACTCTCTCTTCTTTTTTCTTCCATGTCATTCCCTAAACATCGTCATTCACTATAATTGTTCAGTCCAGAATTTACCAATGCGTTTCTGTATCCTCTAGATTTTTTGTTCCGCTGGTCTGTTGTGAGGTTTTTTGGTTTATTTCTTTTTCGATCATTTAGGTTTCGACTTGAAGCTACGGATTGTGCATTATCATATTGCAATGTGATAGTTGTGGGACCTTTTGTGTTTATTTTCTGTTATTTTGGTTTGTAGGAGAAAGGTGTAGAAAGACATTGTGTTGAAGGCAATGGGGCAGGCAATTAGCAAGACGGTGGCCATCTCTGAGATACTAAAAGTCAGTGCTCTTTTGATTTACTTGGTATAAAATTGTAATTGTGTTTTTCTGATTTATACAAGTGGCTAAGCCTTTGTAATCCTTACTGCAGAATAAAATTCCAGGTTTGCATCAAGATATTGCTATCAGTTCTATGAGCATTACTGATGTCTGGGAGCCTATTGAGGAGGGTCTTGTACCGTGAGTTTCTTGCCTTATTACTCTGATCTATGCTTTTGTTTTTGGGTGGGTTTAAACAAATTACTCTGTAATGCAGTGTGGAGCTGACGCGTCATGTTTCCATGATTTCAATCACATTGTCGTTGAGTGAGCTAAATACAGATTCTCCTGGGTGAGTTTCACTTTAACTATCTTTTTTTTTATTCCCTTGGAACTTGGAAAGTCTTAATTCATATTTGTTCGTTTGCTTTTAATATTTTCTACTCAAAAATCTTCTCAGTTCCTATTGGTGGACTCACATTATTATGGAATTTTACTTCACATTGTCTCATCGGTTCTTAAGATATTGCTACATTAAAGGCTTATAATTTTGTTCAGGTACCAAGCTCCAGCACAGATAGATCAGTCTAAGCCTCAATATCAGCCTCAACAAGGAAGACAAGCCCGTCTACCTTACAATGCTTATGGTGAAGGTGGTGATGCCTGCTACTTTCTTGAGAACATAAAGTATTTAATGTTGTTAGGTTATACTGTAACACCTTTTGTAAAATTGGAATGTAGATGCTTATGGTCGAGGCAGAGGTCGTGGCAGAGGGAGAGGCAGGGGAAGAGGTGGATATGGAAACTACCAAGGGAGTTATCAAGGAAAAAACCAAGGGAACTATCAAGAAGATTATCAAGGTATTCTTATGCCATAGAAGAAAACCATTCCGTTTCTTATCTTGGGAATCTTTTGGCTATATACTGTTCTGAGAAACTTATACTGATTTTACTAAGAAGATAATCTAAGTTTTTAGATTAATGATAAATGTGTGTTACTGTCTGTTTATTTTGTAACTGACTTGTAGCTTTATTGTGGAACAATTAGATAATGAAGGTGGGCATTCAAACTGGGGCAGAGGCCGTGGACGTGGTGGACGGAGCTATGGCTATCGTGGTAAGTCAGAACAATTTCAACTAGCAAAAGCCAGTAAAATTAGTGCATTTCGTTTGTCACATACCTTTAAACCCCTTCTTTAGCAAGTGTTATCATCTTTTGGTTTCAATCTGTAGGATCGTTTTGAAATAGAATTTTTATTTTGTACCACTTGCTTTGTGTTAGGTGCTGGGTATCAGGGGTGGCAGAGGCGGGGATAGTGATGGAAGAGATGGTGGATATGGTGGAGTGAGAGACGATGGATATGGTGGTGCGAGAGATGACAGATATGGTGGAGGGAGAGATGATGGATATGGGGGAGGGAGAGACGATGGATATGGTGGAGGCAGAGACGATGGATACGGGGGAAGAAGAGGTGGTCGGGGTGGAGGTAGAGGGGATGGGTATGGTGGAGGCAGAGGCGGAGGCCGAGGTGGCGGGTATGGTGGAGGCAGAGGTGATGGTTATAGAGGGGGCCGAAGTGATGGATTTGGTGGAGGCAGAGGTGACGGTTATGGAGGAGGCCAAGGTGCCGGGTATGGTGGAGGCCGAGGTGACGGTTATGGAGGAGGCCAAGGTGCCGGGTATGGTGGAGGCCGAGGTGACGGTTATGGAGGAGGCCGAGGTGACAGGTATGGTGGAGGCAGAGGTGATGGTTATGGAGGAGGTCGAGGTGATGGTTATGAGGGAGGTCGAGGTGGATACCGTGGAGGAAGAGGCGGGTATGGTCGTGGACGTGGAAGGATGGGTAATGGTGGTCGTTCAAGGGGTGGTGCTAGTAACCAAAACCAAGCCTAAGCTGTTTCATTTCCCATTCTCGAAGCTATCTGGGCAATCTGCTGCTTCTTTTTCCGTTACCTAAAAGACCCTTAAAATTCGTAGCACAATCTACCGACCACTCCCAAGGGTTTTAATACGTTTCTTAAAGGTTATGGATGGTTAAGTCATGTGATCTTTCTTCGGAAGACGGTTCTGTAAAAACTCCCTTTGGTAGTTTCCATATTAAAGCCCAAGGGAGTTTAAGGAAGGGGTTCCTTTTTGTTTTCTCTTTACCTTTCTTCTGCACAAATTTAGCCAAAGTGCAATATCAGCTTATGGTGCTTCTTGTAATTAATTATGGCTGCTTTTTTTTAGTATTTGTTTTAATCTCTCTATTATGAGTCTTGTATATTTTTAACTATGCGAGGAAATCAAATTAAATGCTTTCTCAATGGGGAAAAGATTTAGTGCAATATTTGATGGAGTAAAAGAACAAAAAAGAGAGCCAAACTCCCTCTAGATTGCATCTACAATCACTCGCAACTCTATTTCAATCCTCTCTTAAAGAAAAAATGTTGAATACGTTTAGATGCACTAAAATATTTGGATGACTTCATCTAAGATCTGCCAGCATGGAAGAAATCAGGAAATTAGTCATTTCCTATTCACGTAATTAATAGTTTTGAAAATCTGATACAAAATACATATCAACAACATGAAAATCTTTTAATGTTAACCAAATGACAGAAGCAAAAAAAAAAAGGTGCTGCCTAGCATCGTAAGGCAAACGAGATAACCACTACACCACAGCACCTGATGAATACAATTTGATGTTTTAAAATCAAATTCCATAAAGTTGGCAGGCAGACTAAACAAAGCTATAGTGGTGGATGACGCGTGTGTGTGTGTGTTAATATATATGTTAAAATTAACGGTTGATTTGTGAAGTACAACTAACCGATCAGTCTTAATATTTTTTAACGTTCACGTAAATTCAAACTATTAATTTAGTTTATAATGGACATTGACATTAGCTCGATAGAGTTCATCAAAAAGTTTCATATATGTGATTCAAAATTAAAGTTTTCTTAAATAGTTAAAGCTTTTAATAATTTGTATCCATTGTAACAATGATGAACATCACTCCTACAGTTAATTGCGAAATCCCCGCCTGAACCGGAACGAAACCATCACGCAGCCAGTGGACGCGTCTGCGACCCACTTCGTTCGAAACGTGTCGAGACAATCGAACCTTTTCTTTTTTCCAAGAATTACAAGAAAAGCAAGAAACGAATCTTTATAATTTATTTTCCTTCACTTTCTGGGATTCGAAAGACGCATACGCAAATTCGAACAAGGATTTGCGGTATATTAAAAGGGAGGATCCAGATCGTTTTTGCTGGTGGAGAGAGAGAGATAGAATACGATGCCGGCCGAGCTAGCCAGGGTTTCTTCGTCTTCTTCTTCTTCATCTTCTTCAAGTTCCGGCCGAGCTTCCGTGAAAATCGAGGAGATTGAAGGCGGTGGTGATGGTGGTAGCGTTGTCATTAGCTGTGAAGAACTTGCTACCAATCCGAAAACTGTTGTTGCCTCCGTTGCTGATGAAGCCGAGGCTGAATCTTCAGGTTTCGTTATTTCTCAATTGGAGACAATTTGGATTCCTTTTGTTTGGATGATTTCGTAAATTGAGATTTTATGGGGTTTTTCAGGTAGTGGCAATAAAAGCTTTTCTCGAACAAGGACAATGCTTGTGGAGGGTTCATCGAGCAGTGATAGAGCTGAATCATCTTCATCTACAAACCAGCCTAGGTTAGATAAATCGAAGACTGAGAGGCAGCAAAAAGTTACTCATATTCTTGCCGAGGATGCCGCTAGGATTTTCGATGACAAAATCTCTGCAGGGAAGAAGGTACAACCTCTATCTTTGGCTTGTTTTCTTAATTCTATTTTTAGTCATCTGTTATGTATGAAATGTCTCTTAGAGCATCATTAATGGTAGAACCCCTCATGGTTTTTACCAATATTTTAATTCTAAATTTTAAGAACCTTATGCTAAGAACCTCTAAAGTAAGAATTTTTAGATCCTCTTTCTCCTCGTGCTAAGAACCCCTCTAATATTTATCATTATTTGTTATTATAAAATTTTAAGAACCCCTTCCCCTAAGAACCTCCACTAATGATGGTCTAATCTCACTCGTACAAACTTACTTTACAATTGAGAATTCGTTTCCCCGAATCTGAGTGTAGTCTTTTTAAAAATGTCATATTTTGCAGCTGAAATTGCTGAACCGTATAGCTACTGTGAAACATGATGGGACAGTTGAATTTGACCTTCCAGCAGATGCTATCCCTCAACCTATTGCTGTTGATCGTGAAGGATCGAAAAATGGTGTTTGCCCTGATGAGTCTATTGATGGGGTTGACCTTCAGTACATCCCTCCTATGCAAATTGTAATGCTAATTGTTGGAACGCGTGGAGATGTTCAACCTTTTGTTGCAATTGCTAAACGGCTTCAGGTTGGCATTTGTACAAATGTTATAGTTCCATAAATAATTGTGAACCTAACTTGTTTGATAGGAGAAAGTAATTGATTGTTTTTATTTTATTTTATAAATGCAGGACTATGGGCATCGAGTTAGACTTGCAACTCATGCAAATTTTAAAGACTTTGTTTTGACTGCTGGATTAGAGTTCTATCCTTTAGGCGGAGATCCAAAAGTGCTAGCTGGTTGTATGTATCTACCAAACATTCCCACTCTTTCTTCATCCTTGTTAGCTAATCTATGTTAATTCACCGGTTTCCTTGCTATGTTATGTACAGATATGGTTAAGAACAAGGGATTTTTGCCATCAGGCCCTTCAGAGATCCCAGTTCAACGAAATCAAATGAAGGACATCATTTATTCTCTACTTCCAGCATGTAAAGAACCTGATCCAGATTCTGGGGTTTCCTTTAAAGCTGATGCAATTATTGCCAATCCTCCAGCATATGGTTAGTTTTAGCAACTTTTGAATTACTGGCTACTTTTTACATTTGCAATGTCATTCACAGCTTGGCAGCAACTACGTGCAACTATAGTTTGAGATGTTTTGTTTTTTCTTGCTTGCCTACTTATCATAGATTCACTTCTAATGGCGACTAACTTGGGAATTGCCATTTCAGGACATACTCATGTGGCAGAAGCACTGAAGATACCCATTCATGTATTTTTCACCATGCCATGGACGTAAGTCTTGTTTGGCAACATATTGTGGCCGAATGAATGTTATAGAAACACATTTTCTTCATTTAATTCCTTTTTCTGAATCATTCACTATCTTTTGGCTATCAGGCCGACCAGCGAATTTCCACACCCTTTGTCACGTGTCAAACAACCAGCAGGATATAGAGTGAGACTTGTTTATTGACTTATATTTGTTATTAAACTTAGACTTCTTTGTTCAACACTGACTTAATGCAACTTCAGCTTTCGTATCAAATCGTGGATTCATTGATCTGGCTTGGAATAAGAGATATGATCAATGACCTTAGAAAAAAGAAATTGAAGCTAGGCCTGTTACATATCTAAGTGGAACACAAGGCTCTGGTTCTAATATTCCATATGGATATATGTGGAGTCCACATCTTGTCCCAAAGCCTAAAGGTAGGTTGGCTCATGAGTTTATATCTTTACTCTCTTTTCATGTCCCAATTTCTCTTTTTCGACGAATAGTAGTTTAGATCTTTACTCTCTCTTTTTTTTCATTTTCTCAGATTGGGGGCCTCAAATTGATGTAGTGGGATTTTGCTTCCTTGATCTTGCTTCAAACTATGAACCTCCTGCAGAGCTTGTAGCATGGCTACAAGCTGGTGACAAACCCATATATATCGGGTTTGGTAGTCTCGTGAGTCTTTTTTTCCCTGAATAGTATTTCTATAGGATTCTCTGACAAGTTAAAAATAATAGATATGGCTGTGTAGCTAGCTATCTTATGAGAAATAGAAAATAATGCAACTCTCGTTCTGTTTAATTGTTTTAAAGCCTGTCCAAGAACCAGAGAAAATGACAGAAATTATTGTGGAAGCACTTCAAAGAACCAAACAAAGAGGAATCATCAATAAAGGCTGGGGTGGCCTTGGAAACTGTAGGTTTACCATTTCTTCAATCCGTATTACCTTTCCATTATTGAATGCTTGCATGTTTGGTATATATATTATTATAATATATGCTTGATGTGCTTTTCATACAGTGAAAAGAACCGAAAGACTTCAAGTTTACTTGTTGGATAATGTCCCACATGACTGGTTATTTCCAAGATGCAAAGCTGTGGTATGTCTATAAAAATCTGTAAATCCTTGTAGTTGCTTTTATTAAGTTCTAAAAACTTCTAGATCCTTTTGTTATGTTGGACATTGTGTTTTCATTGAATTTTTTAGACTCAGTCATACATTTTGCTTTATCTGGTATTAGTATTTTCTGAGTCTCATCTACAGGATCATAGCCTGAAATTGTTTGTTGCTCTTCCGCTTTCAGGTTCATCATGGTGGGTGCTGGAACAACGGCTGCTGGTCTTAAAGCCTCGGTAAATTTAATTTGTGTGTTAGCTAAAGCCTACTTCTTAAAATGAGACTTATAGTTAACATGAAACTGTTTTGGTTGTTTTTTTAAACACAGTGCCCAACTCACGATGCCTTTCTTTGGAGACCAACCTTTTGGGGAGAACAAGTGCACGCTAGAAGAGTAGGTCCTGCACCAATCCCAGTGGATCGAATTCTCGCTTCATAAGCTTGAAGATGCCATAAATTTCATGCTTTCGACGAGAAAGTAAATACTACTTTCTGAAACCAATCCCGTTTTAAACATCGCTTTTGTTTGATTTTCCGCCCAGCATTTTGGTTTGATTTATATGACCATCCCTAGTTATGATCATAGCATGGTTGTATTACAAAGAAACTGAGCATTTATGTGGGAGCAGGTGAAGAGCAATGCAGAGACGCTAGCAAAAGCGATGAAGGACGAGGATGGTGTGGCTGGAGCCGTGAAGGCCTTCTTTAAACATCTTCCAAGTACAAAACAGAATCTTCCGGATCCAATCCCGCAACCTTCTGGATTTCTCTCTTTCAGAAAATGCTTTGGCTGTTCGTAACTCTCTTCCCCAGAATCTCTCATTTGCATTGTTGTCTCTTGTATCTCTGTTTTCTCTTCTTCCTTGGTTTTGGTTTTACAACAACTCGATTAGGAAAAGCTTAATATTTGTGTAGTGCTTGGGAATTAAATGTTTTAGGTTATGCATGTAATTGGTATAAGCAGCAAAAATGATATATTCAAACTTCTTAAGATGTGCAGATTAGTGAACATTGTGGGATCGATTCTAATATCATATGACATATTTTGTTTCAGTGCCTTGAGCTGCAACTTCTGTGGAGTGGGTACAGAAACAACACATCTCCATTTTTCTATTAAATGGTGTGTTTGTTGCCTTTTCTGCGTCAGTAATTGATTCATGTAAAAGCATGCTTGTTTTGCGAGAGTTGTTGAGGTAATATTGTTACGACAGATATGTGGGTGATTTATTTGTGTTTATTTCTGGTGTCATTCGTATAAATTTAAGTAATTATACGGATGCTTTTCTTCTAAATACTCGCAGATCCACAACCTATGAGAGGGTATTTGTTTGGTCATTACACTTGGTTGTGGACCTTGTGGCCTTGTAAATGATTAATGTCGCCGACATTAGTTGAGATGCACATACATAAATGAGGTAATATTAATTGCTTCAACTGATAATTTAAGTAGTGGTATTCTAACTTTTAGTAATGACTAACTAACAGATTAGTTGGTTGCACCATTTGTTACCGGTAATCAACAAGTTGAAGAATGTTAGCACATATATTTGTGTAAAATAGCTTAATTTCTTTACAACAAATTAATTGTCGAAAAAAAAACTATGATTAGTTTATGTATTGCTTAAAATATACCATTATTAAAATTGAAGGATAAACTTTGTGTATAATGGTCACTGGGGAAAGTCAATGTGCTGAAAATAGGAAATAAAATTATCCGGACAATGTGAGACCTACAAGTTTCAGTTAGCTTTTATTTATATTTATATTTTTTTTTTCTTTGAGAAGAAGGATGAGAATACCAATCACATGACATGATACCGTTGTTGGCCAAGCTCATTATTGTTATCAATGTACAATTATATTTATGCAAGTACACACACATTTGTCTTCTTGAGAGCGCTTATAAATTATGCTTGAAAGCTTATAGGTTAAGAACTACACATACACTAGTCATAATTAATAATGGAAAAACTCGGCTTAACTCAAACTAATATGGATCAGTTGTACCAGCATAGCATACCTTTTTCGTAAGACCAAACATTTGATTTATATCCAAGGTTGGTTGGATTAAAACACCCTGTATGGAATTTGTCGGTTGGGTATAATGCTGACAACAGTCAAGTCATTATTTTGGTTTATTACTGTCACAAGAAAACGTATAGTAGTATTAAAAGGCTTCTGGTCGGAAAATAAGAGAATTATGGAAAATGAACTACATATATACTTTTCACTAACTGAAAATAAAGAAATGAATGATCTGTTGTTTGATATTTCATCATAGAGTATTAGATGATGGCTAAATGATTTCGTCATCATCCACATTAGCAATCACAACCACAGATGGTATAAAAAATTGTAAATATGTTTTTGTATATAATTTTAATATTACTTTTCTTTTATATATTTATTTTCAATGAAATTATTAGGCCAATCAAATAAAGGGAATGGTCACGCAATCTTCTTCATATATCCCTCTCTCTCCCCTAGCCTTTCTTCTACTCCTCTTCTCTTATTCCTCCCTCTGGATCCTTTATTTTCTTTTCTTAGACCGACACAGCTAAACAGAACAGAGCAACAACAACAACAGTTATAACAATGGCTGTCACAAAACTTATTTTCTTTTGCTTCTGCATTATTTCTACAACGCTCTTTCGGTGTTAATTCTTTCAGGTAACCACTTATCATCATCATTTTGTCATTTAATTTTACTGTACATTGATTAATTAGATATCCATTAAAGATTATCTAGCTTAATGCTACGTATTCTAGTTCATGGAACCGAGCGATTCAGCTTTAACATTAGTTCGTCAAGACTCCAGAGTGGCAAAAAACTCTGATCCTGCCTCTCATAAATCTAAAACTTAAAAAAGGATTACGATCTGAAAACAAATTATAGGTCCCTTTCACCACTCTGATATTCATATTAGCTGCGTATATTGTATAGTTATTCCAATTAAAAAAGAAATCACCCTGTAATAAATATTGATCTATATCATCATGTTATATATGAGACAATAATTGTTAGATTGTGTAATTAATGATTTCCAGGTCCAATGAAACATGGCATGAAGCGAGGCAGTTGAGAACCCAGGAGGAAGTAGCTGCCATGGTGGATATGTGAGTTTCTCCATAAACCCTAAAAAATATTCCCACGAATATATATATATACATTCTTTTTTTTCTTAATCCCTCGTCTGATTAGTTGCTGGAGTTTTTTCCGTCCATTATAAACTTAAACATACTCAACTCTTATGATGAAAAAACAAAATATGGTCAACTCTTACTTCGTGGACATCCAGAATCTCATGATGCTTTTCTAAATAAAATATAAATAAACTTTTCAAATCACAAAAAAATTGAGTAGTATAATTTATGACAAAGCAGAGCTCACATGAAGTTCTCTTACATGAAGTATAATTGATACATCACTTTCATATTCTAGTCAAAGTGGTGTCCACCTATCTCTTACAGTCCTCCCTTCGACTACGTCCCTTTTTTTTTATTATTGACATAATTCTATAATCATTTTGATTTAGTTACTTCATGCATTATTTTCCGTCAAACACACATCCTTGATCTCTAGGCACATTGAAAAACACTTTTGCATGATTAAGTTTTCTTATGGGTTTAAATTTCAAAGAACCAACTTATTTTTTTAATTTTATACATCGAAATGCTTAATTACAGAAAATCCATTTCAACATGAACAAAACCTCAACTTAACACAAAAAAATGAAGACTCTAGTCCTGATCTCGTCTATCCATTTAATTCTCATTTTTTCAACATTTCTCAACGCCTAGAAAAGGAAATTTCAAACCGCTCGAACCATTAATACTTTTTTATTTTATATGCTATATATATATGCACTCATCTGATAATTAATCAATTTTGGTGACAAAACAAGGGCAAGTCGAGGTACCTTATGCTTATTCTCCTGCTGCCTCATAAGTCACCGGTAAAGTCATCGGTGGCTTCTTTCATTGAAGGCAATAATTTAGTTTGATTATACGACTGATATAATTCTTTTAAATAAAATTGATATTTTCGGTAGTCCAAATTTCTTTCGCCCATTATGACCGCCATTCGTCCAGCCCTGAGCACATGTGGCAGAGTCTCAGCACTATTCTTTCGACCAGTGATTTGCCAGCACTGTGCACATGATCATGCCACATGCAGTGACACGTACACACTTCACGATACGTATATTTTTTTTTTTTAATCAACAATTGTTGAACTTGATTTTTGATTTTCTTTCGTCGTTATACCATATATAAAGTAATTATTATCTATGATAAACGAAGCGCCATGTCTTGAGTTTGAGTTTGACGGTACGAAAAAAAGGACCTTTCTACTGGAGTAGACTTATTTTATTTGTTTTGATTTCTCTTACACAAAAGAACGCTTTGTATTTCTCCTGGCAAAAAGATAACAAGAATAATGCATTTCGGAAAATCCTATCTGTAAGATCATCTAACTCAATCCAACTATGGAATTAGCTCTCTAAAATGTTTATTTTCTATTAAGTGCGGTCATTTCGTATTCCACTATTCTTTTGCTTCATATTAATTATTGTTTTAGTCCTTAAATTTCGTTTGGCACAATGGGCTGCTTTATGTTTTTAACGATACGTCGACAAGATTTCAACTTCATCTCATGCTTTAATATCTCTACTTAAATTTAAATAAAAATCAAATAAATATTAATTAAGAATAAAACAGAGAAATTAAAATGATTTTAGTATGTGTGAAACAATGCTAACAACAATTAATTTGAAGTTCGATTCAGGAATTGATTTATTGATAAAAGGAATAATCAATAATTAAACAACTTTAAAAAATATTTGTACAAAAACAAATCTCCTGAAAATAAAAATTCAAAAATTGGTTTAGACAGAATGTAGTAATTTCAATATGTAGTTTAGAAATTTTAAATCTTGGTGTGACATAATTTTATATTACTAGTATCATATTTTTTCTTAAAAAATTTCCAAAGTATGAGGACAGACATCAATGGAAAAATTAATGTCAAACAAATATATTATAAATCATATTCTTGATTTTATTTTTTTTGTCATTCAAAAAAACATATGATCATTGTTCTTACAATCTTGTAATTCTCAAATTAGGTTCGAAGATATTCGATGATGATGATGAGGATAATATAAAAATTCTGAAACAGTATAGAACGGAGAAAATTATGTTGCTTTCCCTGGTGCAACTCGGTAACCTAACTGATGATTGCTGGCGTTGTGACCGTAAATGGGAGCCCTGGCGAAAGCGTTTAGCCGATTTGCTCAAACTGATCAGCCGCAACGCAATCGGCGGTCAGCGATGGCTGCCTCTAAGGGGGAAACTATCCGGAGACGACAACTGGGGTTTAACCAATACCTGGAACACCTTAATGTCGCCGCCGGGATCCAAGACAGGAGCCACTCTGGATCATCTTCAAACGCGATATGGTATTGGGCACCTTTGCTTCGTTGTTTGATCATGAACAGCATCAAAACCACCGATGGTCGGGGCGTCAATGTTCACATCGCTAATGGTGCATTACTTACAATTCAACACGGCGCGAACATTATTGTCCATGGGATTCATATTCACGATTAAAAAGGGTACTGCCTCGGTTGGAAGCCCTCCGTCGCAATACGAAAAGTGAACGATGGCTGATGGTGACGCGATTCTGGATTTCGGGGCTGGTTTCATATTCTTGGATTGACCAACGCCGAAAAGCAAAAAAAAACAATGGGCTTGTTGATTGCCAATACCAGCTCCAAAAAAATTACTACCGTTTCAAACAATTTCTTCACCCACTACTGTGAGGTAAAGCCTAAATTACAATTATGTTATGGATTGGAATTAAAAATTCAGTTTTAGTAAAGATTGATTTTACGATTGTGTTGACTCAGGTATTTTTGTTAAAAAACAGTAATATCTATAGAGGCAGACAAAAAGATGTAAATGATATCGTTTACAACCATTTTGGGTGAGGCCGAATAACCAGAGTATACCAAGGCAATGAACTTACTTGAAAAACAATCTTAAAACCTTCTAGTTGTGTGTAAATTCTAAGAATTACTCTGTCATCGGTGAAAGCTGGATATTTGTAAAAAGAATGTAACGGGGACTACACGCATTGGGGAAATGTATGCAATTGGTGGTAGTGCTAGTTCCACCATCAATAAACAAGGTAAACTGATTTCTTTGCCCCAAAAAAAAAGTTTGCTGGCGAGGTGTATTTTCTTACTTCTGGTTCAAAAGGATCTGCATCTTTATCTTGTTTCAAACGGTATTTATTACCAAAAAGGTAATGAGTTGGATGTTGGGTGAAACATGGCAGAGGACCAAGAGAGAGTACACAGGACAACTGACATGGAAGCACTGGAAAACGAGATCAGAAGGGGCACTTTTCTTAAATGGATCATTTTTCACAAGTCTCTGGAGCTGGAGCTGGAGGCAACTATGCCAGAGCTTCCAGTTTATCAGCCAAATCATCCTCACTTGTTTGGCACCATGACCTCCTATAATGGGGTGTTCTTAACTGCAGAGCTGGTCAATGATGCCACGGATCAAGAACCTGTGAAAAAATAAACTTTTTTTTTGGCTCTGGAGAAGCTGACAGCCATTTTAATACTATATAGCAAGATAACCACCTGTTTTTTTTTTTTTTAAATATTTAATTTACTTTTGGGGTTCTTGCTATATATAATTCCTATTGATGTAAAAGTTTAAATTTAAACGGGCTCAACTGCAATATAAAGCTGTATGATTATTCTTTTCACCTCCGTTTGCAAAGAGTTCTCAGTCGTTATCTTGCTTTAGTGGCCTTAAAGCACTAAAATGAAAGTTCTAGTACTTGATGAGTTGCTTCAAAAGGAATCAATAGTATAGTGATGTGATTTGGAATGGAGGAATGAAGGAAGTGAAATGCAAGAGTATGTAAAAAAATATGGAAATCAAAAAATGAAAGTTGAGTGAGGAAACAAGAAGCTATTAAGGAGTGCATAGTATAGTGGAACAAGCTAATTAGTAGCAAAAGTCAATTTTTAAAAATGTGATGTTTGGCTAACGAACATGTTATTGCTTTTCCTAAATTTCAACTTATTCCCAACTAATTTGATTTGTCTTTTTCTTCTTGATTTTCCAGTAAATACGTGAATAAAGTACCTAAGAATTACGACATTATCTACCAACAGTTAATTTAATTTGTCTGTGAAAAAATTAGGTGGTTTCTAAAGTATTTAAAAAGAATTCTCCAAATTTGGTGGATGCACAAAGGGTCTAGTGGTAGAATAGCACCCAGACCCTTTTCTTGTTCATTTTTTTTCATGCTCATCAAAATGGAAAGAATGGTTAACTCCAAGTATAATCCCATTCTCCTGCGATTGATTGCACACTCTATAACTCATCATCCTTCAAAACTTTGCTTAAATTTTAAATTTATCAATAAAATGTAATTGGTACATAGTAGACGAATGCTTCCAAAGTTATTGAAGAGAAAAATCAGTTTAAGTTATTTTAGATAAGTTGAGACTTGAGATACGCCTTCTTGATCTTAAACTACCTTGATCCAGAATTTACTTGGCCAATAAAAGGGTACTGTCAATGAGTTTCCTTGGCTAAAAGAAAAACAAAGCCCGTATATATTATTATTTAGATTTACTTAATAATTTGTTATTGATGATTTTCAAAACATTTTTGATTAGAAATTGCTGCAACAACACATATCTGGATTATCCCAACCAACACACATTTCTGACTGCGTTCTGTATCCTTTTCTTGATGCATGTACCATACAGGCCCAAGCTTCTTTCAGGCTTGCTTCTTCACCCACACAATCTTGTTGCGCTTCTATTCACCCGTACTGAACTGAAAAAAAAATTAAATAAAATATCATGACACAATAATATTAATATTTCTTAATTTGCTATTAAAATTCAGGCAAAGGGAGATTTTGCAGCCCATAGACGGCCTAACCTGAATCCACAAGAAAAAAGAAGATTACTGAAGTAATCACAAGTAAAGTCATGAATCCAATCTTGTAATTCATTTTCGTTGTATTGCCAATATATCACTTCGATTTGTCTCCAGAACATATTTTTTTTGGTTAAAGTTTAGTTTTTTCCAAGGATGTTAAGTTGCTATCTCTTTTATAGATATTCAGACTAAATAAAATTGATTGTAATAGTATTAGTTTTTATTTAATTAGCACATTCAAACATTTTGTTCCCAATTCAGGGATGCTTTTAGTAAAAATCGGGAATTTAACTTAATAAAAAAAAATTTCTGTTGACTGGTTTAGTCTCCAAAAATTAACTCAAACTTTTAAAAACTGTCCTGGTAACTTAATTGTATTAAATTTCTTATCCCATTGTTCATGAGAATTTGATTCGGGACATTAATTCAGTTAAATGGCATTAGCAACATTAGGACAGGCTTATGGTCATATGGATATGGCTTCTCTACATATTTACCTTTCTAAGTTCTAACAGAGTGAATATTTCAAATACACAGATTGCAACAAAGGAAAGGGAAGAGTTTACTCTAAGCGCAAAGGTAAGGAATGATCTTATTTTGGTTTTGCTCAATTATCCTTGGTGCAAATCCGCTACTTTCGCTTTCCCACCACAAAGATGAAAAGCTCTCCTTCTTCCTCTATCCCTCTTGCTGCCCTTCCAACACGTTCAATATATTCATTTCGGTCACGTGGAAAGTCACATGATCAATACCAGAGAAATCTTCGATGAAATCTGTTTATTTTCTTTTTTCGATAGAGAAGAGAAAAACTTGACTTTGTTTATTCATTCATTTCACGGTGACAGCAACATTAGGAAAACAAGGAAATAACATACAAAAACAAGGAAATAAAGTTGCTTATCATCACTCAATGGCTCC
>JANFAJ010000036.1:82208-98201 GCA_028015245.1 Cardamine occulta | reverse complement strand
TGTTAGGTCTTAGAATCCCATAAGAGTTTCTAATGGTCTATTTGGGAGTTGTAGCCATAAGACACACATTGAGCCTTAAAAAACACTTATTGATTTGAATACGAGGAAACAATGATTTCATGGAGAAGGATTTGACAATTTTGAAGCTAATAGCCCAAAACCAGAGTTATGACAGTTCAAGGTACAAATGAGAGTTAATATAAGTGTTGAAATGTTGTCAAAGGAATTGGATGTATTACAATTGCTTTAAGATGTCCAAGATTCGCAACAAAGAGCCATTGTAAGATTTGTACAAGGTTTGAGTGATGAAACTTCATCAAAGGCTAACTTTCAATCTATTAGGACCCTTGATGATGTGATAAAGCATACTACCAAGGTAGAGTAGCAAGTCAAAGTAAGAAACAAACATTATAGCTGATCCCACAATTGTTAGTCTAGAATCCCATAGGAGTTTCTAATGGTCTATTTGGGAGTTGTAGCAGAAGACATACATGGAGGCTTAAACAACACCTATTGATTTGAATATGAAGAAACAATGATTTCGTTGAAAAGATTTGACAATTTTTAAGCCGATAGCCCCAAAACCAGAAAGTTACGTCAGCCCAAGGTACAAATGAGAGTTAATAGAAGTGTTGAAATGTAGTTAAAGGAATTAGATCTATTACAATTGCTTTGAGATGTTCAAGATTCGCAACAAAGAGCCATTGTAAGATTTGTACTGGGTTTGAGTGATGAAACTTCATGAAAGGCTAAGTTTCAATCTATTAGGACCCTTGATGACGTGATAAAGCATACTACCAAGGTAAAGAAGCAAGTCAAAGTAAGAAACAAGCATTATAGCTGATCTCATAGTTCTGTTAGTTCTTAGAATCCCATAGGAGTTTCTAAAGGTGTATTTGGGAGTTGTAGCCTAAGACACACATGGAGGCTTAAACAACACCTATCGATATAAATATGAAGCAATAATGATTTGCTGGACAAGAAATTGACCATTTTCAAGCCGATAGTCCCAAAACCAGAGTTATGTAAGTTCAAGGTACTAATGAGAGTTATTCGAAGTGTTGACATGTACTCAACGGAATTGGCTCTATTACAATTGCTTGGAGCTGTTCAAGATTCGCAACAAAGAGCCATTGTAAGATTTGTACAAGGTTTGAAGTTATGAAACTTCATCAAAGGCTAAGTTTCAGCCTTTTAGGACCCTTCATGACGTGATAAAGCATACTACCAAGGTAGAGAAGCAAGTCAAAGTAAGAAACACGCATTATAGCTGATCCCACATTTTTGTTAGTTCTTAGAATCCCATAGGAGTCTCTAATGGTGTATTTGGGGAGTTATAGCCATAAGACACACATGGAGGCTTAAACAACACCTATCGATTTGAATATGAAGAAACAATGATTCCGTTGAGAAGGATTTGACAATTTTCAAGCCGATAGCCCCAAAACCAGAGTTATGTCAGCTCATGGTACAAATGAGAGTTAATAGTAAGTTGAAATGTAGTCAAAGGAATTGGATCTATTACAATTGCTTTGAGATGTTCAAGATTCGCAACAAAGAGCCATTGTCAGATGTACAAGGTTTGGAGTGATGAAACTTCATCAAAGGCTAAGTTTCAATCTATTAGGACCCTTGATGACGTGATGAAGCATACAACCAAGGTGGAAAAGCAATTCAAAGTAAGAAACAAACATTATAGCTGATCCCACAATCGTTAGTTCTTAGAATCCTATAGGAGTTTCTAATGGTGAATTTGGGAGTTGTACCGTAAGACACACATGGAAGCTTAAACAACACCTATTTATGTGAATATGAAGAAACAATGATTTCAATGACAACGATTTGACCATTTTCAAGCTGATAGTCCCAAAACCAGAGTTATGTCAGCTCAAGGTACAAATGAGAGTTAATAGAAGTGTTGAAATGTAATCGAGGAATCGGATCTATTACAATTGCATTGAGATGTTCAAGATTCGCAACAAAGAGCCATTGTAAGATTTAGTAAGGTTTGAGTGATGAAACTTCATCAAAGGCTAAGTTTCAATATATTAGGACCCTCGATGACACGATGAAGCATACAACCAAGGTGGAGAAGCAATTCAAAGTAAGAAACCAACATTATAGCTGATCCCACAATTCGTTAGGGTCTAGAATCCCATAAGAGTTTCTAATGGTCTATTTGGGAGTTGTAGCCATAAGACACACAAGGAGCCTTAAAAAACACTTATTGATTTGAATACGAGGAAACAATGATTTCATGGAGAAGGATTTGACAATTTTGAAGCTAATAGCCCAAAACCAGAGTTATGAATTCAAGGTACAAATGAGAGTTAATATAAGCGTTGAAATGTTGTCAAAGGAATCGGATGTATTACAATTGCTTTAAGATGTCCAAGATTCGCAACAAAGAGCCATTGTAAGATTTGTACAAGGTTTGAGTGATGAAACTTCATCAAAGGCTAACTTTCAATCTATTAGGACCCTTGATGATGTGATAAAGCATACTACCAAGGTAGAAGAAGTCAAAGTAAGAAACAAACATTATAGCCGATCCCACAATTGTTAGTTCTAGAATCCCATAGGAGTTTCTAATGGTCTATTTGGGGAGTTGTAGCAGAAGACACAAATGGAGGCTTAAACAACACCTATTGATTTGAATATGAAGAAACAATGATTTCAATGGAAAAAGATTTGACAATTTTTAAGCCGATAGCCCCAAAACCAGAATTATGTCAGCTCAAGGTACAAATGAGAGTTAATAGAAGTGTTGAAATGTAGTCAAGGAATTAGATCTATTACAATTGCTTTGAGATGTTCAAGATTCGCAACAAAGAGCCATTGTAAGATTTGTACAAGGTTCGAGTGATGAAACTTCATCAAAGGCTAAGTTTCAATTTATTAGGCCCCTTGATGACGTGATAAAGCATACTACCAAGGTAAAGAAGCAAGTCAAAGTAAGAAACAAGCATTATAGCTGGATCTCATAGTTCGTTAGTTCTTAGAATCCCATAGGAGTTTCTAAAGGTGTATTTGGGGAGTTGTAGCCAAGACACACATGGAGGCTTAAACAACACCTATTGATATAAATACGAAGCAATAATGATTTCGTTGATAAGAAATTGACCATTTTCAAGCCGATAGTCCCAAAACCAGAGTTATGTCAGCTCAAGGTACAAATGAGAGTTAATAGAAGTGTTGAAATGTAGTCAATGGAATGGATCTATTACAATTGCTTTGAGATGTTCAAGATTCGCAACAAAGAGCCATTGTAAGATTTGTACAGGGTTTGAGTGATGAAACTTTATCAAAGGCTAAGTTTCAGCCTTTTCGGCCCCTTCATGACGTGATAAAGCATCCTACCAAGGTAGAGAAGTCAAAGTAAGAAACAAGCATTATAGCCGATCTCACAGCTTGTTAGTTCTTAGAATCCCATAGGAGTTTCTAATGGTGTATTTGGGAGTTATAGCCATAAGACACACATGGAGGCTTAAACAACACCTATTGATTTGAATATGAAGAAACAATGATTCCACTGGAGAAGGATTTGACAATTTTCAAACCGATAGCCCCAAAAACCAGAAGTTATGTCAGCTCATGGTACAAATGAGAGTTAATAGAAGTGTTGAAATGTAGTCAAAGGAATTGGATCTATTACAATTGCTTTGAGATGTTCAAGATTCGCAACAAAGAGCCATTGTCAGATTTGTACAAGGTTTGAGTGATGAAACTTCATCAAAGGCTAAGTTTCAATCTATTAGGACCCTTGATGACGTGATGAAGCATACAACCAAGGTGGAAAAGCAATTCAAAGTAAGAAACAAACATTATAGCTGATCCCACAATTCTGTTAGTTCAAGGAATCCTCATAGGAGTTTCTAATGGTGAATTTAGGAGTTGTAGCCATAAGACACACATGGAAGCTTAAACAACACCTATTCATGTGAATATGAAGAAACAATGATTTCAATGACAAGGATTTGACCATTTTCAAGCTGATAGTCCCAAAACCAGAGTTATGTCAGTTCAAGGTACAAATGAGAGTGAATAGAAGTGTTGAAGTGTATTCAGAGGAATCGGATCTATTACAATTGCATTGAGATGTTCAATATTCGCAACAAAGAGCCATTGTAAGATTTGCACAAGGTTTGAGTGATGAAACTTCATCAAAGGCTAAGTTTCAATATATTAGGACCCTTGATGACATGATGAAGCATACAACCAAGGTGGAGAAGCAATTCAAAGTAAGAAACCAACATTATAGCTGATCCCACAATTCTGTTAGGTCTTAGAATCCCATAAGAGTTTCTAATGGTCTATTTGGGAGTTGTAGCCATAAGACACACAAGGAGCCTTAACAAACACCTATTGATTTGAATATGAAGAAACAATGGTTTCATTGAGAAGGATTTGACAATTTTCAAGCTAATAGCCCCAAAACCAGAGTTATGAAGTACCAAGGTACAAATGAGAGTTAATAGAAGTGTTGAAATATAGTCAAAGGAATTAGATCTATTACAATTGCTTTGAGATGTTCAAGATTCGCAACAAAGAGCCATTGTAAGATTTGTACAAGGTTTGAGTGATGAAACTTCATCAAAGGCTAAGTTTCAATCTATTAGGACCCTTGATGACGGATAAAGCATATTACCAAGGTAGAAGAGCTAGTCAAAGTAAGAAACAAGCATTATAGCTGATCTCACAGTTCTGTTAGTTCTAGAATCCCATAGGAGTTTCTTATGGTGTATTTGGGAGTTGTAGCCGAAGACACACATGGAGGCTTAAACAACACCTATTGATATAAATACGAAGCAATAATGATTTCACTGACAAGAAATTCACCATTTTCAAGCTAATAGTCCCAAAACCAGGGTTATGTCAGTTCAAGGTACAAATGAGAGTTAATAGAAGTGTTGACATGTAGTCTAAGGAATTGGATCTATTACAATTGCTTTGAGATGTTCAAGATTCGCAGCAAAGAGCCATTGTAAGATTTGTACAAGGTTTGAGTGATGAAACTTCATCAAAGGCTAAGATTCAGCCTTTTAGGACCCTTGATGACGTGATGAAGCATACAACCAAGGTGGAGAAGCAATTCAAAGTAAGAAACAAACATTATAGCTGATCCCACACTGTTAGTTCTTAGAATCTCATAGGAGTTTCTAATGGTGAATTAGGGAGTTGTAGCCAGAAGACACACATGGAAGCTTAAACAACACCTATTCATGTGAATATGAAGAAACAATGATTTTAATGACAAGTATTTGACCATTTTCAAGCTGATAGTCCCAAAACCAGAGTTATGTCGGCTCAATGATATGATCATGAAGATTGAACTCGAACCCGAAGCCTGTAATCGAGGAAGCTAAGCATGAACCAGCTGGATCCAACTCAAGGAAGCTTCAAGAAAGTCTAAGGAGAAGGACAAAATCATCAATGAAGATTTGGCCCAGCCCAACAACGATATTTGATCCGGGAATTTCAAGACAACGCTTATCAAACCACTTTGGTTTTGATCTAGCTAAATGATCTCAACATCGGGGAAAAGGGTTTGGTGAGTGCTTTTTTCCCTTGTCAAGTTTTTTCCCACTGGGTTTTCTTGAAAAGGTTTTAGCGAGACTTCCAAACCTTCTTTACGCCATTGCCCATTGTTGAAATCGATCCGGCTCAGCCATCTTTAGGCCCATTTTTCTTTCTTTTTAGGCCCATTTTTGGCCTTTGTTCTTTCCTGTTTCAGACTTAGTTCTATTTTTATTTCTATTTTATTTCTGGGAGGACACTTGTCGATCACGCAAAGGCTTCGCCATGCAGATCTGAGCCTCTATAACCTTGTTTCTTCAGATCTGAGATATCTTATCAAACATTTTAATCAAAAACCTCTTTCCTTTGTTTGATCTGAATCTGTATGTGTCATATTATAGATTCAACTTGTGAATGCTTTGGTGTGTCATATCCATAGCACGAATCAAGCTTGAAAGTTCAAAGGAATTCCAAGAGCCTTTGAAGTTTCTCTCAATCCATCAAATTCCTTGTCAGTGCATCAGTGAGATTCTGGTTCATTGCAGCAAGGCCATCCTCTTTTCAACTTCTCAAGTGCCGATCTAGGGAAGATCTCATCAAGTGGTATCAGAGCTAGGTTAGAAGTTAAGTGTTTTCATTCTCGTGTCGTTCCTTAAATCTGGATAAAACCAATCATATCTTGTCATTCAGAGTCTTATCTTTCAGATTTGCTGTCGAATCGTCTTCTTCTAGGTCGTATTCTGATAGTTATACCTGTTTGAATTCTGGATCTTTATGAAAAACGATTCTGTGAAAACTGTCTGTTCATCTTCTGTATTGCTCGATTTGTCTAGAAATGCTTGGGACTTGTTTTGATGTTTCGTTCATTGATTCTGTTGCTAGGAAGAGTTAACTTGTGTTTAAAACTGAAATCAGAATTTTCGGAGTTGAACTGAAATTTTAATCGAATTTTGATTGCATTGTGTTCTGGAAAAACGATTTGGTGAAAACTGTCTGTTCATCTTCTGTCTTGCTCGATTTTTCTAGAAATACTTGTGACTTATTTTGATGTTTCGATCATTTATTCTATTACTAGGATGAGTTAACTTGTGTTTAAAATTGGAATCAGAATTTTTGGAGTTAAACTGAAATTTAAATCGAATTTTAAGTGCACCCCTGTCTGTCCGTCCAATCTGTGTTGTTACTTGAAGAACTTGTAATCATGCGGTTGTGTTTTTTGTGTAAAAAGGATCGATTTGCTTTCAAAAGAACTTGCTACTGGGTTTGTTTTGTGTTGTTTTCAGGCAGATATGGCTGATCATTAAAGAAAAAATCCAAAGTACAGCAATGACTACTCACGAAGGAAAGGATTTGTTCTACACTACGTACAGGTTCAAAGCAAGATATGCAGTCTTATGATTGATGAAAGGAGTTCCAAATAACGTGGCAAGTGAATATATGGTCAAGAAGCTTGGACTAACAGTGAAGGAGCACCCATGGCTCGATGAAGATTACAGATTAAGAGTGAGCCACCAAGTGAAGATTTCCATAACCATTGGAAAGTATGAAGACGAGATTCTGTGTGATGTTCAACCAATGGAAACCTGTCACATCCTTCTTGGAAAATCATGGCAGAATGAGCGAAGAGCAATCTATGATGGTCACAAGAACCGATATTCATTCAAGTACAAAAGAGGCAAGATCCATCTGGGTTTCGTGACACCACATGAGATTCAAGAAGATCAGCTCATCAGAAAGCAAAGAGTAAGACAGTTTGTAAGTGAATCTCTAAACTCTCTTCCTCCAAAAGAAAAGATTCTTGCGATTGATAAAGAAACTCCTATGAGTTTAACTAACGTGCACCGGAGCTACCATCTCCGAGTAAGCATTCTTCTCATTTGCAGGATCATAAAGACACCACAGAAGGTCCAAAGGAGTTATCAACCTCCCCGAACTACCCGGACGTAATAAGAAGAAAAGCTAGTTCGAGCTCTAGGCATGCAGAACCGAGAAGCATCACATGCGTGACAAGCTGAAACAAATTCCAAAGGTCCTCACGGTTCAAAAAAGAAAATATGCCTAGCAAGGAACTTATAACTATTCACTCTAACTCCGCAAAGGCTGGTGAGATGAAACAAACTTTACTCTCTAAAACCACATGTGCGTAAGTTTGTCTATAGAGAAACTCTTTGAGTTTTACTAACCTTGCACCGGTGCCGAGCGAGATATCTTGTAATTTTCAGGATTTCAGAAGTGTTATTCTCTAAAGAAGTCTTGTGACTTGCTACTTCCAAGCTGTGCCATATAGAGCCGTCCTATTGCCTTTGAAAAAGCAAACATTGAGACAATTCACAGGACACCAAACAAACAAGGTAAGGAAATTATTGTGGTGATGCAATAATTCCAAGGTATTTTTTTTTTTTCCGTAAGCTGTTGCTGGAACTTGAACACATTAGAATGATTTATGATTCAAATGATAATTTTAAAATGTGTTTCCATCTCGTGAGGAATTTGAGTATAAAAAAGTTCTTAGGCATGGAGGATTTTATTTGATAAAAACGAAAGGAACCTAATAAAACTTTTGGCTTATGGATATTGCTAGTTTCTTTTAATTCTGCTAGTGCTTCACCTAATGATGAATTATTCTTTAGAGAAATTGTCTACTTTGATAGCACTCTGAATTTTAATAAACACTTAGATGATCATGCTGAACATGTGAATTTTGTTTTAAATGATCTAAGGAAATCTGCGTTAGTAAATGAAATGAGCATATCCTTGGCACCTATGATCTTTTGTCTCGAAGTTTTGCTGTGAATATACAAGATATACAGATTGGAGAGGTGAGTTTTCATGCACCAAAAATATGGCTCTACCATGTTCGGCTTAAGAAAAATGTTGTTCTTGAACCAATGAAGCATTTGAGAAAGGAGCAGCAAGCAACCAGAGCGATGCCAAATGATCTTTGAGCCCGTGGAAATTTCTCGAGCCAAATGAAGAATGGACGCTACTCAAACCAAGCAAAGATCAATCTGATATCAAGAAGCTATTATCCCTTTCAAGTCTCCCGAACCGTCAATAAAAAAAGCTTCTAAGAAAAGCTTGCAAGGTGAGTACAATCTGAGTTTACTTTTCAATTTTTCTAACTTAATCCTTTTCCTTGCAGAGTGTTCGGATTTAAGGTCAAACCTTTTCAAGTGGAAGAGGACGATATGATCATGAAGATGGAACTCGAACCTGAGCTTGTAGTGAGGAAGCTAAGCATGAACCAGCTGGATCCAACTCAAGGAAGCTTCAAGAAAGTCTAAGGAGAAGGACAAAATCATCAATGAAGATTTGGCTCAGCCCAACAACGATATTTGATCCGGGAATTTCAAGATAATGCTTATCAAACCACTTTGGTTTTGATTCAGCTTGTTATCTCAACAATGGGGAAAAGGGTTTTGTGAGTGCTTTTTTCCCTTGTCAAGTTTTTCCCACTGGGTTTTCTTGACAAGGTTTTAGCGAGACTTCCAAACCTTCTTTTATGCCATTGTCCATTGTTGAAACTGTGATTCGTGCTCAGCCATCTTTAGGCCCATTTTCTTTCTTTTTAGGCCCATTTTCGCTTTTGGCCTTTGTTCTTCTGTTTCAGACTTAGTTCTATTTTATTTCTATTTTATTTCTGCTGAGGACACCTTGTCGATCATGCAAAGGCTTTTGCCTCATGCAGATCTCGAGCCTCTATAACCTTGTTTCTTCAGATCCGAGATTTCTTATCAAACATTTTATTCAAAAAACCTCTTCCTTTGTTTGATCCGAATCTGTATGTGTCATATTATAGATTCAACTTGTGAATGCTTTGGTGTGTCATATCCATAGCACGAATCAAGCTTGAAAGTTCAAAGGAATTCCGCAGCCTTGGAAGTTTCTTCAATCCATCAAATTCTTTGTGCATCATGAGATTCTGGTTCATTGCAGCAAGGCCATCCTCTTTTCAACTTCTCAAGTGCCGATCTAGGAAGATCTCATCAAGTGCAAGGACATATTCCAAAGAAATGTTCAAGGAGTCACCACCCATACGTAGAAAAAATTCAACTCAAAACACGTCAAGAAGATATTGGTGAAGACTTCAACCGTAACCACCAGATTATGTGCTAGACAATGCCAAGAGTTCGAATAAAGAAGAAGGAGACTTGCAAATCAAAAGAAACTGAATCCTATATCAGTTTTGGGAATGAACTAGGACGCCATGGAGAAGAACTAAAGGATAAGGAGCTAGTTAAGGTCCGAATGTGCTAGCGTAACCAGCTCAACAAAAGCTAAGTGAAGAGGTGATCTCTACACCATCACTTGCACTCCACGGTAAGACAAAGCAATGTAAGTCCTCTAAAAACTCTAAGTGAACTAACTTGTTATAGATGTCATAAGACAGGACACTTTGCTATAATATGCCCATCTAGGAAATTGAAGGAAGACACATCTCTAGAACAGGAACCAAAACCTTCTAAAGGAAGTAAAAGTCTAGCTCAATCCTGTTTTGAACTTTCCAATTCTAGTTTGATACACTTGTCTGCGTCAAAGAGTTTTGAAACAGGTCCTGCCAAAGAGTACATGTCCAAAGAAGAAGCAATGAACCAGGAACAAACTCAAGACACAAGCCAATCCATGTTGCTTAAGGAGATACCATGGCATAAGTATGGACCAAGGGGTTTAAAGATCAAAAGAAACTTACAGCCCTCCGCCCAAGGAAGTGTTCAACCACGTTATAAGTGAGAAAATGGAGGCTGATATGATCCTAGGTGAGGATCAAGTCCCTGAATGCTTCTCCAAGAGGTTGTGAGGGTTGGTGACTCGGGGAGTGATGCGAAGAGATGAAAGGTGAAGAACTAGGAATGGATCCGACGAGCTCGGGGAGTCGATGCTAAACTTCCAAAGGGGATGGAGTACCTTCAGACTTTCCGGCTTGCTCGACGTGGGTGAAGACCCCAGACGCGTGAACAAGGGGTGGATCGAGATGAAACTTCCTAGGAGCGTGAAAGATCCTAAGACTTTCGACTTACTTGGGTGAAGGATGAAGATCCGAACACTTTAAGCAAGAATGAACAAACAAGTTTCAGAGAGTTTAGAAGGAAAAGATGTTTGATCCCTTAGAAACGAAGCCTTACATGAGTTTAAATCAACAAGAGAGTAAAGGAAAATCTCAAATTAATACAACATTAAAACAAAGTTCGAACATAAAAAGGACTCTTCAAGTCTTGAGATTTTCGACTGAACTCTTATTGGACTCGGCCGCGCTTCACTTGGATAGGAGATAGAGATGGGCTTAAGCTTTATCAAGAGGTTGATGAGTGAGTGATATGGCTTACCTCATTAAAAAACCTTATTTGGAAAAACCCATTGGGACAAAAACCAAATGAAGGGAAAAAGAGTATAAGTCATATCACCTCTCTTGATAAATGTTTAGGTGGCTTGTATCACAAACCAATGTGGCTAGATTAAGCACACACCAAACTGCCCGAGATGGTGTTGAGGAGATGTTGCAAAGTGGTCTTGAGCTCGTTGTTTAGGACCAAAGTGATAGGACCCCGAGAAATGCATAAATCTTCGCCTCGTAGCTCCGGCCTGCCGCCGCCTTTGCTCCTCTTTCGCGCCTCCTGTGCATAGGTTCCTCCTCCTTGCTGGGCCATAATCATATCATCCTCTCCCTCTGAAAAGGATTTGACCTCAAATCTGTTTCTTCCGCAATATAAGGAACCAAATCAGTAATATTAAAACTCGAACTTACATGGTACTTACCTTGGAGATCAAGCTGGTAGCGTTGTCTAGTTGTTCTTAGCTCCCAGCTCCCTCAGGTTTAAGCTGTTGATTAGTTCCAAGCTCCAAGCTATCCATGCTATCCATCCTCAAATCCGAACAATCTGCAAGGAAAAAGATTAAATTAGAATATTTGAAGTAAGTCGAATATACTCACCTTGCAAGCAGATTTTGGTAGAATGGTTCTGTTCTATGACTCGGCGAACAATATCCTTCTTGCATTAGTTTGAACTCCTCTTGGTCCGCAAAACGCTTTCCCTTCATACTTAATCCAAAACTGGTAACCAATCTCAAAGTTCTTAATATTCTCCCTTCGCTTGTTGGCCTTGATGCTCTATGTCTAGCAAACGCTGCTTTGGTTTAAGAACAATTTGAACAACAGTTTTCTTAAGCCAAACACGGTAGAGCCACGTCCCAGGTGCATGAAAATTTAGCTCTCCATCCCGGATATCCTGTATCCTCACAACAAAGACTCGAGACAAGAGATCATAGGTGAAAGAATATAGTCATTCCGACTAGCACACAATTTATTACTTAGATCATCTAAAACAGATTTCAAAGGTTCAATATGATCATCTAAGCGCTTATTAAAATTCAGAATGCTATCATAATAAACAATTTCTCCAAAGAATAATTCAGCATCGGTGAAGCACTAGCAAAATTAGAGAATTTAGCAATATCTATGAGCACATAATTTCTATTAGGTTCAAACCTAGCTTCATGAGCAAAAAAGAACATCGCATCTTAGAATTATTGCATCATACACAATAATTTCATTACCTTTTCGAATGCCAAAAGAATTCACCTCAATGTTTGCTCGCTGTTCCTTTCTCCATTGTTTCAACGGGTCATAATCAACTTGGACAGTAAACCGATTAGCCACAAGTAAATTAACCACGCTTCTGGTGTATGAGTTGTCATGTCTTCAGCTTGTTTACCCTGTTCACTTTTAACCAAAACTCAAACAAGAAATCATAGGCTAAAAGGTATTATCCTTGATTCATTAAGCAACTCGTTATGGACCAGAATGTCAAAACTTTCAAAGTGAATGGTCTTGAAACAGAAAAGGCCTCTCTAGTGTTAGGATACGGTGCAGTGTGTTATCCTAGAGAGTCTGTCTATCAGCACAAGATGTATACTCGGTTCATACGCTTTATCAAACAGAAACCGCCATGCCTAAAATTCTTTGTATGCTCAAATTTTTCACAATAATGAATCACATCATTAAAAACAACAAATGACATATAAATCTCTTTGATGTGTTCATATTCCAAAGAACTTAGATTTATGAACAAAAAGAAATGCATACCTTGAACTGCTGCATCAGCACAACAATTTCCTTACCTATCTTGTTTCCCATGTCATAAGGAAATGCTTCAACGGGTTCTCCCGGATCAAAGACGTATATGATTCTCCTTTGTGGACTCGCTTTAGCCGCGACGCGGAGGTCTTCCTCTCTTTACGCCCTCTCTTTTCACTTCTTCTTGTATGTTTCAAGACTACCCTAAAACCTTTGTTTGGCTCTTCGGATGAGACAAGTGAATTATATCTAGCGATCAAGGGATAAAATGATTCTTGGGAACAAAGATACTTACCTTGTCGAAGTTCAAGTTCTTTATCTCCGAGCATAGGCAATGCATCTGGTGGTTTATCTTTGAATTTAACAAGAATCTTATTATCATATCTCAGGATCACACTGTAGTCGCGGGAAGTTATCAAAGGAAGCTTCCGTGAGTTGTTTCCTAAAAGACAAGTCCCCGCAAAAAATTTTAAGCTCACTGGGCACCGTGCAAGGTTAGGATACACAAGAGAACTTATCCAAAGAGACAAATATTTTATGATCAAAATATTCAGCATCATTAACCTTACTAATCCTAGCAAAAGATTAGATTTCTTATCTTGCTCTTGATTCTCTTCGGTTTGATTTGTCAAGATAAAACTCATGATCCGCAAGATGGCACAAGAGTAGTCTTATCTTCTTGAAAATATTTTGAACTCACCATTGTACAATCTGCACCAAGAGAAAGTAAGTTAGCTTTCATTCGCCTTTGGGAGTCAAGATAGTTTCTCGGTCTTGATTGATGGCTTCTCTTTTCATCCATTGTTGAGCTCCATGTGGAGGTGGTTCCTACCAGGTCAGTACACATCTAAGGTACCTGTATCTTCCTCGCACTTAAAGACAAAATCAAGTGTATTATACTTGAAATTTCAACATTGAAAAACAGGTTGCTTGAAGCTACGAGTGAATGTGAAATTATTCCAATATCGAATAAACTCGCAAGCTAAACTTACATGAAGTACCATGTAGAATGTTTGGTAACATTTCAGCTTTAAGAGGGTGATATTTGAAACACAGTCCGCCGGTGTTGGATATGGTCTACTCACCAAACAGTTTTCATAGTCATTTCGCTCCTTGTTATCTTGGCAAGCTTTTGAAGTGGTCGACAATGAATGTGATTCTTCTCTTTTATGTTTCCTTCAGCTTTGTCATCCTTATGCTCCAGAGTACGACCTGATTCAACATCCTTGACAAGACCAAGTGCATTATACAAGAACTGGAAGTTTCTACACCTTGATTAACTACTTCACTACTTGAGTTTTGTGAGCCCAGCTTTGATCCTAATGAAGTGATATTCAGCTCGTGTTTTTCAGGCAAGTGGCAGCAAATTTTCCTTTCTTAGGAGAGTCATAACAAGTAACTTCCTTGGGTTTTGAATGGTCAGAGGACTTACATTTCTTTTGGACGTTCATTGTTTGTTTCAATTGATGGATTTAGGCTTTGCTTGTGAACCACTTAACTTGTTCCGCGACCTTCTTTGGTTGAGAGGTTACATTAGCCTTCATTTTCTCATTTAGAACATTCTTGGATACTTCCTTTGGCTGAGGACTGTAGCTCTTTTGGAACTAAACCATTTGGTGCATACTTATTCCTCATTAGTTCCTTAAGATCTCTCCACGAGGTGATAGGGGGCCCTTGTAATTCCAGCGATCATCAACCTTCGTATCCACCATTGATAAGCTTCTCCTGTGAGTTGGCTAATTGCATGAGCTATCTCTTCTCTTGGGATGTGGTTATAGTAAAACCAATCTTCCATATTTGTTTCCCACTCTAGGTAGCTTCTTTTTTCCTGAAAATTTAAAGAGTTCATTAAATTAATGATATTCAGAACAAAGCACATATTTGGATTTTGGAGTAAGAGAGATTTTATGTGGGCTGCTCCAAGTTGTTCTCAATGTGTTGTCTGGTGGCTTTGGTTTAAGCTCTTGTTCCTTCCGTGTTTTCTTGATTTTTCTAATTCAGCTCTCATGGTTGCCATTACTTTGGCCCCATTATGGCTCTTAGGGAATCAAGGAGTTCTTTGTTGGAGTTTGACGATTCCTCTTCACCATTGCTGGTTCCTACCATGGTACCTGTTCAGATTCAAACAAGTAACAAGTAAAAATGCCCAAAGAAACACAACAAAGAAAAACGCAGAAACTTTTCTAGAATCCTAAACAGCTGTTTGACCTTATCGAACAGAATAAAATATCAAATCACGTTCAAAAATTCCAGAGACAATTTTAACAAATACTAGACTTAATCATGGTTACAATGCAACAAGTGTCACTAGTTTAGGATTAACCAATGATTTTAAACAATGCTAGCAAGTTACACGAAAATAACTGTTCAGATTCTGATAACTCTAAATGTGACTGTTCGACTAAATCAGGTTCGGAAAATTATCCCAACATGCTCAAAAATTCTAGAATCAATCTTAACAAATACTAGACCCTTGTCTGAAGCCGATTCCACCGATCTCACGATTTTATCAGACAAGACGAATTTATGAAAATTCCAACAGTCAACAGATAATACAGATCGGGATATGAAAAGCTATATCAGATCAGAAGAGATACAACCTGGCGTGGAGTCAGCTCTGATACCCCTTGAAATGGTACTAGGTGAGGATCAAGTCCCTGAACGCTTCTCCAAGAGGTTGTGAGGGTTGGTGACGCGGGGATGGATGCGGAAGAGATGAAAGGTGAAGAACTAGGAATGGATCCGATGAGTTTGGGGAGTTGATGCTAAACTTCCAAAGGGGATGGAGTACCTCGACTTTCTGGCTTGCTCTAGACGTGGGTGAAGACCCTAGACGCGTGAACAAGGGGTGGATCGAGATGAAACTTCCTAGGAGTGTGAAAGATCCTAAGACTTTCGACTTACTTGGAGTGAAGGATGAAGATCCCAACACTTTAAGCAAGAATCAACAAACAAGTTTCAGAGAGTTTTAGAAGTTGAAAAGATGTTTGATCCCCTTAGAAATGAAGTCTTATATGAGTTTAAATCAACAAGAGAGTAAAGGAAAATCTCGAAATTAACACAACATTAAAAACAAAGTTTGAACATAAAAAGGACTCTTCAAGTCTTGAGATTTTCGGCTGAACTCTTATTGACTTGGGCTGTGCTTCACTTGGATAGGAGATAGAGATGGGCTTAAGCTTTATCAAGAGGTTGATGAGTGAGTGATATGGCTTACCTCATTAAAAAACCTTATTTGGAAACCCATTGGGACAAAAACCAAATGAAGGGAAAAAGAGTATAAGTCATATCACCTCTTGATAAATGTTTAGGTGGCTTGTATCACAACCAATGTGGCTGGATTAGCACACACCAAACTGCCCGAGATGGTGTTGAGGAGATGTTGCAAAGTGGTCTTGAGCTTT
>JANFAJ010000036.1:57108-82108 GCA_028015245.1 Cardamine occulta | reverse complement strand
TATATAGTATTATAAATTTTCTTAGTCATTCAGTGCAAACTATATTGCATTCACGTGTTTCTTCTTGGCTCTTTGTTCCATTTTCAGAAAATTCTAGAACCCTAGCTCTCTATGCCTTGTGAACATCGTTCCTTGTGCTTATGAATTATCTTCTCACAAAGGATGTGCTTAAGATGAGCTTTTTGTTTCGCATATTGAAATATCTTTGGCAATCTGATTGTATTTGGAGTTTAATGTTTTGTAGAGTAAATATAAAATTCGATTACTTTCAATAAGTTTATAGGTTTGATTAATAACTTGTCATTTACAAAGAGTTAAGGTAAGGCATATTGGATATCGAGATAGAAACATGCGAAATTCTAGAATAACTATAACATATTGAAAGGTAAAGATTTTTAACTCGTCTCATGCTATCACATCAGTAGAAGTATTCATACAAAATAGTCCCCCAATCACAACGTGAAGATTGACACATCTATTAATCTACAAACAATTAATCTACAAACAATAAGTATTCAACTATTCATGCTTCAAATTTGTTCCTGAAATGTCCTCTTTGGTGTTTTACTTGTGGAACTAAAGCGTTGAGAAAAACTGGATATAAAATTTGACCTACATCGATTAAGAATGAGGAAGTTGTTTTTGTCATTAACTTTTTTCCCCAAATAAGTATATAGAGATACGTACGTCTAGGTATTCGATTTTTCTAGTTTTCAAGGAATTCTCAATTGTGATTTGCTAACAGATTTTAAACATCTTTAAAATGGTAAATTAGTACACACTGTTACAACACTATTACAACATCAAATCTTCTTTTATTTTTTGTCTTTAGCCAAATCTGTTTTATTTCCCTCTAACACTGAGGGCATTCACTCTTTTTTAACGATGGTCACAAGCTCAAACTCGATTAGTGAGATGTTATTATCTCCTCTCACGGAGATGTATTCAGGTTCTTTAGTGACTTCAACATGACCCTGATTATCTATTGCAAGTCTCATCGATCCTTTGTACACACCGATCTTTGCATTCCGCAGTGTCAACATCTTCCCTTCTTTCATCAAATCCACTGGTTCAACATCAAACCATAGAAATCAATAACTTGTAATATATAAAAGTGCCGGTTCTATTTCCTGATTACTATAACTATAACTATCCACATTTCCCATTGTACTATTTGACATGATATGCAATAAAGGTATCCAAAAAAATTAAACTTATACAGTAACATTTTGCGATATATGTAACCAGAACCGAACCAAGCCGAAAAGGAACTATATCGATTATTATAACCAAAATAGTAAATACCTTCACATATATTATCAAACTATACCAAATAGTATTCTGTTACTATATTTCATAAACTGAAAACCGCATTTTGGACCTTTAGTAGGCAAGATGCTTACTGAGAATAACTAAAGCTTTTAATGAATGCTAACAAACAATTCACAAAAAAGGAAACCAATATGAGTGTAGATGGAAACCGCAAAAGCATTAGACTTACCTTGTTTGTTTCTTGCGTAAAAGATGATCATTCCAGTCTCATCTCCAACCAGACATTCAGCAATTCGCATTGGATGTGTCGTTTGAGAACCACTGGGACGATCTCTTTGTATATCGATCTTTCTACCGACGACTTTCACATGAAGAGTGTAACGTTTGGTCCCTGGCCTTAACTCATTAACCTTGTTGAACACTGGTCCAGGTTTCACTTCATCAGCCACTTCAGCCATTGTAGATAAAGCCTAGCAATATCTAAAACAATGTACACTTGTTTTCAAATGCAGTAGAACACAATTCCTGAGAGCAAGCTATTGCCATTTGATAACCCAATTCAACTAATGTTTATCCCCAAAAGCTACAACAACAAAAATTCCATAATACTGAATTTTAAGAAGAAACAAATATGATCACAGTAAAAAGAGGCCACAAATAGCTCCTACTGACAGATCAAAGCTTTTGTTTTCTTAAACATAAGCCACGGCCATGAGCACGAGACAAAACACAATTCAATTGTCAACAAACAGACATAAGGAGGAAAAAAAAACAGATAGTCTTAAGCTAAGCTAATTGCACAAAAAAGTTTACAAAAACTTCTTTGACTACAGAAACTCAAAAAAATCTCAGCAAAACCCTAATAACGCATAGAAGAAAGCTAGTGTCTCTCGAACTCACGTGCGGTGACGGAAAAGACAACGACCCGGTGATAAGATCTATTAGGTCAAAATTTCAGATGCCCTCTCCCAAAAAAAAACTGCCAAGACATCTGTGTATAATAAATAATTTCTTTTATATTAAAAGGGATTAAATTCCTAAAAACCCATTAATCTTAGAATAATTACCAAAAAAACCAGTGAGAATCCAAATCCAAAATTTAATCGGGCCTAAACCTAACTGTTAGGCTTAGGCCCGATTTGATTATGGGTTTGAGATCCAGCCGTTAGGTTTATGTCCTATTTTATTTTGAGTTTGGAGTCCAACTAATTTTCTTGGTAGTTATATATATATATATATATATGGGTTAGGCCCTAACCATTAAGCTAATTTGAAGAAGAAGAAAAAAATATGAAACCCCAACCCAATAAAATATGTAAACCCAACCCAATAAAAGCCAACCCAATTAAGTGTATTAAACTGAACATTTGGTGTGATTTGAGTTAAAATGATAAATCATGTTATTGAAACATGAATTTTTAAAAATATATTAAAATTTAGTGTTACTGGATATAGCATTTGTAAATGTCTCTTAAAATCTTGTGTTATTGAATAAGAGATTTTAAAATTTTTATTTCAAATACATTGTTATTGGTACTGTTAGAAGTATTGGAATTTTAATGAATTTAGGGATTTTAGAGGAGATTCTTAGTTAAAAATACAAATATTTAAATTTTAAGGTTTTAGGTAGGATTGCAGAAAATTTTAATATCAAATCATAGCAATTTTCGTAAATCCATGTTAAATACTCTAATTTGTTTTTATTAAAACTCAAATAACTTCAAATGCTCCGCCCAATACACCCCTAATACACCCCTCTAAAAGTAAAAAAAGAAAATAGATCTTAACCGATCAAAACATCTCAAAATTTTCTCCCTCTCCTTCTCTTTTCCTTCTCTTCGCCTTCTTCTTCGTAACTATTCAACCTCCACAAAACCTAATTATTCATCCCGAAATCTCCGGTTATTTTTTCCTCGATTACTCTTCCGCCGTTCCTCTCTATCCAGTCATATTTTCTTTGGCGTGAACGAATTCGGAAACTGTTCCTCTTCAGCTTATAGTGGTCTTCATCCTTTCTTAAGTCGTGGTGTTCCTCCTCCGCTGTTCTTTCTCTCTCTCTTTCTCTGGTCACGCTGCGTAAAACAAACTCTGCGGCTCTTCCCTTTCCGCGACTGTTCATTTTCCTCTTCCGGTGCTCTTCTCCAGTTCATCTTCTGTGTCTGTAAGATTTGTCACCTCAAACCTTTGTCTTTCAATTTTAAAAACCTAGGGTTTACAAGAATTGTTGTTTTGGGAGTTTACAAAAATATATGGGTCTGAAATCTATTAGGATATAAAATTGTGAATTATGATTGGTTTATAGTGTTGTTTGAGAAATCTGGATTAGGGTTTTAGAGAAATCGGATTTGAAGTCAGATCCGTTTGAAGTCAGATATTGGACTTATTGAATATAGTGTCTGAATTGAGCATATATCCTAATAATGTTGTTTTGTCCTAATAATGTATGTATGGTTCAAACCAAAAATCATGAATATCGAAGCACCCTTCCGTCATCACGAATAGAAGTAGGTGACACTCAATCCTCATCAACTGGAGAGGGAGAAAACACTCCAGAGAGATCGCACGGTCCAGAAAAATGGAGCAGTTCAGAAAAAAATAAGTTCTCATATAATTCCATGCATAAGCCATCAAATCAGGTATTTAATTACTATATCTATAATAGAATAATTTTGTATAACTAATATTGTTTAGTATAACTAATAGGAAATTATTAATTTCCGCATTTTTGATGAAATTAAATATTGGTTCAATTTGGTAATATTGGCAATCTTGGTAAAACTACTAATTAAATTGTTTTGATTGTAAGATGCTGAGATAGATACCAAAGATAACACTAACGAAGAGCAGATGTGTGCCTAATGAGTTACGAAAAAGGTTTTCGCCTCAGGTCCCGGAAATATATAAAAAATTTAGGGCCCAAAATCAGTAAATTTTAGTTATATATAGTTATCAGAATGGTCATTTGGGGCTCTATATTTCGTGTGTAACTTGGGTTCCATTCTTAAAATTACTTGTTTTCATAATATATGGTTTACAAAAGAAAACCAAGAATTAACAAAAAGGGATAAAAAAAAGTTGAGATCTCAAAATCCAAATCTGAGTTGTCGAAGTGTTGAATTTTTTTTTAAAAGAGTGGAAAATAGTTCTCCAAACTCATAGATTGCTTATCGAATATTATTGACGTTTCAAGTTTCAATTGTCTCTGCTCAAAGAAAATTTTTAATGTTAAAGTTAATGAAACCTTATCTTCGACCAACTATATCAAAAAAAAAATTGAATAGTCTAACTATCATACTATAGAGAGATCACTAGTTAAAAATTTTAGATAAGATGAAAGAATTTATTAAAACAAAATCAAGAAAATTACGTTTTTAGTCTTTTTAGGTCATTGTTTTGTTTTGAATAATTTATATCGTTTCGAAAATACTTTATATTTTATTAAAAAATATATTAGAAAAGTTTTATTTTTTAATTTGTCTTAGCTCCATGTGAAGCTGGGCACGACTATGACGAAGAGGACTTGGGCATAAAACCTACCAAGTTCTACTATAGCCAGAACGACTATACAAAAGCATTCAAAATTGCCACAAGATGTGATATAGGAGAACCTTGTATACTACTCAGGATCGGTATAACGAAAATGATAATCTGAATAAAAATAATTTTCTGACTCTTTTAGTATTTATTATTTAAAATTTCAAACAATATTAGCTTTAAAATTATATTAAATATTTTCTAAAACAATAACTATTTAGTAAAAAAAATTGTTTAACCTTTAAAATATATCTACTCTCATAAAAATATAGTTTTTGTGGCAAAAAATATAAAATAATTCGATTTTTTTAAGCGGTGGTTTGGTCTAGTTGTCTTGTGGACCGGACTTGATACCACTATTCGAAGGCATGTAAGCTTTCGGCAGTTTTTATTTTGCTCCCTCATAAGTGTCATAATAGCCCTTAATTTTCTGTAAGTCTTTTAGATTAGCCTCTATTATCATGATTTTACAATTTACACCCTATCGCCACGTCTACGAGGACCTTGACTTTGAGAGTTTTGACTTTCTGAGTCTTTTGTTCTGTCTTCCTGAGGATCCCGGTTTACAATATATTTCCTTTGTTCCTAATTTAGAATTTTTTACACAAATTATGAGTACTATTTCTAAATATATTATTTTCTCTCACCAAAAAATTATTCTAATAATTATGAACCAATAGTAACCTAGAAAATATAACTATTTTTAATTATTGTATTTTGAAGTTTACAATTTATCAATAAAAATAAAATTAAAAAAGCTAGAAAATCAATATTTTTGAAATAAAATAGAAAATTTAGAACATCAATCTTTAACAAAGGGAGTATTGTTTTCAATCCGGAAAGGAATATAATTATTGATCTAGTCAACAATTTTAATTTTTTTTAATTGTATAGGTCTTTAATTAATGGGTAAGGAAATAAGGAATGTTGAAGAAACAAAAACTTGTTAAGGAATATATTTTTGGAAAATAACAATTTTAAAAGAGACGTTCGATACAACGCTCTGAGCACTTTCGGCCCTAAAAAAGACAGTCTTCGTCTGCGATTCTCAAATTCGATACCGTACAAGCCATGGCCGAAATCGCGACGGAAGTTAACGGTGGCGATACCCAGGATCTTCAATCTCTTCTCTCTTCTCCGACGAGGGATTTCCTCATTCGTAATAACGACGAACAGGTCAAATGTTTTTTTTTTTTTTCTTTTTTTTTTTCTGTATTTGACCCGATTTTGAGTTTATCGTCTTCGATTTTAACTTCTGTCGATCTTATATTACGTGTTTGTGCTTGTTTCGCGATTTTTTGAACCGATCCTTCTGGTTTTGATGTAGTTAGATGATTTAAAGATGATAAGTAGATTCGTGTACTTGTTTTGCTATGGATGACTTATATCTATTGCTTTTGTTCGCATAAAGTTCTTAGATTCTTTGAATTGGATTCATTGTTCCAACTTTTTGAAAATGACAAGTTAAATTGACTATAAGACGACCTCATGGCTCACAGAAACAATTGCACTTAATAGCTATTTGCTTCTGGACGAACTGGCTTGAGTCTAGTTCACATGGCTTCTGTGATCCCTTGAGTTCGTATTGGAATCATGTGGGACTTTAGATTTTTCTGAATTTTTAGCAGTAAATTGCAAGTTTTAGTAGGGTGGAGTTTGATTAGATCCATTTGATGATGTTCAGGTGAAAATTGACAGCTTGAAAGGGAAGAAGATTGCATTGTATTTTTCTGCAGCGTGGTGTGGACCGTGTCAGCGATTTACTCCAATGTTGGTGGAAGTGTACAACGAACTCTCTCCAAATGTTGGTTTCGAGATTGTCTTTGTGTCAGGCGATGAGGATGAAAAGTCCTTTAGCAGTTATTTCAGTAAGATGCCGTGGCTTGCTGTCCCGTTTACTGACTCAGAAACCCGTGACCGTTTGGATCAGTTCTTTAAGGTTAGGGGAATTCCTAACCTAGTGATGGTCGATGATCAAGGTAAAGTTGTGAATGAGAATGGGGTTGGGGTCATTAGAAGCTATGGAGCTGATGCTTATCCTTTCACACAAGAAAAAATGAAGGAGATTAAAGAGGAAGAAGATAGAGCTCGGAGAGAACAGACTTTAAGATCTGTCTTGGTGTCTCCTTCACGGGACTTTTTGATTTCGCGAGATGGGGAACAGGTATGTCTGAATAGTAGCTTGTGAGATTAGATTCTTTTTTTCAAAAGGAAGAGTATCTATACTCTCTTGCACTAGTTACTTATTGCAAACCTGTGTTTTCTTGGTTTTGTTGACTTAATGAGACCGATCAATTGCATATTCATTAGGTACCCGTATCGGAACTCGAAGGGAAAAACACCATTGGCCTTCTCTTCTCGGTCGCCTCTTACAAGAAATGCACAGAGTTTACTCCAAAGCTTGTTGAGGTTTATAATAAGCTGAAGGAGAATGGGGAGGATTTTGAGATTGTGATGATATCTCTTGAAGATGATGAGGAGGCTTTTAATCAGGACTTTGAGACCATGCCATGGCTAGCATTGCCGTTCAACGACAAAAGCTCATCGAAATTGGCTCGACACTTCATGCTCTCAACACTACCAACGCTGGTCATTCTCGGGCCTGATGGAAAAACCCGTCACTCGAATGTTGCTGAAGCTATCGATGATTATGGAGTTCTTGCATATCCTTTCACTCCAAAGAAGTTTGAAGAACTCAAGGAGATAGAAAAGGCAAAGGCAGAGGCTCAAACACTCGAGTCACATCTTATCTCAGGTGATCTCAACTACGTTCTGGGGAAAGATGGGGCTAAGGTAAAGCTCTCTATACCCTCTTCATCTTCTTAACATTTTTCTGTGAGGCTGATCTGAACTAACCTGTAAAAGTTTTGGCTTCCTTTGTTAGGTGCTTGTTTCTGATCTGGTTGGGAAGAACATTCTTCTGTACTTCTCAGCTCACTGGTGTCCTCCTTGTCGCGGTTTTACACCAAAGCTTGTCGAAGTATACAAGCAGATAAAGGAGAGGGATGAAGCTTTTGAGTTGATCTTCATTTCTAGTGACCGGGACCAGGAATCATTTGATGAGTATTACTCGCAAATGCCGTGGCTGGCTCTTCCATTTGGTGATCCTCAGAAACAGTCCTTGGCACGAGCCTTTAAGGTCGGTGGGATCCCAATGCTAGTAGCTCTGGGACCAACTGGAAAGACGATAACAAAAGAAGCAAGGGACCTTGTGCAAGCCCATGGAGCCGATGCTTACCCTTTTACTGAGGAACATTTGAAGGAGATTGAAGCTAAGTACGTTGCGATGGCAAAAGAGTGGCCTAAGAAGGTGAAACATGCTCTTCATGAAGAACACGAGCTAGAACTGACTCGTGTTCAGCATGTTTACACATGCGATAAGTGTCATGAAGAAGGAAAAATCTGGTCTTACCATTGCGAAGAATGTGACTTTGATCTTCATGCCAATTGTGCTTTAAAGGAGGAGACAAAATCAAACAGCGATGCGGCTGTGGAAGAAGGTGGCAGCGAGTCCAAAGATGGTTGGGTTTGTGACGGGAACGTTTGCACCAAGGCCTGATAGATTGCTTCAGTGCACAATTATGTGTATGCTAAGTTATTTCCTTTCCTTGTAAAATAAATAATTGATGAGAGTGTGAGAGTGTGGCCACAATCTGATAATACCGTTTGGATATGAAATATGTTATCTAATGTATTTTAGTAACAAAAAAATGTGATCTTGTATCAACAAATTTTAGATTCCAACAAGAGTTGTATGAAACAATACATTGGCACACTATGTATATATAGAGAGAGACGAAGATAGAGTTTTCTACTCTGATAAAAATTTCGTCTCTTAGCTCCAATGGCTAACACCTACGCAGAGGAAGCTAAAGGCGATGATAATGCTCATGATCTCCAGTGGCTTCAGATTTCCTCATTCGTGATGAGCAGCAAGCAAGGAAGAATAACCAACTGCTAAATTATGAAAAATTCAGATCAAGAGTGAACTTTTTAAGCTTGAAATGCAGAGGCTCAGGCTGCTCTAAGATAAGTTAGTTGGTATGGTATGTCTTCAACTATATGAGGTGGATCTAAGATTATGTGGGACAGTGCTTCTTCTATATTTCAGAACTTACCAGTAATAAATCTGTTTTTATCATAGGACGACCACGTTCATGAATTTCCTTTTGGCGAACGCAAGCCACCATTTGTTTGGTGTCCCGTTGGCTCTATACGCAACACTTAATAGCCTCCCACTTGTCTCCTCTCGAACTTGCTTCAGATAGTTCCTGAAAAGATCTGACATTTGAAGCACAAGGCTAAGGACTTATTACATTATCACAAGATTAAAACAGAAGCCGAGGAATCAATAAGAGTTGTTTGGACATGTACCTGCTTCATCCGGGGACTGAGGAAGCGAAAAGAGACCTGGAAAAGGAAAGCCAGTTTCTCCAGGAACAGGAATATCTTCTAAACCCAAGTTAATAATCGCCTTAGTTCCTACAGCCAATGTTCTACAACCTTCGAGTCTCTTTAACGCCACATTTATATAGAACGTCAAGTAAATAAGAAGCTTATCAGCAGGACTTTTGATATCAAAGTTGGTAAAGAAGACATTTGCACGAAAGAATGTGATTGCTTCGTCCACGATATCAGTTTTATCTGCATATAAAACCAACAATTTATAAACACTTTTCGTTGCACTTTCGAAAAAAAAATCACAATGTATGCTTTGTTTTTATAATACCTTGTTCTGAAACAGGTGCAGGACCCTTTATATGGCTCTTAAGAGGAAGCAATGGACAACCACATGCCTTTGTTATCCCTTCTTCTTCCACAAAGCTCGAATGATAAACCTGAGTAGAGCATTTAACCAATGAGTATCACAGAATTCAAATACTCCATGGAACCAAATCAAAGTTCGCAGGAGACACTCAACAATGGTCAAGCATTAATTAACTTAATGGAAAAATCTCAAGGAAAGACCTAAATATGATAGAAGATCCAGTCGAAATCTAACTAATTACTAGCCATCAATGCTAATTGAAGATTAAAAAAAATGTTTCTGCGTACCATTTTGTGTTCAATTTGAACAACGAATCGGTATTAGGAAGGAGAAGAATCGAAACGAAGGTAGATCTACTGCCATTAAAGATCATGGAGATATAAGAATCAGTCGTTATGTCAATGATTGATTTTTAAGATGTAGAATTATAAGTTTCACCTGTTGGAGAATTGGTAGATGAGATCAGATTGATTTCAACTTCTTAACAGAGCTGTGTGGAGTTTGTACGGTGAAGAATCTGTCGTGAAGTGGCGGTGATCGGAGATATTAGGAAGCTAATCGTCGGAAGAAATCGAAATCGACGAAGAAGGAAAGGAATGAAAAAAGTCAAAACGGCAGAGGACAGAGAGGTATGTATGACAGAGAGGTATGTATGACACGTGTAAGTCTCCATGAATGTGGAGCATTGCTTCGTACCGGGGACTAGCGAATGTTACTTAATCCGGTTTTGGTTTGATTTTGAGTTTTTCACGGTTTAATAAGGATATAAATTGTATAGAAATTGCTATGATTTTATGGTTAGAAATTCGGTTTCCTATCGAAATTTAGAAGAATTTTAAAAATTTAAGTTGGATTCACCTTTTTCGAATTGAGTTAGAGAAAAAATAAAACCGTATCAACCGAATAAAGATGTGGTTCATTTCTTGGATCGCTTTTCCGGTACAGTTTCGGGTTAAATCAGTGTGGTTTTATCGGATTGAAAAAGAAAAATTCCACATTGTCATTTTCATCGTTTGTATTATTTTTCATAGAATCGAGAGAGAGATTGTGTAAACCATATGTACATAAGCTATCTATAAAACTCACTAAACTAAGACTAAACAAATGCACAGATACATGCATTGAACCGGACTTAACCGAGACTTGAACAAGCTCTATAACAAAATACATGTAGACTTCGAACATGAAGTTTTATAATAAGTGAATCATCTTACATAAACGTGTTTTACAATCAACAACGACTAATGAGCCGAAAAGTTAACTTAAAAGACAATTTTCTATACTGATTTGATAACAATACAACTGGTGAATAATAACACCAAACTAAGATTAGAAGACTAAACTAAACTGATACTGCATTCTATGGTTTCGCTGTCGTTTAAATTAGAAGTTACTGGGATGTGCCGAAAGTTATCACCTGAACAGTTGAGAATTGCTCTTTGCACAGTATGATGATTCGATTTTAAATCGTTATGGCTCTGAGTTTTGTAGCTCGTAATGCGCCTAACGCTCCAAGAAACCCTTCATGTCGTAAAAACATTGCTTTTGCCTCACCTCTTGACCTGAAAAGATTTATAGACATACATTAAGTTTTAGATCAAGAGGGATTTATCAAGTAGTTTTAGTTTCGGATTACCAAAAATGAACAGCAACAGATATTGTGTCCATTGTGTACTCGAGCCCACGGATGAAAAATCCACCAAAGAAAATACGCTGAAGGCCGAATCTGAGAGCATTCAAATAAGCAATCTGGACAGAGAGAGGAAAAATGATACGATCCAATCACAAAAGTCATCAGCTTCTGAGGTATCGGTAAAATGCCATTGAAATGTTCGGAGGAACTGACCTGACCAATGTTATTTGATATCATTCTTAGAAGGGATCTTGCGACATCTTCTGGCTGGTAATCTTCAAGTTCTTTGCCATCAGAAATCGCTTTCCCGAAGCTGGATGCAATAGCTGTCGAGGAGAGACCAATCTACCAAAAAAGAATGAAAAAGGTTAGGATTTACATAAATCTAAAACTTTAGTGGACGTGTTACAATAGGTTGATAATTCAGCAAAACCAAGATTAGTCAGTTACCTTTGAATAATCTGTTCCACCATAGATATCCCCCACAAGCATGTCAATTACTCTGTTATTTCCATTGTGACTTAACTCGAGCAGCTCATCAAAACTAATTTTAAGAGATATTTAGTTATCTAAGCCACGGAGGAAACTACATGACTAGAGTTATATAAAAATTCACCTCTCGCATTTTGTTAAAAGCTTTCCAAGACCTAAAAATGTGCCACCACCAAGGCTTGTTCCACTTATCCGCTCATACTTGCCATCTCCATCGACCTGCATAAGAACGACTGTGAGTAAGAAACATCGCTGATGTAGTTGCAAAAAAAACAAAAAAAATGATCAGAGAAGCTAAAAACCATAGAAAACCTTGATCATGCTAACGCCAGAACCAATATTAACAAGTAGATATGGATACAAATCATTATGGTCGATCTTGACAAACTCTTTCTGGCCATCCAAGTAGGTAAAAGCTTCCCTTGGGACTGTCTGCAATCAGATTCAGACTTCAGGTGTAAGCAAGCATGCAATAGTTTATGTTACATATATTTCTTTTATGGATTAGTAGCGACATGAAACTGCAGAAACAAGAAGTTTTCTTTTCTACCAAGGATGTCTTTAATGCATCGGAAAAACCCAAGTCATAGGAGACCTTAGGGAGCATACTGCATTTAGTGTAGATTTCAGAAGCAAAACTGCAGTTATCATCATCAAGTATCTAATGTCCTAAATGGTAATGTAGCTAAACACTCAGGCCGAGAGATAATCACTATCAGGAAAACATAACACAACATCACACACATAAAGAAATAAGTAAAAGACTGTTGACAAAGATAAATGAGTTTTTGGCCTAGACTCTACAGAGAGCAGCATTCCTCAAGTGCAATAGTAACTACGATAATTCAGTTATTTCAACTACGATAATTGATCTTTCTTATTGGTCAAAACGTACCAGTAAACAAGAAGCAAGTACATTCAAAAAGCAGAGACGGCCTACTATATATATAACAGATGGAGATCCTGATTTGGGTAATGTTAGAGGAAAAATGAAGAGAAGATGATGCCAGTATAGAAACACAAAATCCAACCTTTAAGAGAAAATTTACACCACCAACAAGAGAATGCATCTCATCTTCCTTATCCAAAAGAATTCCAAGCTTCTCCTTAAAAAGATCAGCAAACTTAAAAGCCCCACCACCTGTGGCCTTTTGGAATAGCATACCAATTAATCAACATTCCACACTACAAAGCTATAGCCAAGCTATAACCAATAGCTTTTACCTTAACAGAGAGTTTATCATGGGCCATGCCATTCGGATGCTGAACACCTGAATAATAATTACTTCTGTCAGTGAAGTAAACTCAACTTTCAGGGAAAAGAAATCAATAAACTAAGTTTGATTATCTAAAAACCCATTCCCTAAAAAATCTTTGTACAATGGAACTTAAGAAAGAAGATTCAAAGAAGTTTAATTGGTAATGAGAACACACACAACCTTTTCAAATCAGAAAAATAATAAAATTGACTTGAACATTGAGAAAAATCCGATCTTGAATCATATGTAGCAAACATAAACACTTACCGGAATGATGAAGAATATTTTTTCGAATAAACTCTAAGCAATCATCAATCTTTTTAGTCTCAAACTTGGCGAAACAAAGCTTCCCATGCACAACAGAGATTTCATTACTACGAGAATCTTCGCAATGATCTCCATTTGCAGAGAAATAAACAAGCTTGATCAGAGTACCTACGAAACCATAAAAAAAAAAAAATCCCCAGATGAATTGAATTCACACAAACCAATTCCGGTCATGATGTATCCAGAACCGAACAAATTTTAAAAATTGAATCAAAGAAGCCAATTTCGGATTTTTTTTGTTTACCTCCGATGTCGAGAGCCAAATGAGAGATTTGACTCGCAGCCGCTGGATCCATGGCGGTTTTTTTTTCCCCCAAATTCTGTTTCCTCCTCTTTTTCGAGTTTTTTTCAACGTTAATTAAAAGACGATTCAACGATCAACTATTTCGGATCTAACCTAACCACTTCCCTCTTCCATGGCTGACTTGTTTTTTCTTATCCATGGTTGTCCAATTTATTGCGTTAATATTAGTTTTATTAAAAAGAGAGACGACTTTTGCTGACCTGTCATTTCTTCTTATCACGATTGGATATAATTTTGTTTTCTGGTTTTTTTTTAGGGATGACAAAATAATCGTAACTGAAGAAAAAAAAAACTCAAATCAAACTGTAGATTTGTAATTTGGTTCGGTTTCAGTTTCGCTTAAAAATCTGTTCTGTTACTATTATAAAGTTATTTTAGTTTCGGTTTGGTTCGGTTTAAAACCATAAAACCATAGTTTAAAAAAAACTTATATTTACTTTTTATATATATTTATATAGATATTTGTGTTACCTAATTTTTTTTTTAATAAAGTATCTTAAAACTGTTGCACAAAAAAGCTTAATAACATAAAGATACAAAACTCTAGATATATAAGCATCTTATATATAATTTAAGATTTTGGATAATCCATTTATTTTTACTAGAATTTCAATCAAGTTGTTTTCGCAAGCCGCAACACTAAGTTTCAGTTCCATTCTCTTTAAAAATTTTATAGAATCAATTTTGAGTTTTAAATGTGGTAATTGTTCAATTTTGAGTTTTAACTTTTTATAATTACAAATTCAATGTTTTGATTTTGAGTTTTAAATTACTATTTTTAATAAAATCATGAAATCTCAAAAACCAAAATTTAAATCAAACCAAACCGAACTGAATTAATGACGGTTAAAACCATAAACCAAAGGAAACCGAACTATATGAAACTGTATTTCTATTGGTTTCTAGATAGTTTTATTTTTTTTATAGAATCGTAAAACCGAAAAAATCGAATCGGAATCAAATCGTAAACCGGAATGTTATTCCTAATTTTTTTCAATAGAATATAATTTTATATTTATTTAGAACTCAATGGAGTTTGTTATTTGTTGACAATTTCTCTGGCGACATGAGAATTTTCAATTTTGAGACCAACTCAAGTTAAATTTCATTTCTGTAATTTCTCTGGTTCCATTGACTCGATCTCTTTCAGTTCCACGGCATTGCTGCTATCATTGTCGTATACAGATATGTAAAGTGTTTGTCTTGTCTTGTCGTATTCTAGACGTGGAAGTGTTTCTTTCGTCCGTCCACTTGTAATAATAGCCCAGTGTCGAAACCATCATTTTACTCGCGACTCTGACCGGCTCACTTTGCTCATTGGCTGAGATACTCGGTGCATTTGATGATAACATGTGACTGATTACTAGTTTATACCTCAACCACTGAATTCAATATAAAAAAAAGCATGTTCATATTAACATCCTATACTTATATAATACGTGGCTACTGCCTAGCCAGAAATTTGATGTTCTAATCATCATATCTATGATTTTTTTTTTGTGTTAACGGCGAAATTCAAAGCCGAAACCCGTACACTTCATGGATTGGAACTAGCATGTGATCCATCCGGGGTTAGAATTTAGATCATGATTTGCATTTAAAAAAAAATTAGATCATGAAGACGTAATTCAAATTTGTAACTGTTATTTCTTTGTATTAATTAGAGTATCCAATGCTTGACTGTGGATTAATCCCTATATGTGTTGTGTATTAAGTTTGCTAGCAGTTTATGGCTTACGCAATTAGTGATAGTGATAATAAGTAATAAGTAATAACGCTCCATGCAATTGTTAATAAAGTTATGTTCAAAATCAACACGACAGATTTCTAACAATTGGATAGTAGTCTAGCTTTGAAAAGAGAAAATAAAAAAAATCAAACCTTACTAGTCAAGATACAAAGTAACCAAGTAGCTTCTGGTCTAATTACTTGCTTAAAAGAGATTAGGTTATTGACATAGAGGTTACGAGTTCTAATTTACTTGAAAAGAGGAATATTTCTAAAAGAAAATCTAAAGGTTGTATCTAGATCCATGGAGATTAGAACTTTGGCCCCAAAAAAAAAATACATACAAAGAAGAAAAAAGACTTGAGTGGTAGGTAGAAGAGTCGACCTATGTGAACCTATTATGATGTGGTAACGTTTTAAATAGTAAAAACATTGCCGGCAAAAAAAAATATAGTTAAAATTACATTTGCTTTCAAAATACTTTTATATTGTTATGATCTTTAGATCCATCATTCATACTTTATTCCTTTCTTCAATATCTCTTTGCCCAGAAAATATAGTTAAGAAGATTAATAGTATTAAGAACACATATAAGCACATAAAACAAATCAAGTCTGGATTTGTTGAGATCTTCTCTATCCAACCATTGATGGCCAAACTTTCCGGTGATCGCATTTGTGATCTCCACAAGAAATGAACTAAGGAAGAAACCCATTGCAGTGGAGCACCATCCCAATGCTATGCTAATACTCTTCATACTCGCCGGGGCTTCTTTAAAGAAAAACTCTTGCATGCCTCCTAGCGTCACTACATCTGAGAAACTTAGCATGAGGTACTGAAACATCAGCCAGAAAACAGATATTTTGTAGTCGTTTTGAACAGCCTCGTGTTTCCTATTAGCCTCCACAATGGCTGCAACAGCCATTGAAATAGAGGAGAGAGTTAGGCCGAGTCCTATGCGTCTTAAAGAGAAGCTTGTTGTTCTATTGATTCGTTGGCCGAAGAGTTCATATAAAGGTATGAAAGCGAGGATGAAAATGATAGAGATGACGTTGATGGAAGGTACAGGGATCTCGAATGAAGGAGATATTTTTCTATTCATGGTCATGCCTTGTTGTACGGTGAAGGTTAATAATTGTGCAACACAACAGTTCATGACAATTGTGCTTCCAAAGATTGGCAAAAGACCGATAAATGTTCTTGTCTCTTCAACTTGTCTCAAAGAGATATTTTTGTTCAGCAATGCTTTATCTAAACACCTGGAGAAAAAAAATTAGGTTCACATAACAATCAAATTTTCAAAAGAGTATCTACCCACCAATATGTATTAGTCTAGTGCTTTTTAGTTAGTACTAAGTTTATGGGCCACGAGACATTAAACTTACAGCCAAACACTTGCCAATAATTGTGCTAGCCGATATACGTTTCTTTGAATAGTACTTGACGCCTAAAGAAGATTTAATAAAAAAAATTAAGAGTATATGAACACTTACTTTAACTTGTTGTGATGAATGTGGTTGTTGTCGTTAGATATAAGACTTTGCATCATCTCTACATCCAAAACGGATCCATTTCGATATCTTACGGCAGAAATAAACACATTTGCAATTCTTGTCAAGGGACTTCCACTAGGACGTTTCAATCGATACCAAGGTAATCCTAGTGCGAAAATACATAGCGCAATCGCTAGAAACACGACTGATATCATAAAAAAGTCTTTAATCCATGCCATGACGGTTAAGGCCATGAGCCATCCAAAGCATATAGAGAAGTAGCACCAATTGAAGAATTTCGAGATCAGTCTTTGTTGCTTACTATCAAACTGATCTCCACCGTGGGCAAGCAACGACGGTCTGGTACCGCCCGAACCAACAGCCATCGCATAGAGTCCTGTGAAAAGAACCGTTGCTTGAAGAGTCGACGGTGGTTTATTTCCCTCAGGTTGTAGATTAGGGTTATGAGCTTGGAATGTCAACACAATCAAACCCTATCAAAGGATTAAACATCAAAGTTAATTAGATTGTTTCATTTTTCATATATTGATGAAGCTTTTTTAATTACCAAGATTTTAATGGAACAAGAGATGAGGAAAGTGGTGGAGCGAGTGAGGAACGAGTCAGCCACAAAACCACCAATGAGAGTGAGCAAATACGATGTTCCAATGAAATTGGTGACCATGTTTGCTGCTTCGGCTGATGAGTAATGCATTGATTCCCTAAAATATAACACCATGCTGTTTCCAATAGCTATGGACACCATACTCTCTATCATCTCCACAACTACATTTACCATCACAAAAATATTTATTATCAAGACTATTTAAAATCATTATTATTCAAAAAAAAATATTTTTAGAGTTTTAAAGAATATTACCACAAGGAATTGAAGCAGCTCTAATCCCACCATGTTTCCCAGGGATTGTCTCTCTTCCTCTCCAATCTTCAAACTTTTCTGCCATCTCATTTTCCATCGTTAAGTTAAATGGACTTTTGAATGTTTGTATGTTTGTATGTTATTTTAGTTGTTTATGTTGAAATTTATTTGTGGTTTATAAAGGTTTGAGTTATTATACTTTGTAATATTGTCACAAACATTCAGAGGGTGACACATCTCAAACTATATATATATTTTTTTTTTTGAAAATAAGGGAAGGTATATATAATAAGAGGTAAGAACTAAGAAAAACAATTATGAAGTATGAAAAATATAGATTATTTCTAAAATGTTTGAGATACGGGATATATCTCATGTTGCCAAATGTGTTAATCTCATAATTGATATAAGATCATTGGAGTTTAAAATGTTTAAGAGATTATTGTTTGTTTCAATTTAATTAATATTCTCAGATATCTATGCAATTTTTAGTACTTTTTATTTAAGATTTACAATTATGAATTATCAAACTACACATGGTCAAAGACTCAAAAAAGTCCAATGATCTTATATACTTATATCAGTTATTAGACACAATGACCAATAATATTCAAGTTTTTTTTGTTGTTGTTGTTGTTTTTAAATGAAGTTTCAATTATGTATAAAATATAAAATATAAAATTTTAAATGTGTATTTTTTTATTTAAATATCTTAAATATTGAAACAGAGGAAGTATTATATGGGGATAACATGTGGAAAATATTGGTTTATAAAGTTTTAGAACCAAATAATTATGAAGTTTTTAATTAACATTTTTTTTTAGACAAATTCTTTGCCCAAAATCATTTTCCGTTTTATTTACGTTGACCCAACTTGCAGACTTCGATTTCAAAATTCTGGCGATACGCGGGACAATTTCGAAAGCGAACCTGCCATGGAGATCATCGCTCCGGTTCCTAAGCTTCTTCTACAAGTAAGTCACCGATCATCTTCACCACTCTCTACACATCTCTCCGATCAATCGTTTCCCGTTTTCATAGGTTTCGATAGACTTTCTATTTTCACCTGAAATTTTCTGTTCTGGGAACTCGATTTCTGCAGTTGATCTCATCTGCTTTTCAATGATGCCGTTTAGCGGAAGATCTCTGTAGATTATCAATTCTTCTTGATCAATCTACAGATAGGGATTCTCCGATTACATGTATTTCGAGTAATTTCACTCTCTTTGGCTCTAATTTTGTTTCGATTCCGCGTCGTTCTCGTCGGAAATTGAACTTTACATCGCTAAAATTGGTCCCATATCTATGCTGTGTATAGTTGCGGATACGGGGATTGGATGCAACTTGGAGGAATTTCAGGATCTGAAGTGCCCTAGAGAATTCAATAGAGTGAAGATTTGGGGTCAGTAATTAGTATGAAATAGAGCATTGTAAAAGTTTGAGCTGAATTTTTTGTTTCAATTCCATGTTAAAGTGATTCTGAATGTGGATAATGTGATGCAGATGGGTTAGTCTCCGTCAAGACGACTTGTTAGTTTTGTCCCTCTTTTTTTGCTATAGACCTAAAAGCTTGCTTATGGTTTCAAATGCTTTGGTTTTACTATTCAATGGAGAAACATATTCTGTTAGTTGTTTTTTGGGTTACATGATTGATTGTTACTTATCTTATTGCTATATTAAGTTCTCTTAGTTTGAGTCCACAAAGCTACATTATAAATTTTGAGTCATGTAAAGGACTATTGTGTAACTTGATGCAGGCTTTTCTGATGATGAGGTATACAATTATCATATAAATCTTGATGAGTATATATCAAACAACAGACTGAAAAGACAACCTTCTCAATCTAAGAATGGTGCAAAGTTTAGGTGTGAAAATTTATATATTTATTTACGGAACTTTTAAGCCCCTGTGAGTGCCTTGACTTGTTTATATATTTGGCGTGTGTTGTTTTTAGTGGGACAGAAGTATCTCTGAGTGTTTTTGGATGTGCGGATGTTCTCGTGGCACCGATAATTGGCTTGATTCAAAAGGTCTTGCCTTCTCTCCCGCATCCTTGTTTCTCTTTTAACTACTTATTTTCAACTGAGTTCAAGTATGGTTATTAGTAGTTAGTGCTACCATAGACACTACATCACAAAAAAAACTGCTGACAACATGTTATAAAGAGCAAAAACATATCCCATCTTTAAGGGAGAAAGAACGATTCTGAGTTCCAATGCTGATTGGTCTGTTTGGGATGACAGTTTATGTTTGAAGTCATTGAAGGTCACTCTTTAGCTAACCAGTAGTTAAGTTACTGCTTTAATTAGGTAAAGCAATGCCCAGTGTCATGAATTATGGAAGTTTGTGTAGTGGTTAAATTAAGCCTTTCGAGCTTTGGAAACTGATGATCTTAATACCTTTGAAATTGGAACTGTCGGACTCCTGGCGCTATCACTTGAGTGTGTCAGTTTTATCAAGTTTTAGTTCCTTCATGATTGCTTAATTTATTCTGTAATGATATTTCTACCCTGTTATCTTGCAGATGCTTGTTCTGCAGATACTGGTAAGTTCAAGTTTCTCCCTTTGGTGATTTGACAATTTTCTCTAGAATATTGTTTTCCCTTGTTATACACATGATAATCTAGTAACAGAACTAGCAAATCATGGAACTAAAAAGCTGGTTCTTTTCTTTCTATCCAGAATGTCACAATGGATCTGATGGTTAAACATGGAGCTTCTCCTGGTACTCAAACTCAATACGTCTTTGCTGTGAACGCTGACAAAACCCCATGCTTTACTGCCTCCAATCTTGAACGGTTGAAGTCTGGTCTTGAGGACTATGTTTTAAGGCATGGGAACTGTGTGGATACGATGTGTGACTACTGCTTCTCTGATAGGTATATAATATGTAACACCATTCTTGTTTTTAAAACCCCTATGACTTAGCTTAGTCCTGTTTCTACTACTGGAAAAATGTAAGTCCAGTCATTCCAAGTTAAGTCTGTCTGACAAATCTGGTTATACTTTAAACACTTTCAGAGAGCATCTAAAAGTTGGAAGTGGAACAGCATGCCCTGAAGAAAATCGTAAGAGAACTGGAGGGACTATGGATGTGGTGATTGTAATATGTGACTTATTAGAGACAACTCGCCAGTGCAACCGATCATGTGACGGAAAAACCGAGGTCTGTTCAGTTCCCAAATTAAACACATTAGCCCATATTGACATGTAATGTACAATTGGCTTAAATGATGGATTTCCTCAGGTTTTATACTTTGACAACTTTTCACCTTCCCCTATTTCACATGTTGCCTTGAGCGCATGTGAATGATAAAGATGGAGATGTGTTTCTGGAATGGGAAAATTTTCCTTCATATGTTCAAATACAAATCGCCATCCATTGGTATCACAATCAATATCCAACAAGACAGAAGAATGGGCCTGGTATAAATCTTGTGAAGAAGGGAATTAAAAATGCGTTGGATGACTTAAAGGCTAAACATGAGGGTTTTCTTCTAAGTTCACATGCTCGTAAGGTGATCTTTTGATCAATATCCTTTGAACTGTTAGTGTCAATCTCTTAAACTTCGAGAGGTTTGACCAATTTTTTTTCTTGTTGTTGCTTATCTTTCTTAGATTTGCAGCTATGTCCCTGACCTTGCAAGATCAATAGCAGGCCTAATATTCTCCTCTACTGACTTGACTTCCAAGAAGATTGCTTATCTGTTCTTGGCTTTCAGCCTCAAAAAGTTGAACGTGAGGCTGTTGAAGACTGTATCCAGAGAAAGATCGTTACGGTTATAGGAATGAACGAGAGGAAACCTCAGAAAGACCAAGAACCTGCTCCTTTTCTGTTTTTTGAAGGCGAGTCTGAGACATCGTTCTTTGAAGATGAGGAAGTAGAAGGTGAGTATTACTCTACTTCTCTAGAATTATATATCTGCTTCTGACAACGGATACACTAGATAGTAGAATTGTAAAATTATGATATGGATTTGCATATGTTATTGCTTCCACCATAGCTACAAGTCCTCATGGTTTTAGCAGACTTGTTTATAAAAACCTTACGTGTTTAAGAATCCTAAGCCAATAACACATTTTTGCATCCCTTACTGCTTTGTTTGTTTCAATCATATTTGGATCGAGAACATTCCACTCATGAATTTGATGGTACAGAAACTAAAACCAAGCTTTATATAGTTCAAAAGTCAGGCCACTATGCTGCATCTATAGTCAATAGGGCACCTTGTGATTACTAATCTATAGAACATTAATAGTATATTTCTTCTGTATAGCTTCACAGTGATAGGTTCTGGTCCACTCATAACTATAGTAATACAAATACTCCATTTCATTACTAGTTTAACACCTTACACACTTTAGCATATGCTATATTTGAAAACCTCTCGGGTCGAGAAAGGGCAGCTAAGAACTAAGAATCCAACTCACCAAGGTTTCTAGTTCTGCTTATACTATTTCATATATGTATACATATATCAAAAGAAAATAGATAAGAGGAACACACCAAGTCTTGTACACTTCCCTGCAAGCCATCTCAAGCAGCGGAAGGTGCAGGAAAGTAGGTAAACTCCGGTTCGGGTACAGAAGCTAGGATGGTCGCTTTTGTAACGGTTTCTTCCACATCTGCAGGTATTTTTGGATTGAAATCGAGAGACTCATCATTATATACATCCCACCATTTGTTAACTAACATCTTGATGTCTTCTCTGTCCATGTTAGCTTCCTCTCCTGTGTACCTCCATGGCTTGGATCCCTATCAATTTCACCATCAACATGTAAAGGAATCAAATTTCAGCAACTAGCTAAACCGGCTCGGATTTGTAAGCACAGAGAGAACTACTTACAGCTGCACAGTAGTGAACAACCTTGACTTTCTCCAGCTCCACGTTCTCCGGGTGACGCCAAAGCATAGCCAGAACCAGATTGTAAACCAGAGGGATCGGTTTATACACTTTCTCAAAGAACATATTGAGAAAATCCTGCCAAGTCAAAATTAAATACAAAAATCATCAAAACCAGGTCTTTGATTTTAATTTGAAGCATTAAAAAACCGATGAACTAATGTAACTCACTTGTTCTGCAAACGGTGAAGGCGGTGTGATCTCCAGGGTCTGAAGGAGACTCTCATAAGTCAAAGGGCTAGGCTCAAACACAAACATACCAGCGTTGAAATACAGAGGAGGAGGCAAAGATTCCATATCTTCCGGCCACGTGACCTTCTCCGGACACTGTTGACAATACCCAATCGAATACTGCAACGAGTGGCTCCATGTTTTCTCACAGAAACAGTCCATCACAGCGTGAAAATACCCATCAGGCAAATCGAAGAGGTCATCGATGTTATCAAAGACTTGTATATCTGCATCCAGGTAAATCATCTTGTTGTACTCTTCAAACTGCAAGAAGTTTCAAAGGTAAAAAACAAAAAAAACCACAAAGAGCTTTAACTATAACATATCTTTAAGCTAGGCTTTTGTGAAGAATCGTATTACTTACGTTCCAAATACGCAGTTTTGAGTAGTTGAGAACATAATACGCCATGGCGAATTCAACTTGGTTGTCTGGAGGATGAACAGGCTCGATCTCACGCACGACGCAGCCTTGAGACCTCAAGATCTCTCTATGTTCCTCAGGCACATCAGGCAACATAGCAACAACAAGAGGATAAGCACTTTTAACTTTACGTAAACCCTTTGCTAATCCAACCACTCCCTTCACGTAGTCTCCATTTCCTGCTAAAAAGGTCACATAAGCTCTCTTTGAAGGTGCTTGATGTGCCTTTTTGGATACATAGATTGAGTTTACGGGAATCTCAGGGGCCATTTTGAGCAAAGAGAAAAGTATTGGGGAGGCTTTTAGAAGATAATTGAAAAGCTTTCTTGAGTGTTTGAGAAGTAAAAGAAAATAGAAGTTTAGTTTCTAATTTTAGTTTAGTTTATTTCGGCCTCTTGGTTGTGAGTAGTTTCTATGAAGTTTACCACAACATTCGATTAAATAGGCGTAGCACGAAAGGTAAATCCGGAACAAGTTAATTATAAATGGCTATTCTGGTTGTCTTGTTTCATATAAATGCATTTTATAATCTCTTTTGATTACAACTACTGAAAGTGAAAATGAGCCTTTCTTGTATTTGGCCTTTTTTTGTTTCTTTAATCGTGAGATGATGCAACTAGGGAAATGAAAGCTCAAATATAATAGTTTAAGAAAATTGAAAAGAAAGTTTATGATAAAACGAAGTGATGGAATTAAAGATTTGAAAATAGTTTTGTGAAAATCGTTTTCGAAGATTAAAAATATATTTTAAGGAGAAGACGGATTCAAAAGGAAGTAGTAAATATAATAATAACAGTGGAAGAAGACCGTGAATTCCTCGTCGGACGTTAAAACTCCTAGGCAATGGGCATGTGGCATATGAAGAACTTGGCGATTTTTTATTTGTTGAAAAAAAAAAACAAAACTTGGCTATTTGATTGTTTTTTTCGCAATTGTTTTTAGAAGTTAAAATTACTGGATTTTGTTATTAAACATTGTTAAGACAAAACTAAATGATTTTTGATAGTCTATAATCAGTTACTATTTAATTTAAACTAAGTTATAATCTGCGGTATGCAAGGTATAGTGATTAAATTGTTTTTGTAATATTTATTTCAAAAATATCCTTTTTTGAAAAAAGTAAATATGATGTTATTATATGGTATGTTTGTAAAATATGAACATCTATTAGTCCAATATTAATATTAGAGTGATCGTAATTGTAAACTTTATTTATCATGTGAATTTTTGTTTACGAAAAAGAATCAGATGAAAATGATGTATTATGTGAATATATATGTAATAGTCTGATATAGTTATATGATAACACTAGTATAGAGTTAATTTTCAAAAAAAAAAAAAAAAACACTAGTATAGACTATAGAGTTTGTTAAAACAAACAAAAAGCATTGGCATTTGAGGCTGTCTTTATCAGGTGATCATTTGTCTTTTATTATCAAATGAAATCAATGTACCAAAATTTCCGCAATTTTAATCCTATCTACATAAATGGTCTTTCCGTATAGATAGGCTTTATTTATTTTATTTTTGTCGTCTAATATTTACTATTATTAGAAATATTCGACGTAAATTCTTTCTCAAAAATAGTTATGTATATACGACATCTCCGTGACATAAACGACATAAACAAACGCTTAGGACCCAATTCTCCCCCCCTTCCCCCCCCCCCTTTAATTCTGATTTTCTTTACTTACTAAAAATTGTTAATCTCTTTCTCAAGATTTTGCTGTTATTAGCTTAAAAATCAACTCTT
>JANFAJ010000036.1:32008-57008 GCA_028015245.1 Cardamine occulta | reverse complement strand
TACAAATCATTACTTTAGCAACAAAAACTTTTATTAGCTTAAATTTTTGTTTGGTTTTGATGTTTTATGTTTTTATATCGTTATTTAAGAGTATAACTTTTGTTTCTTTCGTTTGAAGTTAAAAAATATTAATATTATGTCAAAAAATTAATCTTGTTTAGGACTTTTGATATCGTTGGATTTACGACAGACAGCTCTGCATATACGTTATCCTCATGATGGATATGCTCTCTCTGAAATACACAATCGAAACCACGATGGACGATTCTATCTGTAACATTCTAGAACCTCTGACAAATTTACATCTATTAATCTGTAAGAAATTGTGCTTTACAAAAATCGAACCCTAAATATAATGTAAAAACCTTGAAACTTTTAACTAATAAAGTAAATGTGTGTTTCCATTAGACTACTATTCTTATTTCTTAAGGTTAGTTGCCTCTACTATTTTATTTGGCATTATATTTTTATAATAATTGTAAACTTATTGACGTCGGCCACGCAGCTCTTTTAGATCTTGTATTGTATAGATTTTGTTTTGAAATACAAAATAGGGAAGAGAAAATATTAAAAGAAGAAGTCACATCTTTTACATTTTAAAATTTTATATACTATGTCGTTACTATAAGAAAAGGACCTTTTCTCATCTCTAAAAACAACTTTTACTAAAATTAAGTTCTTATTTCCAATGTTGGCACAATTTTTTGACTGTGCCAATGTTGGTGTCAAATCTCACATTAAAGTCCAGTCTCAATAGCCCACTGTTGTGAGAATGATGGCTTTGGTTTGGGAGGTCCAATGTTAGCACAACAGTCATGTTCGATTAGTCAACCATTAAACCAAAAATATGTTTCACTTCCACCGCCAAGAAAGATTAGATTGTATATTCTACTCAAAATAAATTTGTGCACATACTAGTAATCCCAACATAAAAGACAATGGAAAGAAAAACGTATATTTTTTTCGTGTGTAATTCGGAGACTCCTTTAAAAAAAAAAAAAACTTTCTTCTCGAGACTCATTTGCTTACAATGTCAACACATCTATTTGTTTTAAATTGGTGCCTAATTTCGGTCATCGTGATTCATGATCTTGATATTCTATATAAATAGTTGGAACTTTGTTTTTACCTATCGACATCCTTTAATTAAAAATGTTATAACGATAAATAAATAATAATTTAGACCTTTACACCTTTGGCATCATATATCCCACGCGTTTTAGGTCTATTTGGTCTGGCTAGTTATTCTTTATTTACCTCTTTTGTTTTTTTGTTAAAAATTTTAGTTTGTTATTATTTATTGGTCCATCAAAATATATATAGAAAAAGTTTGGTCAAACATCTTTTTTTTTACGTCAAAATAATAAAAGATTATCAAAAATACCATTAACAAAATTTAAAGATTTTGTTTTTGAATTGAATGTTAAATTTATTCAATTCAAAAATACATTTTGACAACTACATGTTCCACATTTCATAGTTTTAATAGTTTCTAGAAATTTAATAGAAAGATGGAAATTGAAGAGGAAACAAGCAAATATTTGTTTCTTAGTGGAATTTGACAAAATGTGTGTGACCTAATGGTAACCTCTTAGGGTTAGTTTGTGCTTAGGAAACAAGCAAATATTTTGTGCTCCGGGTTCAAGAGATGGAGAGACATTTTCTAAATAGAAATGAGTAAAATGCTGGCTGTTGCTCGAAAGGCTCGTCACTTTGGCGAGCTTACTATGGAGTAGTTCCTTCCTCTCTGTCCCTGGGACTAGTCTCGCCAGATCGGAAGATCTCTCTGGAAACTCGTCTCCTGCCGTTCACTACCGTGTCAGCTTCTTCTGATTTCCGCATGTTCCCCTAGGTTTGCTCTGCTTCAGCATCCGATTCTCCTTCCTTGAAATGGTATCGGCTTAGGGTAAAGTATGTTGCTCTGGTTTTGTGGAACTCGGACCTAGCTAGTTTGCTTCTGTGGTATTCGTCTGATTGTGTGTTATCTCGTGGCTCTCTTATCATCCTAGTACGATTCATTACTGTAGTATGCAGATTAGGTACCAATTTTACCGTGATAGTAGTTGCCTTAGAAGGTTCTGCATTGATAAGAGGATGTGATGCTCTTGTCTCAGCTATAACTGTTTGGAAACTACCTTCCTTTTGGTGCCCATTACGTCAGTATAAGGATTTTTCTTCAAGTGCTATGTGGCTGATGTTTGGGAACTCTAATGATGTCTCCATCATTGGATTATTTGGTGTTATGTATGGCTCCGATTTCTATTATGTTTCCCGCTTTGCTAATGTAGCAGTGGTTATTTTGGGTATGTTAGCCTTGTTATCTTTCTTGTTGAACATTTCCTCCATGGCTGGAGTTTGAAGTATTGATGAAATAGATTTGACAAAAAAAAAATATCAACAAAAAAAACAAAAAACAAACAAACAAACAAAGATTTGAGTTTTGTAGATGCTTTTATCTTGTGTCAAATCATGTCTTCATTTCTTTCTGATATTTTTATAATAAATTACATATATGTATACAAAAATTTAGTTAAGTGTTCAACTTTTCTTGTTTTGTTTTTGTTTAGATAAAATTTAAAGTTAGTTTTCAGCTTAATATATATGCATATTCGCTATATATACTAAACTATATGGTGTACATACTTGTTCATGATTAGGATTTACGATTTTTTAATTTGATGTATGGTGTACTCATTTTGTTTTTCTTTAAAAAAATATTTTGAACCGAACCATGTAATCTTTCTTTATCGGGGTCCATCTTTTTACCCATTTTCTATTATATAAAAAAAAAATCCATGGCTGGAGTTTGAAGTATTGATGAAATAGATTTGTCCAAAAAAAAACAAACAAACAAAGATTTGAGCTTTGTAAATGCTTTTATCTTGTGTAAAATCATGTCTTCATTTCTTTCTGATATTGTTACAATAAATTACATATATGTATACAAAAATTTAGTTAAATGTTCAACTTTGCTTGTTTTGTTTTTGTTTTGATAAAATTTGAAGTTAGTTTTCAGCTTAATATATATGTATATATGCTATATATACTAAACTATATGGTGTACATACTTATTCATGATTAGGATTTCCGATTTTTTATCAGGGTTTAATTTGATGTATAGTGTAATCATTTTGTTTTCCTTTAAAAATATATTTTGAACTGAACCATATAGTCTCTCTTTATCGGGGTCAATTTTTTATTCATTTTCTATTATATAATAAAAAAATCGATTCTCCTCACTTTGCATTGAAACATTATCTTCCAATCGACTGAACTAATTACTACAATTTACAACGTCTACGTCAAAGGAATGCGTTTATTGGTTTATTGTCCAACTAACATTTTGGAATTGTATTTATAAAAAAAAAAAACATTTTGGAATTGTAGTGGAGGATATGAATTAAAGAGATGGTGATAATATTAGAAAAAGAAAACAGTTTTTGTCGTTGGCTCTTATTTTAATCTTATCCCTAGAAGGTCCCAAAAGCGAACCACAACATCTTAAAATTAAAAGTAGAGTTAATTTCTTAAATAGCATATAAAAGTTGTGAAATGATTAGTATAGAGTATACATTTTTCAAATTACTTAAATATCAGTTTTGGTTAAAGAAATGTCAGTTAACCCAAATTTAAAACTATAATTACATATTATGTCATTTTGATTTATTTTAAATCATGTTTACAATTACTAAAAAAACAGTTATTTGTGTTAACAATTCTATAAAACTAAAAGTAACTTTTCAGTTTCCCATTTTCAAAAAAAAAAAAAAATTGTTTCTTCTCTCCCAAAATCACTGCGAAAATTTCTGCAAAAATCCAAACCGTAATGCCATCGGTGTCTCTTCCCGTCTCTTACGGCCGCGCCTCCTCTCCTCCGTCTCCCCACAGCCGCATTCGTCGCACTATCCCAAAAGAAGAAATCGCAAAGGACTGTTCATCTTCCGCAATTGAAATTCCAAAAATTAGAAACCAAATTTCTGCAAGTGAAACTCGATTTCGGTACTCAAAAACTATAAAGGTTTGTGTTTAAGTTACTTTGAAATTATTATGTTAAGATTTGACAGCAGTTCTTAAGAAAAAAATCATTAACACAAAATTTTCTAGATTTGCAGGATTTCAATCGCAGAAGATGAACAGTCATGAATGGGTGTACAATATATGTTTTAGTTATGGCTGATTTATGATTTAGCCATGGCTGATTTATGATTCAGTCATGGCTGATTTATTGATTCGTCTCTTACGACCGCGTCTCCTCTCCTCCGTCTCTCCACAACCGTATTTTGTCGCACTATCCCCAGAGAAGAACTTGCAAAAGACTGTTCATTTTCCAAAAATTAGAAACTCAATCAAACAATTTCTGCAAGTGAAACTCGATTTCGGCATTCGAAAACAATAAAAGTTTGTATTTAAGCTACTTTGAAGTGATTATGTTAAGATGTGACAGCGATTCTTAAAAAAAACCATTAACACATATTTTCTAGATTTGCAGGATTTCAATTGTGGAAGATGAACAGTCATAGGCGGATATATGTTTCAGTCATGGATGATTTATGATTCAGTCATGGCTGATTTATGATTCAGTCATGACTGATTTATGATTCAGTAATGGCTGATTTATGATTCAGTCATGGCTGATTTATGTTTCAATCATGGCTGATTTATGTTTTGGTCATGGCTGATTTATGTTTTGGTCATAGCTGATTTATGATTCAGTCATGGCAGATTTATGATTTGGTCATGACAGATTTATGATTCGGCCATGGCTATATTACTGACTTATTACTATATTACGGCTGATTTATTAATATATGGCGACTGAATTATTACTATATTACGGCTGCTTTATTACTGTATCACGGCTGATTTATTGCTATAATTTTTGTTACTTACAACACATATATGGCTTCGTTTCTTCGAATGCTCCGAAAAAGGTCTATGAAAGTTCCATCCCCTTTTCACACTGATCAAATTGATTTTATCGATGAATGGTTCATCAATATGTGGGTGAAGGATTATGACATTTTGATATAAATCCGAAGAACTGGAAATTCACCAAAGCGTATGTTTCTTTAGCAAATGGAAAGTCTCCTAATAACATGCTGACACACAAGACGTGGATTTACGATGTTGATCGCTTGTACTTGGTTCACCAAATTTTTGGCTGTCACTGGATAACATTGGAGATTGATTTGGTGAAGGAGAAGATAACTTGTTATGACAATATCATGGGAGAAGAAACATCAGAGCAAGACAAAAAAAGTTCATGAAACATGTAGAGTGAATAGTAATGTATCAATAAAAACAATACAACATTTGAAGTCAATTCAAATTATCTAAGTTTACAAGTTTTCGCATTATGATCAACTTGTTTACAAATAGAACAAGTGTGTTGCTTTCTTGGGCGTTTCTTCTCACTTGCCACTTATAAACAAGATTTAATTCAAAAATTCTTAGGTCTTCCAGATTGATTTTTGGCAATTGGGGGATTGCACACTTGTTTCACCAAATAAAATAAATTTCTCCTTCTGAACCGTACTAGAATGTTCTAGTATAAATGATACGTGCAAATTCCATGAGCGGGCAATAAAAACACATTTCTAATTGCTTTCCTAATTGACTTATGGAGTATCGAATGCCATTATCTTACAACTTTGCTCATCTAACCCATAATCCTCCATTATCATCTGCACAAGATCGACCAAGGTTGTCTGTTCAGTGACATCTAGAACTCTACACCCTCGCTTGTCAGTGTTGAAAATATATCTATTTTTCAGTACCTATTTTCCACAGACAATAATAACATGGTCCATCACTCCAAAGAAGATAGATGAACGATGAAGAAGAGAGATAACTGAAGAAGAAGAAGAAGAAGAGAGATGAATGATGAAAAAGATCGATGAACAACAACTATGAAGAAGAAAAAGAAGAACAATGTTAAAGACGACGGCTTAAACTAAACCTAATTCTGGAGCTGATGTGGAAGCTGACATGGAAAACATGCCACCAAAAGAACTTATAAATCAGCCACTAAAAATCAGCCATCAAACAAAAATCAGGGAAAAGACTATTTAAGTTATTATAAAAATTTATAAAATCAGCCAGTAAACACACATAAATCAGGTAAGAGAATTAAGTCGGCCGCTACATCGAGTAAGTCTGTCGTCAAAAGCATTCTATTACAGTAACTACTTTATCGCTACTTAGTCAGCCATAATTTACCTGACTTTTCAGTTAATCGGCCTTTTGATGGCAGATTTACAGTAAGTCAGTCACAACAAGATTACATAAGTCCACCGCTTTAAAATAAATCAGCCAAATAAGTCAGTTGGATTTATCGATTAATCAGCCAGCCAAATATAAGTCAGCCATGTCAAAGCAATAAGTCATCCAACATTTAATAACTCGGTCGTCAGAAGAAAAACTCAGCCGTGTCTTATACATTTAAATCAACCAATATCTCATAAGTCAGTCAAAGTTTTTATAAGTCAGTCGTGTCGTGTACATATAAATCAGCTGATATCTTATACATCAGCCAATGTTTAATAAGTCTGATATGACTTCAAGCTGATTAATGCATCTAAATCAGCCAACAAGTTAATAAGTCAGCCGTTTACTTAAATCGGCCACTCGCCCAATAAGTCAGTCGTCAATAAGGCGAGATAAATCAGCGGCAGACTTTCATAATACACGTAGGCAATTTTTGTGCCATGTAGGCGGGACGCATGTTTTTAAGCTGATGTGGAAATAAATAGTAATGACATTTGTGTAATAACGTTTTTGTTATCAAATGCTTATAAGGGCAGTTTGGGTACTGAAAACATTTAAGTAATAAATTATTTTTTGACTCTTTTTGGTTATTTCACCTAAATTGTGTACTGTTTAAGTAAACTTCCCTTAAAAGTATATATAAATCTTCACACCATGCATGGGCGTTACGTCCACTAAATTTGTTTTCTTTTTTTATTAACTAGGAGGTGTTCCGGGCCTTTAGTCCATAATCATCTCCTAGTCTAGGACTAGCCTATGATAATACCAAATGATACGGCGTAAATCATTCCTCCCAACGGAAATCGAACTAGGGGTGCCTGAAACTAACTCCGGTACTAAACCACTAGCCCAACGCACCGTTAGTAAATGAGTACACTATACATCAAATTAAACCCTGATACAAAAATCGTAAATCCTAATCATGAATAAGTATATACACCATATAGTTTTACGTCCACTAAATTTAGTTCTACATCCTTAGGACATTTTAGATAACACCACTAAAAATGCTCTTAGAAGTCTGATTCATAGCCAAAATCTTACAACACATACTATAAGATTTTCTAAAATACAAGAAACTGTAAAGATGGATTCTTCGGCGGAAACTCACTTCCTCAACTCGGTTTCTCCAAGTAGATTTTGTTTCTCATGCAATTCTTCGTTTAGATTTAAACCGGCGAGTTCATATTGTGTTTTCTTTGGTGGGATAACTAAAGGGCTAGGACCGTGGACTGCTTTAGTCTGACACTTCCAATTTCCCTCCTCTCCCTTAGACGTGGATCGTCGTTTAATTCGCTATCCCGTCTACTTCCGGTCTGAGTTTGATCAATTCATGATTGCTGGTTATCCAAATCAACTCTTACAGTCTTAGATATGGTTTCTCAGAGATAGAACTGTGGTTATGGTTATTTTCTTGCTTCTTCGTCGGATGTTAGTATTGGAAGTCAAGCCAATGTCCCACATCGGAAGATTAGAAAATATATGTCTAATATATAAGTCAAGTCAATCACCAATTAGTATGAGGCCTTTTGAGAAGAAGTCCAAAAACAAATTCATGCGGGCTTGACCAGTTAGCCCAAAGTGGATAATATCATACTAATAGGGAGTTGACTTGGACTTGTAAAAGTCCAACAATTGGTAGCAGAGCCTAGGTCAAAAGTCGTGGACCTAGGAAAGTCGGTGTGGGAGGAGCCCTCAATGTGATACGACTAGAAAAGTGCCTCAAGAGAACCATGCGAATAAGGGTTGCCAGTGTCGAGGTGCCAAGGTTTCGCTGGCGGGGAGGTTAAAGTTCGTGGTCCATTGTTTAAGGGGGATTATTGGGAGTCAAGCCAATGTCCCACATCGGAAGATTAGAAAATATATGTCTTATATATAAGTCAAGTCAATCACCAATTAGTATGAGGCATTTTAGAAAGAAGCCCAAAAACAAATCCATGCGGGCTTGACCAGTTAGCCAAAAATAGATAATATCATACTATAGGGAGTTGACTTAGACTTGTAGAAGCTCAACAATTAGTTAGCTTTATTTTTGTAATTACACAGCGTAACACGAGATTACGGTAATGATTACACCAACTTCGCTTGCTTCAATGTTTTTAATTTTTTTGGCATGGGACCAAAATCTAGTTATGCAATTTGTATGACTAAAGCTTCTTTTAAAGAATATTTACATTTTATCAACAAAAATATCAACAACAAAAAAAAAAGATGGAATATTAAACCACTTGACTAATAACACTTCTTGTCCTTTAAATTATTTCTTTTTATTATTCCTTTTAACAAACAAAAATATCTTTTCATTTGTGTATGTACGCATTTGTAAACATGGTATGTGGCCATGTGTAGGGGCAAAAGACAAAATTTGGGACCTTTTAGTACATAAATGATTTATATACACATGAAATTTCTCTTTGGTCTTTTATTTTTATTTAAACTTTGGTCATTGTCTTTGATATTCATTTTCTAATTAGACATGGACCCTAGTTCTCATAACACTACTCATTTTAATATCACACAGCTACGATATCATATTGTTTTCAAGAATGGGCAAAATTAACCCAAATCACATGGTAAATGAGTTGAAAAACATACCAATAAAAAAACTCTCAAGCTATATATGGATTGTGAGTTGCACCGGTAAATTATTCCGTAGAATAAATCCATTATATCATGTCAGATCAACAAAACTATATTTAATTTGCATTTGCATTTAAATGTTTGTTCACCACTCGGACTGTGTGTAAATCATATAACCTTCCGATCACGCAGATCGATCCTTGTTGGATACCTACAAAGGCCCGACCCAATAAAATTAAGTGACCAATCTTGGGCCAGGCCTAGATTCAACACAGTCATAGAGGAAACAAGAAAAATGGAGAAACGGTTCGGAGAGAATGATTTAACAACCGTTTAACACAAATTAGCTCATCAAAGTAGTCTATTATATCTATATAGTTAAAAAACCAAGTGTCTTCTTAACATCACAATCCCAAAACAAATCCTTTTAACTGGCAACAAATACAATTCCGTAATCTCACCCATAAGCAAAACAAAAAGAGGAAGGTTTTAACGTGGAACAAAGATAATGCTTCTCCTGGAATCCGAAGCTTTCATCTCACAAAACTCAAGCCTGTCATCAAAGTAAACGTATAACAACATCAAATATGACCACAAAAAACGTATATGATTAGTAGTTTCAAACTGCTAAATTCATGGACCTTTTGTCACTGAAAATATAATCTGGAATCTGTATTAGAGGCTTACTTTGTTAGCAATGTTGTTGGAGAGCCAGTCCAGACCTTCGTACAGTCCTTCACCGGTGGTGGCGCATGTGCTCTGTATGTACCTGAAGAGAACAATTGATCGGTGTTGGTTCTCTGTTTTGAAAGCTCAGACTAAATAATAATGCAACGCAACAAAAATCTTCTTGATAATTACCAGTGACGCTGTCGGAGAGAGTGGAGTCCAAGCTTGTCAGTTATCTCAGCAGCATTCATTGCGTTTGGAAGATCCTGCTTGTTGGCAAACACAAGCAGTACTGCATCACGAAGCTCATCCTGCAGATACAAGAATTAATAGGTCAGTCAGAGTATAGGAGCCCTAGATGTTCATGCTAGTGCCGCACTAATCAGACAAGTCAGTTTCCTAATCATATACTATCATAAGTGTAAGCACCAGATTAATAAAAAAAAGTCGGGTAATTTCATAAGTTTAACTTTAAGGTACGGACTAAGTGAAGAGTAATAGTAACCTCGTTAAGCATCCTGTGAAGTTCATCTCTTGCTTCAACAACTCGATCTCTGTCATTACTATCCACCACAAATATCAAACCTTGAGTGTTCTGGAAGTAGTGCCTCCACAAGGGACGGATCTGTAAGAGAAGACATGTGAGCATGCGTTGTTTCCTCTTACTCCTTTTCCTATTTCAGGAAGATTCAGAGAAAGTAACAGATGATAAAAACCTTGTCTTGACCCCCGACATCCCACACGGTGAAACTGATGTTTTTGTATTCAACAGTCTCCACATTAAACCCTGTAAAAACAATTCATTCATCAATCAATTCTCACTTTCTACGCATACTATTTTAATTCCAATCATATATTGCTGGTATCCAAATCAGTTGACAGTGAACTTTCTGTTCTTGTTAAACTTTCTCTAATAAAGGCATTTGATTAGATTTCAAATCATATATCCAAATTCAGAAACTTTATAATCAACTTCTTCTGCAACTAGTAAAAAGAAAATATTGAGTCTCTCTAGCATATTCAAGGAAAGAGTAGCTCAAAGGAAACACTAATACTTGCAACGACCATAAGCAAAGCAAACTGATGATCAGGCACAAGAAAATGAAATGCAATGATTGTTCTATCAATGATTTATGTTATGAAGACTCACCAATGGTAGGGATGGTGGTGACAATCTCACCAAGCTTGAGCTTGTACAAAATGGTAGTCTTACCAGCAGCATCAAGACCAACCATAAGGATGCGCATCTCCTTCTTGGCAAAAAGCCGGCTAAAAAGCTTTGCAAATGAAAGCCCCATTATCCTCTTCAGCTACTGATCCTGAAATTATTATGCAAAGAAGACAGATCAAGATTTTGCTCTCTGTTCCTCATTTCTTACTTGAAAATTATACGAAAGAAAATATAAATAGACACCAAATTCAAAACCAAAATACTAGCTAGCCAATCATCCTAACATACATAGCACTCAGATCACTTGCCAAATTGAAAATTCAATAACTAAGCTCTATATATATTGCATTACATGTTCGTGTTCTTTCTATCCACAGAATCAGCTACCAGAAATTTGAGATTCCAATAACGTAAAAATATATATAAGGAAGAAAGACGTAAAATCAAATCAGAAAATCACAGCACCAATCAAACAAAATGATCGATCACGATTTTCACATAATGAAGAACCAGATAACTGCAGATTCTGTATATTTCGTTAAAGTTCAGATCAAAAGTTCCAAAATCACCGATTTGAAAATAGAAAAATTTGTAAACGAGAAATGGAGTACACAATCCTTGAAGAAGTGCGAAAACCAATTCACGCAAAGGAGATCCGATGATGTTTCCGGGACAACAAATTCGATACTTCAAATCAAAATCATCAATGAAAATTCAGATTCCAGAAAATCATAAGAAGAAACGATCACAAATACCTTTCGAACTTGATGCCAAGGGATCTGAACGAGTGAGAGAGAAGAAGCTTTAAATCAACGCGAGAGCGAATTGCTAATAACATAAAATGAAATTGTATTCTCTAAATATGGTTATTTCACTACCACCCGTCTTATTATTTACATTGTCTAACTTTTTACCCCAGACGTAAATTATTTCCAGAAAACCCCCTCGAATTTGGATTCCTCAACATATTTTCAATCTTTTTTCCCATACTAAAACGTGGAGTGTTTAGTATTTTACCCAAAATTTGTATTGTATGCTTTTTAGGGCTTAAAAGGAGAGAGAGCTCTGGAATATTTTAAAATTTTAAAACCGCAGAGGCCTAATTATTGTATTAAAAAAACCGAAAAAAAATTCGAAAAGTTCCAGCACTATTGGGGCATTTTCAAAATTCCATGATCAGATTTCCATTTTAATTTTAAAATACAAATTAAGACTAATTAATAATCCACTAGAATTAACATGGTAAGTCAACAACACAAAACGAACATGCTAATCATATTGTTAACAAGGAAGCCGGCTTAAGCACAAGGACCACAACAATAAAGGAATGAAGATAAAACCATCCATAATCTATCATTGTTTCAAGGTTAACGAGATTATTTACAGATATAGTTTTCACATAGGATGTAAAAGCCAACAACACAAGTCAAACCTTCGGGTGCTTATTCGCGTGCAAAAGTGTATGTATATACATTTTTCTGTTATCCCGGATAAGTTTAACAGCGTGGTTTCATCGCCAGTATTGAGCCCATCTGTGTATGGTTTCAACCATTTGCGGGAACAATGCGCTTACGCTTTCATTAATCAGGTCTTGAAAGAAATGGATGCATGCTTCATCGTCCATATCAAGCCTAAACTTTTCTTGGAGCTGTATAAAAAACGGCATTTACGAGAACAATAATGAGCAAGCAAAGAGCCAATAATTTATGAGAAGAATGGTGGGTTCCGTTTGGTTAGGTGAGAGTAACGTACTTTGAGAATGCCCTTTTCTGGGTCTGAAGCTATATCGGGGATAGTGGAACCCGCCATGAGATGAAACAGATTCAAAATAAGGTTGCTTGATTTCCGTAGAATGTTAGGCTTCGCAACAGTAAGATTTGAACCTTGTGTAGTATTGGCTGCAACACGTAATACAAGAGTAGCCAACATTTCAAGTCTGATGCTACAACTCTCAGAGCAAAATATATGCATGGAGATGTATAATTTCAGGTACCTTTCTGCTCCGCCCATGGCTTCCACCATTTCTTTGCAGAGTTTCATAGGTGGAGGAAATGGTTTAGGATCTCTACCGAGAATAAAAGCGAAATCAACGTGGAAAAGACGGCCATCATCTGTAAGGAGGAGGTTGTCCAGGTGTCTACAAATAAAAAACAGGGCATCCCAATTCGATTAAGAGGTAGATTAACCGAGCAAGAAAATTGGAAAAACTCCTCAAACACAACCCCGGGAAAAAGTTTTGCACCGTACCTGTCTCCAATCCCAAGTATATATGTGATCACAGAATAGCCTGCACAGCTTTTTATAAATGTCTCGAGACAAGTGGCCGTTATCCCAAAAGGCGCATGCTCATCAGGATGAAACTTTTGCAGATAGCTTGTTATGCTCCGGTGCTCTGAGAGAATCTGAACATGCAAAAGCACATATCTTAGGATAAACGAGATTATTTACTCTCAAAATTATGATAAGAGGATCGAAATTACAAAAGGCCTGCGGGAAACGGGTATAGGCATTGATACTGTACCTGAGCCAAAGAACGGGATGGTATGAATTCCAACATTCCTTCGTCATGTCCAGTTGCTAACACCTTGTAAGGGGTTAGACACAGATCAAGATTTTCCAGCTTAAGCAGTCTATCCATGAGCCAAACCATTTGGACAACCTATAGAGGAAATTTCAAAAATTCACAACATGAAGAAAAAATCTAAGATAATATGATGAAGTGAACCTCAATATACCAGTTGGTCTTGTCGGAGATCATCTCCCTTCTTAAATATAATTTTGCTACTTCCTTCGTCTTCTGTTCGGAAAGTAAGGCGCAGAGGATGTAATGCACTTTTAAAGAGTGTTGATTCTCCTGCCACAATCCCCTCTATGAGAAATATAAAACTTTTTCGACCAAGAAAAAATAAAAAATGAAACACTTTTAATTTAGCGTGGTTTACTCAAATGATATGGAATCTGAAAAAAATGATTACACTAGTGCAAATCTTTTTTTTATTACTGTAATGTTTTCCGTCTCCAAAATATCCTTCAAACTATGTTATAACAAAAACGTAATTACAAGAATGCAATTAATTTTATTTTCCACATCAGCGAAAAATTTGGCGCCATCCGACGTGGCACAGAAATTGGTGACGTGTATAAGTTAAGTATGCCGCAAAAATTTCTCGCTTACGTTACGGCTGACTATCAAGAAATGTGGCTGACTTATGTAAATGGCCGACTAATCATTTTTTAGGCTGACTTATTACCTAAAAGTTATGGCTGACTTACGGAACATCGGCTGACTAACAAGTATAAGTGACGGCTGACTTATAAAACTGCGGCCGATTTAAGAGAATTTTGGCTGACTTATTCCTATGATATGGCTGACTTATAAAGTTTCGGCTGACTTAAGGAGCTGATTTATTATTTTTCCGGCTGATTTCAGCGAGCTTTAGTGGCTGACCTATGTTAAGTCAGCCGTCACGCGGCTGATTTTGATTAGTTTTGACTGATTAAACAATTAATCAGTAATTACTATAATAGTATGCGTTTACTCAACATATCGGCTGACTTTTTTTTCCACCTGATTTAAGTCTTATCATGGCTGATTTCATAATCTTCTATAATTACTCAAATAGTATATTTAGTTATGACTAACTTATTACATCGTTTTATGGCTGATTTAGGAATGGCTGACTTACTAATTCATTTAGTGGCTGGTTTCCATGTAAGCAAGAAAACAATTACGTCAGATTTTATGAAATAACACGTCGGATTTAAGGGTTCATGTTTAGGGATTTAGGGTTCATCTTCATTGCGCCGTTCTTCGTCAATACTTCTTTTCTTCTTCATCTTTTTCTTCTTCATCTTCGATGGATCCTATTATTATTGTGTCTGGCAAATGGATTCAAAAAATTCGGTACACATTCAATCCCGACCAGAGAGGATGCAGAGTTATAAATGCAAATGAAGAAACAAGTTTCAGCTGTTTAGTGGATATGATATTGGAGGACTATGGATTGGATTCGCGAAGGTGTAAGATTCAGCTGAGCTACATGTTTGGAAACAAGACTATGAAAAAGTTATCGCAAGATACTCCTCCAGTTTATGTCTGTAATACTCGGCAACTCCAAAGCTTTTTGACCCTGAGTAAAACCGATAAACTACGTCTATGTGTAGAATTTATCGAGATCGATGTTAGCGAAGTTATTCAGCAGGAGAATGAGAAGCTGAAACGTCCGTCTAGTGATTATGATGATTTAGAAGCCAAATTTGGGGTGATACGGGAAGAAAAAGATATGGGGAGCTTCACGGATGAAGAAGAGGAAGATGGAGACGAAGAAGATGACGAGTTCGACACCAGATTTGACATTTTTGACGATCCTGATGGTGCGTCATCTGATGATGATAACTTTAGTTTATTAAAAAAGCTTGATGCAGACGAAGATTCGCCGAGTTTGCCTCCGAAAAAGAGATCTCAAAACGTTGTTATACAAGAATTGAACACCTCTAATGTTGTCCGAGATTTGGAGATGTCATCGTTAAATCTCGCCGTCGGACAACGCTACGATAGGAAAAAAGATTTGGAGACTCGACTGAAACTTCTTTCGGTGAGGGATCGATTCGATTTCGATGTCTCAATATCAACTCTGAAATTGTTCATTGTTAGATGTTGGGTAGATGGATGTAGCTGAAGAGTTCGTGCATCTACATATGGAGATTCTCCAGAGTTTTATGTTCGTAAATTTGATTCAGAACACACATGTTCTATTAGTGAGCGTTCTGCACGATCTCGACAGGCAACACCAGCTGTTTTAGGAGTCTTATACAGAGATTTCATTGGCGACATTGATCCAACGGTCCTTCCTAGGCATGTCGGGGTAGCTATCAACAAGCAATTTGGTATCAAGGTAATGCAAGACATTATGTTATCGGCTGACTTATCTTTCCATGTGGCTGACTTATTTTACCATGTGGCTGACTTATCGTTTTATACGGCTGATTTATCTTTCTGTATAGATGGATTATTGGAAGTCTCATAGGACGTTACAAATTACGAGGCAGCTTGATACGGCCAGTCTTCATAAGTGGTTTGAAGACTTGCCTTCTTTCTTGTATATGTTACGAACGGCAAACCCGATGCGATTCTGGCGCCTTCAACTTGACGTAGAATCGAGATTCAAGTATCTCTTTCTTGCTTTTGGAGCGAGCGTGAGTGGATTACCATACATGCGTAAAGTAGTCGTTGTCGATGGGACATTTCTACATGGAAAATACAAAGGGACGCTCCTCACTGCATTAGCTCAAGATGGTAACTTCCAAATTTTTCCTATAGCCTTCGGTATGGTTGACACTGAAAATGATGAATCTTGGCAATGGTTTTTTTCCCAACTAAAGATTATTATTCCCGACGATAAGGATCTTGCAATCATATCGGATAGGCATAAATCGATAGGGAAAGCAATTGGAATGTTGTATCCGCTCGCTGCTCGTGGAATTTGTACATATCATTTGTATAAGAACATCTTGGTACGGTACAAAGGTAGAAGCCATTTTCGCCTTGTGAAGAAAGCTGCGAATTGTTATAGAATGGATGATTTTCAGGCTGCATTCGATGAGATTGGAACCCTTAATCCTAACCTTCATGGCTACCTTCAGAGAGCCGATGTACGGATGTGGGCACAGGTTCATTTCCTAGGCAATAGATATAACTTGACGACCACAAATATTGCGGAATCGATGAACAAGGTACTTTAAAAAAGTAGGGATTACCCTATTATTCGACTCTTGCAATCGATTAGGAAATGATGATGAGGTGGTTTACTGAGCGACGCCAGGATGCGAGGTCGATGACGACCATGCTCACACGTGCTGTTGAGAAATTGCTAGAGGTAACTTGTTTTATAAGTCAGCCGTTATACTGTCATAAAGCAGCCGTTAAACGATAAGATAAATCGGCCGTCCTTTTTTGATAAGTCATCCGTTCTTTTTTGATAAGTCAGCCATGTCTTTTTTTGATAAGTCAGCCGTCCTTTTTTTGTTAAGTCAGCTTGTCCTTTTTTTGATAAGTCAGCCGTTATTTTTTTATAAGTCAGCCGTGTCTTTTTTTGATAAGTCAAAACGTTCTTTTTTTATAAGTCAGCCGTGTCTTTTTTTGATAAGTCAGCCGTTCTTTTTTTAATAAGTCAGCCAGTTGTGTCTTTTTTTGATAAGTCAGCCGTCCTTTTTTGATAAGTCAGCCGTGTATTTTTTTATACTTGCAGGGCCGAGTCAGTGGGGCAAGACTTGCGAACGTACAGGAGATTGATTATATTCATATAGAAGTTGTATGCGGTTCCTTGTTACATATTGTAAACTTGGCCGAGAAAAAATGCACTTGCCGTCGTTTTGACATGGAGAAAATACCGTGTGAACATGCAATCGCTGTTGCGGAGTATATGAATGTATCTCGTATCCGACTATGTGACCCATGTTATACGACAGATTATATAGCGAACGCTTACGCTGGCATAGTCATGCCTGTAGATACGGCGCTCCCTGTACCGGATTGTATAGCTAACTTAGTTTGCACGCCCCTAGTTCCTCGTCAACAGCAAGGAAGACCTAAGAAATCTCGTATGAAATCTTGTTTAGAATCAGCGCAGGAGAAGAAACGTCCTAGGAAGCAACACACTTGTTCTCTTTGTGCTCAGGTTGGACATAATGCCAAAACTTGTAACGTGTAACTACTTATAGATTCATGAGCTGCTTATTAACTTTGAACACATTTTTATTATATGTATCCCCTCTAATCTGTTACGTTTGGTCGCATAAAATGGTATTTGGTAATAATTTTACCATATTATCGGTTAAAATACGATTCGATTCGAAGAATATTAACTTGATCATGTCTCATAAGTCAGCCATCAAAGAGTATAAATCAGCCGTTTAGGCGGGAATTATAAATTTTGAACTTCGATTTAGGCGGCAATTTTGATAAGTCAGCCATTATTAAAATCATAAGTCAGCTGTGATTATTATATAAAATTACATATGAAGATTATTTCCATATTTTATTAACTTTGTTACTTATGGTTTCTTTCATATTTATGATGATAGCACTGCATTATGTTGGCCTAATTAGGTTTATTTTGTAAACTTTTGATGTTTCCTGAACTAAGTTAAACTATTATGTTGGAGGATTAATATGTTGTCTGCAATAGTAGATGTCGTTACTTAAATAAACGATAAGTCCCGAAATTAAAGATAAGTCAACTGTTTTTAAATACAGCAGAACATCAATATAAAGATAAGTCAGCCGTCATTAAAATAATAAGTCAGCCGTGATTAAAATCTTAAGTCAGCCAAAATATGAGAAAATGTTAGATGCCTCTTGTAGAAGATCAGACGCCATGCACTCTCGTATTTGTTGCATGTTAGCGTCACATATGCCATCGAAACGCACACCAAGGGCTAGACACTCGAGGTACTTAACTGAAAACACACCACAGTCGCCTGGATATACGTTTTGAGGGACTCCTGTTTTGATCCTTCTCCAACCAAAAGGCACCATACTCGGTGGTCTCACATCTGAAGGTATAAACTCATTCAAAAAATGAGGTACCATCCGCGTGACAAAACGACACTGGTCGAGGATCATCCTATCTAATTCATCTGTCGCGGGACCCATGATGCTGTCATAACAGTCTATTGTCGAGTCCTTCAAATTCACATCCATAGCTACCCAATGGTTTCCATTCACTTGGTGCACCATATATAAGTGGTCAATATCGTAATACCACTTTTTCCTGGTAACTATATCTTTGGGTCTCAGACCATTCGCTAAATCGTACCAAGCTTCTGGGAATTTCAACTTCCTAGGATCTAACTTGTACTGCTCATAATCCCGCGCCCAGAAACTGACAAACCACTGGTCCATAAACACAAAACGCGTATTATGGTAAGGGGATGGATATTTGAAAGCCCTTTTAGAGAGCATCCTCATAAACGTCTGGATATGCTGTAAATTTTTAAAAAGAAACGATAAGTCAGCCGAAAAAAAAAAAGATAAATCAGCCGTGAAACGATAAGATAAGTCAGCCGTTAAACGAAACGATAAGTCAGCCATTAAACGATAAGATAAGTGAGCCGTTAAATTGTTATAAATCAGTCGTCAAACTTGTATAAATCAGCCATAACTTACATCATCTCCTAACCATCCATATTTTTCATTAGGCCATTGGTCCCTCGGAGTGGTTAGAGTAATGTAAAACTCAATTTCTTCTGGTAGTTTATCTTCTGATGAGATTGATCTGAGAAAAAATGTTAAGACAATGAGGAAAAACGTAGACAACCAACATTATTTAACTAGATTGAACGTACCTGAATGGTTGGAGGTAGTCCATAAAGACCTCCAATCTCTGTGGATCAGGTGCCTTACATGGATCATAGATCGCTACTGAAGGAACTAAGCCTTCCCTCATACACGTCTGCCCTGTATGTCCAACGTACGGATAAGGTACATGATTCGTTTGATCACGGTCTTTACCTGCTTGCATTGCCAGTCTTGCTGCCCTTAGCTTATCCTCCATGGTCTCGGATGTCTTTTCTTCTGGTTGAGGCAACATCTTGTAATCTTCTTCCTTAAATTCCTTAGTAACGTCAATAACATCGCTACTGTCCCCTGGTATATTCAGATCTGAATCACTTTCATATATCAGTTGAGGAATATTCTGTTTCTTCTTCTTAACCACTCTTGGTTGCTTGAAGATGATTTTGCTCTTATATCCAACAACAATCTTTTTACTCTCTTCATCTTCCTCTTTCCGTTTCTTCTCCTCCACTTTCTTTTTCTTCTCCTCCTCTTTCCGTTTCTTCTCCTCCTCTTTATTTTTCTTCTCTTCATCTTTCTTTTTCTTATCTTCCTCTTTCTTTTTCTTCTCTTCCTTTTTCTTTTTCTTCTCTTCCTCTTTCTTTTTCTTTTCCTCTTCCTCTTTCCTTTTCTCCTCTTCGTCTTTCCTTTTTTTCTCTTCGTCTTTCTTTTTCTTTTCCTCTTGCTTCCTTTTCTTCAATTCCTGAGCATTCTCTTTCTGCTCTGCTTCAGTCTTCCTCTTATCTGCTGCCTCTATCCTCGAGGCAGTTTGCCTCAACGATCTCTTATTCTTCCTCGCGCTAGGTACTAGGTCCTGGATAACAAAATCGTCATCTATATCTTGGATTTCTGACGGCTGTATGACTTTCTTTGCATAGGGTGCAAACTGTAATAGAAAATGTATGATATATTAGCCATAAAGCAATCCATAAGTCAGCCAGTAATGATGCTAAGTCAGCCATAATATAAACTAAAGTCAGCCGTTAAACGAAAGATAAGTCGACCGTAAAGTAATTACAATTCATACCTTACTAGTAACATCAGATGAATCCACTTCAACATGTTCTTTGCGGTCTTTCATCTCATGCAGTTCAGCTTCAAGCCATCCAATTCTGTCTCCATGTAAAGTTATACTATGGCCAAGCTTTTCCTACAATCTAGCAAACTTTTCTTCCATGCTAGCTTCAACCTTAGAAAAACTTTTCTCCATTGCATCAAATCTTCTTAAGAGATTTTCCACTAATTCCACTAGGCCAGATCGTTTGTCCTCTCTATCACGGTGCTTTACCAGGGTCTTATCACCTTTCGATTTAATCGACTGATCATCACTGTTTCTTGTTCTAATGGAATTAGTCGACTCATCATCACCTTTTGATTTCCGCTTCTTCCTCGGTGGTTCAATAAGATCTGCTTTCCACCTTTTATTCTTATTCTTCTTTCCATGGACTCCATCATCCTTGTCCTTCACATCCCAATACCCTTCGACAAAATGATCTTCAATTATGTCGACTATCAAGTTATAAAGCTCTTCGTCTACACATTGTTCTCCATTGGTAAAAGGATAAATCTTATCAACCGGCGACACGATCATCTTTCTGACACGGACCTAGCAAAATATACCAACAACATCAGAAGATAAGTCAGCCATAATAGAAATAATAAGTCAGCCATAATAGAAACGATAAGTCAGCCATAATATAATTGATAAGTCAGCCATAATAGAAACGATAAGTCAGCCATAATAGAAACGATAAGTCAACCATAATAGAATTGATAAGTCAGCCATAATAGAAACGATAAGTCAGCCAGAATAACTTACCCGACCGTGTGTGGTAATCTCTTCGTTAATAACCTTGTCCAAATCAGCTCGAGTACGAGTTCCGCCCCATTTGAGGAATGGAATTTCATTTTCATCAATGATTCTACCAAAACGCTCTCCGAAAATCGTTATTGATTCAAATGCCCAAAAGAGAAGGGCATGCACGCAGCCATTAACCGTGTATCCATTTCCATCCAACTGCACATTACTAACACCCTCAATAAGAGATTTATAAGCAACTAAACCCCAAGGATAGTCATCAATCCATTCATCTTTGAAGACTCTTTTCGCAGCTTCTAGCGGTATTCTCGAGTTGTGATGTAGACCATAGATCCCCATATGTATGATACATAACAACCCCACCATTTTCCGCTCTTCAGAATTCCATCTTGGACACTTACCAAACAATTTAGCAAATTCATCCCATTTTGGGCCACCTGCACACCCTCTGGGAATACCCAACTTCTCCCACAACATTGCATACTCGGGTTCACAGGATTCTATACTAGGCGGCTCTATCTTTAGGTGAGTTATGTTGATAAACTCATCTAAGCCTAATCTTATTGGCTGTCGACCTATTACTGCCCAAATTTCATTAACACTCTTCAGGAGAAACTGATGAGAAATAAGATATTGCACAATCTTCGCAGACCACTGGTAGTCATTGTCCACTAACTTAGGAATTATTCCTAATTTTGTGCCCTTGATTTCATTCCAGACATCAATCCCTATTGCATCTCGGACGGATGCTAAACTCGAGGTAAGATAATTGTGGTTCATACTCTTGCTCTGCAATGGAAACTTTCCTTCTTTATAACGTCTAGGTGGGTATTTCCTTGGTCCCTCCATCTGCGTCAAACACAAAAAATCAAAAACATAAGTCAGCCATGAAGCAAACAATAAGTCAGCCATAAAGCAAATCATAAATCAGCCAGAAACATAAGTCAGCCATAAAGCAATCCATAAGTCAGCCATTGAGTAAACCATAACTCTGCCAAGTAAAACATAAGTCAGCCATAAAGCAGACAATAAGTCAGCCATTAAGTAAACCATAAATCAGCCAGAGACGATAAGTCAGCCATAAAGTAATTCATAAGTCAGCCGTAAAGCAATCCATAAGTCAGCCACTACATATCGTTGCAAGTGCTCAAAAATTTGTAAACCCTAAGCAATAACCCCAAATCAACATCATAAACAAGCAAGTAAATTTTTTAAAAAACAAAATTCAACTTTCTTACCGACGACGACAGATTTCGAGCGAGAGAGAGAGAGAGCAAGAGCGACCGAGAGCGAGAGCGACTGAGAGCGAGAGCGACCGAGAGCGAGAGCGACCGAGAGCGAGAGCGAGAGCGAGAGAGAGATGGGGAGATTGCGACGGATTTCGACGATGAAAGATGGGGAGATTGCGACGGATTTCGACGAGAGCGAGAGAGAGATGAGTTAGAGAGAGATGAGTTTATGTTCGTATGTTTTTTTTTTCAAATCAACACTAAAATATAAGAGAAAACGTTTCAGTTTCCAACTGTTAAAAAAAAAACCGCCAAAACTAGAAAAAAAAAACATATCTCAAAACCCTAAAGGGCATAAATGACATTTCCTTAACGATTTGTATTATTCTAGTAATTCCAAAAAGATTGGATACACTCTAGTAATATATGCTAAAATGTGGTATATTTGAGTTTTTCTCTCTTTAATTTACAACACAATACATTTTAGAATTTATCTGAAATCTTACTAAAACTAATAAAATGTTACTATTTTTTATATTTTTCCTTCTAAACACTTTGTTAAGAACCAATGTCGGAGTCAAACATTACAAATGATGTTAGGAAATTTAGACACAAATTATAGATAGACAAATCATACACAGATGTGATAGAAGTTCTAGATAAAGAATCTCCACAAATATTTTGCTGTGAGGTTTGTAGATGAACTTGACATCTTCAAACATATCCTTCCATAATGATATCATCTCAATGAAATTTTAAAGTCATATGTTTTCTGATTTTCCATTGATGATATGATTTATGTTGATATCGTCCGCTTCAAACTTGATTTTTTTTTTGTATCCTAATCCCCAGATTGCTTGTAACGTCCAAATGAGAACCGAGCAGTCGGCTTCTTCGACTGAGTTCCTTCTCTGAATTCCTCATTCCAATTTTTTTCTTTTTTTTATAACCAAAAAGAGATTCTAGACCTTTGGTCCATAATCTTTTTCCTAAACATGGGACTATCCGTTGATTTCACTAATTAAATGTGATGGTCATCCCTCCCAAGTATACTTGAACTCGTGACATCCTTATTAGTTGTCTAATCTCGTCAAAGAAAACCACTAGACCAAAAGCTACTTAATCACAATGCATGAAATTACTATTGGTGTTTCTTATTATTCAACTTATTCCTAAAATTTTGATCGCCTTCATAATGTGTGACGTCATAATTGCATCTATTCTTCTTTGATTCCTTTGGCATGTTATAATAAGTTGCAGGAATTGAAACTGAACTTATTTCTGTTTTATCTAACCATTCTTTGGTATATCATCCTGGGCCTTAACAAAAATGTCGGTATGATCATACAAATATTCAATTATAGATTTTAGTAGACTAAAAATCCAATATAGTTTAACTTATTTACTACATTTTTTTAGTTTTCTTAAAATATTTTTTTGATTCAACAATAATACTTCAATTATGTGATGTTCAAAGATTTAAACTAGAATTGCATAACCTACAAAAATAAAATCGTAAAAATATGTTCTAGCATTTCAGGTCAAAAATTCGGTCTTAGAATTTAATTTACATGTAATAAGAGGGAGAGAACAAAAAAATTTGAACTCTGAAAATTCATCCAAATGTATGAATATATCGTCATCTTCACTAGTTTGGAACAATCTGTTTAAAATTTGTCGTAACTTGCTAATTTCCAATCATACAAGCAATTGTCCAAATTATAGTTTCAAGGGAACCAAACCATCTAGCTGAAAACAAATCCAACATAATCTTATGAACTTATTTATTTCTTATAACTATTTCAAATTTTTAATTAAATCTTGGAAAAGTGATTTCATTTTTAACTATGTGCATATTCATTAAAATTTAAAATTATCTCACTAATATTAAAAGTTAAATAGGTAACAAAATCAATAGATTTAGTATCTGTAAAAGAGAAAGATTTTTTTCTTTGTCATCTTTGACCAAAATATATCAGAAAGGTTTAATTAAAAATTAAAAATAAAAATCCTTAAAACAGGAAATTTTTGGATCAAAGATAAAAAAAGAAAATAATCTCCCAATTTATAGTAAATATATTGATTTTGTTGTTGAGGTAACAAAATCAATATATTGACTATGAATTGAGAGATTCGTTTCTTTTTTATATATACCCAAAATTTTCCTCTTTTACATATGTTTGTGTATATATATATATATAATCATTCAAAGTGAACCAAAAAATCACAACAAATATTAAGAAAATATCAAAGAAATGGCTATCACCAAAAAAATGCTTCTGCTATGTGTTCTCACTATTCTTTTTGTCATCTCTTCAGTTCATTGTTCTAACATCGCCCCTGGTACTAGCTCTTTGTTACTCTCCTTTTTTTCTAATTATGAATATATATTTTTATCCTTTTAATGAATATTTATATTTGTTGAATGATTATTGTTAAATAGGTTTTGAAATAAAAAAAGATTTCAAACAATGTTTCGGACAGAAGGAATGCATGAGGGGAGGAAACAAAATGTGCAATGACTTTTGTAAGAGCATAAATTATCAATTATCCGGTCGTTGTGAATCCGGAATATGTTGTTGTAGGTCTTAAACCTATTCAAGTATTTGTTTCGAATATCTATACAATATATCAAAAGCGGGTTATCTTTTTTATGAAAAAAACATATTTTAATGATCATTGTTAAATAGGTTTTGAAATGAAAAATAATAATTTAAACAATGTTACGCACCAGATCCGTGCAAGAGAGGGGACAAAATGTGCAAAGACTTTTGTATTACAATTAAGTCATTTATTAATTGGACGTTGTGAGTCCAGAAAATGTTGGTGAATGTCTTCAACAAAAGTACTGTAATCTACTAAAATATTGGTTTTGAGTATCTATATAAAATATCAAAAGCAGGTTATACAAATCAAACGAAATCGAAGTA
>JANFAJ010000036.1:6908-31908 GCA_028015245.1 Cardamine occulta | reverse complement strand
GTTAGTTAATTCGAGTAAATTTTCTTTGGTTAAATGCATTTTTTTTGCAATTCGAATTAAACCTTAATGATGTATACGACGAAAGCATTATCTTAATTCAACATAAAAAGATTAAATTGTAAATCAATAGATAGCTGGTGCAATGCGTTTACATGTTCTAGTTGTGATCCATTTCTTTTTTTTTTCTTTTTTTATATTGTGATCCATTTCGTAAATGTGTTAAATATCAATATTTTGTTTATCTCTTTAGACTTACCACGAATGAATTAACAGATATTAGAATGAGTTTTTAAATATTAAAGGATATTCGTGTAAAATTTTGATATTAACATGTAATATATATAGTTTGAATTTTTATGAGATTTTCGATTTTTTTGTACATATTGTGGAGTTTTAATATTTTATTTTACACGAAATTAACTATGAATAAAGATATCCAACTTCGATGAAAGGAGCCATGGAGGGATGTGTAACCTTTCTCCCTTTTCGTTTATACGTTTTTCTTATTAACATTTGTTTATATGTAACATGAATAATGATAAAAAAAAATTAGATTTCTTTTTTGTCAAGAAAAAATATATTTAAAAGTGAATATGTTATTGACCTTTTTATAATCGTGTTTAAGAAAAGGAAAACTAAACTAAACAAAACGTTTACATGTCTCATCACAAATCATCTACTCCACTTTGCTTTCATTATTTACATTAATGCATTTTTCTATAAAAAGAAACGGCAGTAGTAGTAGCACTAGTTATAGAAAACTGATTAAAGGATTTGATCAAGGAACCGTATAGAAACAAAAATGCTAAAACCAGCAAGAGAACTTTATATTCAGACAATTAACAAAGAAACGTATGTGATATGTGTATGCACAAGACGTTCGTGATACATAAGAAACTACTGAATTTATATTTATATTTATCAATAATATTTTAAACTAGATTTATGTTCTTGGTATCAAAATTTAGAAATTATAGTCGATATTTACAAAGGGAAAACTTCAAATGCCGTACCGATTCAAATTTGAATATGCAAATTAATAAAAATGGAATAAAATTGATGTATATGAAAAATTCAGGCAGATGAGAGAATCTGTGTAGCTATAATTATGAACTATGAGCTTTCCCTCTGTTACCCACGCTTTTCGTTTTCATTCCAAACGTATACCTGAAAATACCAAACGTTCACATAGGGACTTAATTAGAGCCAAATAATACATTGATATACACGTAAATTAAAGTATTTAAGAGAGGCTTTTTAGCTTCAATTTTCAATTATGAGCTATACTTTATAGGTGCTAGTTATGGACTTGAGTAGCTTTTTTCAATTCCAACATACACGTTAGCGACATGCACGTTACCAACATCCTTTCATCTCAAACGTTTTACATTTTCCCTATATTAGTCATTAATTACACACAACCCCTTCTAATATCTCTATATATATGTCTTCGCACTTCTCTAAGAAGTATCTCACGCACCCTTTAAACTTCTCTTTTCTCACTTTTCTGTCTTGAGTCTTTAGCAGGAATCAGTTTGCCTCGTGAACAAGGAATCTTGCACCAGGGTTCCTCTTGTCATGAGGCTTCAACGGAGCTCTAGCCCTGAACCTGAGATCTGGCTCGAGTACAATGACAAAGTTGTTCCTACGGATGAGGAACACATTGCTGAAGCTATTTGTGCTGCAACTGATGTGATTGCTGGTACGTTCTGCCCCTCTCTTTACCTTACATTCTCCTAAATATATTTCTGTTCAGGCTTGCAAGATACATCCTGAAAATGAAAATGACACCTTTATCTACATGAATATTCATAACGAGCTAGCTACATATATAGAAGTATCTGAAACTACACGTGCTCATATACCTGCATATTAGTGCTAGAGGTGTTATATGATTTTGCTACTCCTAGTAGGTCTTTAGTGATATTATATTTTTCATGCTATTACACGAGTTTTGCTATCTTATGAAACTTAGAATGTTGTAACTTGTAAGTTTGAGACTAACCAACGGAATTCTTGATTCTGATAAGTAGTTGTGAATACTTATATTGCAGGATCTGGGAAAGGGGTTTCAGACACTCCCCTGACACTCCACGTGATGAAGGCTGGTGTTCCGGATATTACAATGGTTGATCTCCCTGGGATAACCCGGGTACCGGTTAATGGGCAGCCTGAAAACATCTATGAAAAGATTTCCGGGATGGTTATGAAATATATTGAGCCACAGGAAACTATCATCCTCAACGTTCTGTCAGCTACGGTCGACTTCACCACCTGTGAATCAATCCGCATGTCTAAACAAGCGGATAAAACTGGCGAACGGACTCTGGCTGTTGTGACCAAGGCAGACATGGCTCCTGAAGGTCTTCTTCAGAAAGTAACTGCGGATGATGTGAGTATCGGACTAGGCTATGTCTGTGTAAGAAACCGTATAGGAGAAGAGACGTACGAAGAAGCAAGGGCACAAAAAGAGTTACTTTTCAGGAGTCATTCAATGTTAAGCTTGATTGATGATGACATCGTGGGGATCCCTGTGTTAGCTCATAAGCTAATGCTTATCCAAGCAACGATGATTGCTCGCTGTTTGCCTGAAATTGTTCGCAAGATCAGTCAGAAGATGGAAACTGCTGTCTTGGAGTTGAGCAAACTACCAATGGTAATGGCTTCTAGTGGAGAAGCATTGATGGCACTGATAGATATTATTGGTTCTGCAAAGGAGACTCTCCTAAGACTTCTTGTCCAAGGAGACTTCTCTGAATACTCAGATGATCAAAACATGCATTGTACTGCTCGCTTGGCTGAAATGCTAAACCGATTCTCAGACGATCTGCAAGCAAAGCCCCAAGCTGTGACGGAGGAGTTCTTGATGGTGGAGATTAAACTCCTAGAAGAGTGCAAATGTATTGGATTGCCTAATTTTATACCAAGATCAACCTTCTTAGCTATCCTTTCACAGCATGTGGATGCAATACACGCCAAGCCTGTCGAGTTCATCAAGGAGATATGGGACTACATTGAACTTGTTCTCTCATCAGTCATTGCCAAATGTTCTGACAACTTCCCACAGATTCAATCCTCCATCAAATGAGCGGGTCGTAATCTAATCAGCAAGACTAGGGAACTTTCAGTGAGCAGAGTAATTGAGATCGTGGAGATGGAGAAGCTGACGGACTACACATGTAACCCAGATTACATGACATCTTGGACTCAGAAAACATCTACACAACAAAAATTCGTCAATTCTGTGTTGAACGATGAGAATAAGCCTGAGTACTTCTCTTTACCTGGATTCGGTGATGTGAAGATTTCGCATCTACGGAATTATCACGCTCATTTGCTGCAACAAGCTTTCGATATGAAGATGAGGATCTCATCGTACTGGACGATCGTGCTGCGAAGGATTGTGGATAACATTGCCCTGTATCTTCAATTCTCAGTGAAGAATCTCGTTAACAGTCAGTTTCAGAAAGAGATTGTGGCGGAAATGGTGGATCCCAGAGCTGGTGGAGGAATCGAGAGGATGCTGGAGGAATCGCCGTCGGTGGCGAGCAAGAGGGAGAATTATATAAAATACTAATTTAGAAAAGCTTAATACTGTTCTTAAGCTTCTCTCTCTTACTGGCCTCGGACTAAGAAATTGAGAACTAAACAAATTTCCTTGTAAATGATTTTATATGTCTTTAGCTAAGACTTCCCATTTTCATTGGTGATTGAAATTTTAAATCTCTCTTGACTTTACTCTAGACACGACAACATATAATTGTATATGAAAAAGTTAGGTAATCTACCCGCACCCTGTTTGAAAATAAAATATTTAAAATAGCCTTTTGAAATTAGAATTAAAAAACCAAAATTTAAGTTTTCAAGCAAGAAAATGAATATATTTGGTATGTATCGATAGCTAATAATGCAAAACTGTGCAAGCCCATATTATTATTGAGTATCTATAGTTAGTAAAGATTATTCTTTTAGCATTTACTATTATTTATAAAGTTGCATCTATGAAAGTTTTACAGAGTACATGTGGCCGTCAAGACATTAGCAAAACCAAACTAACGCAATTGTGCAAATATTACTTTTTGCTTAACACTGTTAACTCGTCGTTAATTTTTAATGACGTGGGATCCACGGAATTAAAGATAAAAAAATTGTGTTAAAGCTAGCACTCACACAAGACCTCGAACACTCCCACTCAACATTTAAGACCAGTTATGCTAGGCCTGGGCATCCGGATCGGGTTATTCGGAAATCCGATAACCGATCCAAAAAAACCCGATCTGAATCCGATGAACATCACAATCGGCACAGATTCGGTGGTTTTTTTTTGTAGAAATCGGTATTCGGTTTATTCGGTTCGGTACTCGGATTCTGAATCAAACCGAACCTTTATGCCACCACAAGTCTTACGGCGGCGGCTTGGTGGGGTTTACCGTCGGCGTTGCAGCGGTGCTTCGTTTGGGCATTCGCGAAGCTCCGTCGTAGTTATCGTTGAAGATCCGGAAGAGATGTGGCATGTCTCGGTCTGGTTTTAGGTCACCGGATCTGGACCGTTGGAGGCGGAGCAACGGTCACGACGTGGTGAGGTTTCCGGCGAAGTTGCAGAAGGCGTGTGAAGAAGATGAAGTTGGGTTACGTGGAGTTTGAGTTATTGGGCCTCATAGTGGATTATTGGGCCAGAGGGGTAATGTGTTGTTGTTGATTAAATTGAACGAGAGTTGGGTTATGTGGGTTGGTTTAGTAATTTAATTAGTTTGGTTATTTTTAACCGAATAAACCTAATTTTAACCGAATAAACCGAATAAATTTCCAAGTTCGGTTCGATTCGGAACTAATAAAAACACCTAAAACCAAACCGAATAAACCGAGTTCCGAACCGAACCGAACCGAAATTTTATTCGGTTTTTCGGTGGAAATTTTGAGAACCGAATAAACCGAAAATCCGAAAAAACCGACCCGATTAAACCGAACAAACCGGATGCCCAGACCTAAGTTATGCTATAACAATTTTTGTTATTATTGTCAACATATAAATATATATATACAGTAAGCTTCATTAAAATTATAATAGATCTTCATTTTCAACAATCTCATCTTCTTAATTTCGGCTAACCATTCCGTTCTTGGTTCAGTTCTTCGGATATAGGAGTCTGGGTTTTTGTCGGTTTAGATTTAGGTTTGGTACCCTTTTTCGGGTTGGATTTGGTTCGATTCTTCGGGTTCTGGTATTTTCTCAAAACCTATCTCACACGGTGATAAAAAATAACAAGATGGAACCAAAAACTATTTGACGTGGTATAAATTTTTAATATGTTAATAATAAAATTGTAACATAGAAAGTTAAATTAATTTATTCATGTAAAAAAAAACTTATGTAAAGAACTCTTTTTCTAAGGAAACATGATTTCTACGTTTTTCCTTAAAACAATTTAAGATATTTCATTAACCAAAAATATTTAATTTATTCATTTTGCCTAAATTTAATTTGTTTTTAAAGTTTAGAAAACCAGTTCATCGGACGGATCCTAATCTAGTAATATATATTCTAGAGATTGACCTAGTTTTTTTCTTTGTAAAATCTATAGATCAGAATTACTTCTAGTCACTCGGTTGTACTTATTACTTCATACATATATCCGAGTATATGCATTAAAAAAAAAGTATACATATGTGAGCACATTGCCGAGAAGATCTTAAATCTCCCCTAAACCTCTCTCTTTTGTTCGTCTCTTCTTCTCTCCTCTGTCTTTTGACTCAAGTAAGATGGTAGGTAGTAAGAAGCATGTAGTCTCCAAAACCACTTCTTCTCTTGCTATTGTCAACGAGGATGTTGTTCCTATTGTAATTGAAACACCAATTGTGTCTTCTCCTCAACAGGTTGAGGAACCTCAATGTCATGAGAGAAGGCATCCAACTAAATTTGGTTAACACATGATTAAAAAGCTACTAGTGATTTTATTTTGCTTGTTGGTCTCAAAAGCTATTTCGTTGTTTCATATGCAAATCTTATTCGACCATTTAGATGAAATAAACCAAAGCATTGAGGGTTCTTTAGTTAAATACATTACTGTGAAGAAGAAGAGCCAGAGAAGTTGCTCTGAAACAACATCATTTGTACCATTGAGAAAACCAGAATACCAAGAAGCAGAAAGCTTTGGAGACCTCTTGAGACCAGGATCGCTGAAATTCACATAGTACATTCCGAAGCTGGTCGTATATCCACTCAATAACTCATACAAATCAATCATCGACCATACAAAGTAACCTCTTGTGTCCGATCCATTCCTAATCAGTCAAAAGATTTGTCACAAATTGAGGTCAAGTTAACCGCAATTCTACCAATCAGTCCTAACATAGTAAGTAATATGAGGACTAAAGGATGAAGAAGGAGAATCATACTTGATGGCGTTGAGCACAGCACCAATGTAAGCTTTAATGTATTCAACTCTTAGTGTCTCTTGTAGCGTCAAATCATGTTTCAACGGCAAACCTGTGTGTGTGTGTGTGTGTGTTTTGCAGTTTGAAGAATGTTAAGAACGAGAAAAGTGCGCTTTCAAGCAAACAAAACAGAGCAAGAAGAAAAAATAGAACGAAATGTTCCATTTTCAAGAATGTAGATTGGAGTATTGTTATAGCTCTGCTTTAAATACTCAAGATCAACAATTTAAACAATTACAACAGTGGGATGTTGTATCTCAAACGCTAGGAGTTTTTCCGTCTTCATCAAAAGCTCCTTCCCACTATTTCCAAAAATTCATAAAATATAAAACTATTTTAGACGAAACGATCATAAATAAATAAATAAATAAATAAATAAATAAATAAATAAAGAAGAACACAAAAGTAGAGTTGAACTTGATAAGCAGCAGTGGCGGCTCCGAAGAGAAAATCCTCTTGAAAATCGTTTCTTGTGAAGGCATTGATGTAGTTTGTTGCCAAAAAGATGGCCAAGAAAATGAAAAATAGAGAGAAAGGTTTCATTTTCTTATTTTCATTGTTTCGTCTTGATTACAAGTGAATAAATAATTGAAGCCTTGAAGGCTTTCGTCCTTTTTGGGACGGTTTGGTTGGACCATTAAAAAGGAAGTATTGTGTGGCCGATCTTTGCAAGTCCTTCTTCTTCCACACGTAAAACGCGACCAATATACACATGTGAAGAAGAAAGACTGTAGAAATATCTTCCTTTTTAGGTGAAATGAATCCTTGTGATGTGACCCTCATACATGTCCAAACATAACCCTTTTAAAATTACCAAATTAATAGAAGAATGAGTTGAGTTTTATGGTTACCTCTTGATATATCTTTGCACTAAATTTGGTTAAGAAAAGAATCACAAGACAATGGACCATTCCAACAAAGAGAACTAACACATCTCCAACAAATATTTTTATTTTTTATTTCTACTAGTGATTTTATTGTTAAATAAAAATGCTAATTTAGTTAAATTTTACACCAGATGCACTTTTTATAGATATTAGGCGCTAAATATTCTGTTTTTCATAACATTGAAATTGAAGACCTTACCAATGACGTGCCTAGGATTTCAGTGACCTAAGAGGAAGATTTTTTTCACACATTTTAATTTTAGTTTGAATATTAAAATAATACTAATTAAATAGTTAAATCTAAAATTTAAGTTGCACTATTTAATGATAAAATAAAGTAAAGAAAATCCACCAACATAAAAGAAAAAAAAAACAAGAGAAGTTAATGCCCAAAATAACAAGAAACATAAACTATAAGATTTAAATGATGTCAAATTATAATAAACTAGATTCGGACCCGCACTACGTGCCGGGTATTACTTATATATATTATATATATATATATATATATTTATAGTAATTAGTAGATGTGAAAAGTTTGAAAACATATTGCTTTGATATTTTGTTATGTATTTAATATGTTTTAATTTGGTGTAGAGTGTATGGATGTTATTAATATGAATCATGATTCCCATACATAAGTGTTTGGAAAAACATGATTTGTATACAATATTTAATAATCGGATATTGAATGTTATAAATTAGAATAATAATTCAGATTCATCATGGTTATATATTTTGTTTTAAATTTAATTTATTATTTTTAAGAATAAAAATGTTATTAAATTGAAAACTGAAAATAGTGGGAACAAATGTATTACTTGTGATCTTTAATAACCACTGTAATTTGGAAACTAAAATTAAAAATAAAACTCATGAATAAACTTGAGAAATTAAAATTGACCCTCATTTTTTGCTCTTAAAATTAGTATCCGGCAGCAAAGACTGTTTTTGTTGGTTTAGCTTTGATATCTTTATTTTCCTTTCGTGCATTAAAAATAAATTATAAGAATGAAAATATAATATGTACTACTTAGCAAAAATCCTTCATATGATTAGAATCTAATCTCAAAATTCCTCATTTAATTTCAACATCATATTCTGTATCAATAATATATAATTTGCAAAACTTTGCCAAGTCTTTATCCTCTGATTTCAAACTTGTAGTCAACTGGATTATATTTGTAAACTTGTAACACGTGCGTGCGGGATTATATTTATAAGATAAATTTATTTGAGATTTATTGTATTTTAATTTTAGTTATGTTTCTTGTAAAATTTAGATACCATAAATCAAATTTGGTTAAAGTTTAGAAATAATTATATGTGATTAGGTATACCATGTATTGAAAAATAAGCATGTTCATTTTGGAGCAGAAAACCCGTCCAATCCCGTATCCATTGTGAATTTTTCGTCCCATAAACGTTTCTTTTTGGTAAATTATTCGTTTGAAAATCTTTATTTTGGGTAAGGGATTAAATAAAGAAATCATATTCGATACTTGCAGTTCCCATTTGTGATGGAAATTATATAAATATTTTCATATTTCTCAAAAAAATTCTAAACTTTATCAAAAATATGTGAATTTTCCAAAATATATGTCTCAGAGACGACTTTTACCCAAATTAGTAAGAGTTTAGAAATTGAATTTACCTATCTTAATTTCCCCATCTCGTTTTGTTACGCAAAATTTCCATTATGTATTTGATTGGGAATAGTTTGGTTAATTATTTTATTTTCCAAGTTACCCTTCTCCGTCTCGTACATGCTATTTTTCATTCCGATATTCGATTTTATATGCCTATTGTATCAAGTTACAATGATCATGTTTTTAAAATAAAATAAATTTGGATCCGCATGTACATGTGAAGTTATATTTGTAAAAAAAAATTGTAATCGGTATATCACGCACAATCCGAACACTTACCGGTTTGATATTTAGTTCAATATTTGGTTTATTTTAATCCGGTTAAAAATGAGAATATTGTATCATATACCACGTTACGTAGGTCCGTAGAAATTTTCATGTAATATATATTGTTTTTATGAATATGATATTTATAAATTGTATGTAATATAAAATTTTCTTTATTTAAAAACCTATATTTATTATTTAAATAATTAGTAATATTTGTTTAATAATTAAGTTATTTATTTACTATTTAGTTGAAATTAAATTATCTGGCCCGTGAGTAAATTTATTAAATAGTTTGGTGGAGCTAATGTATTATTTACATAGACCCAAAATAATTTTTGGCTCATAATATTGTTACATAGACCCAATATTTTTTTTTTTAGTAAATAGATATTTGTTGATAATTATAATTTAAAAAATAAACATAAAAACAAACCGACCAACTTTAGCTTCCCTTTTTGTCGAAAGAAAACCCCTGGTCCGATCCAATTAGGGAATCAAAAATCTTCTCTTCAATTTTTTTATTTCGTTAGAATAATATTCTCTTCAGTTTTCAATTCACCACCTAATTTTTGTCTGATTATTCAGTTTTTGTTTCTGAACTTTGGATCCTACAAAATCCTCTCAGATTATAAATACATGAATCTCTTTCATTTGAAAGTAATTCATCAAATTTGTATATCACTCTTCATCTTCACACGATTTGGTAGAATCCAACGGTTAATTTGCATGTTTGGTTCTTAGCATTTGGGGTTGAGAATCTAATAAATCTATGTAAGTCAGTTTTCTCAGATTTATATTTACTATGTTTTGTAATTTGACAATTAGTTCTTATAACATTAAATTTCTAGTCAATTGATGTATTCTTCGAGTTCCTAAATCGATATGTTGTGAAAAGTATAGTTGATGATATTTGTTTCTTTCTGATAATAGATGTCGGAATAAAAGCAAAATCGAAGCAAAGAGAGTGTTCATAGGAGCAGGATGCAACAGAGTGGTCAGTAACGTCTTTTGTGGCGCATATGTTCTTGTCTCCTTCGTTAATCAAAACGCCGTTGCTATGTTTTGCACTAAGGTCTGTTTCTTTGACTCTTACTTTCTACTTTCAAAAGCAAGATGTGATTTTTTTTCTTGTTCTGTGTCTTTGTTTGATTCAGACTGCCCAGACTCTTACTACACTTGCATGTTATAAATGTTATGTGAATTGCAAGTTTGCTTTCAAAGGTATTGTCCTCTTTAATTTGGACATATTGTTTGGAAATTTGTAGTATTAATCATGGAAATAGATATATCAGGAGTTCTGTCCAATCTTTCGCTTCTCCATCTCAACATTTTTTGTATTCAGAAAATAAGCTCTGTCCTTGTCTTTATATTGCTTCTTCGATTTTCAATACTATTTGTTGTTGCCTGCGTTTAAAGTATGTTCTAGTAGCATGAGTTAATCTAAATTTTGAGTCAGTATTTTTAATGGTTTCTTAGATTTGTTTTGAGAAAGGCATACATGCTTGATACGTCTTAGACTGTTCAAGATGACTTTTGCAGTGGCTCGGATTCTGTCTTCGGGCAAAGCTCTGGTTTTTTTCTCAGGTATGGTCTTCTCTTTCACTTAAGATTTGAGTACTTGTTGGTTTTTAGTAGGTACTATATAACTTACGACATATAACCTCAATCAATTATGCCAACACATCTTGAATGCTGACACGAATACTAACTTTAAATAAAATTATAAACATGAACACAAATAAAACCACAGTGAATCTACCAAAAGGCAACATAAATGCAAATGCCCAAAGCAAACACGTGAAATACAAAAAACATATACGTATGCTATTAGATGTAAGCACACATTTAAGAGTGAAAGCAACTACAAATTATCAACAGTATAAATACATGAGATCATACAAAATCATTTGTTCCAAGAAGCTGTTAAGATTTTCGATTGAAAAATAAATATAGATATGAATTTCAAACCTGATTCATCTCCTCGATGAGATCCTCATTCTCCAGCTGAAACTCTTCTTCGTGATTTCTTTTGATTCACAGCTGAAACAGCCGGAAGAGATACTCGATTCAAATCTTCCTAAAAAATAGTATTCATCGATTAACATCACCACCACCACAATAGTCTTCATCGATCATCATAAACTTAAAAAAAAATGAAAGAACAAAAAATTGCTTACATGTTAAACATATGTTCGAATAGAAAGACCAAAGCAACACAACACCACCATCAACATCGTCCATTCAGTATACCTGTACATAAACATGAGTCAATTAGTAATCATCGACATTAAAATTTCCTAAAAATAAGATGATTATGCAGAGAATGAAGAAAACGAAGCTTTAATTTATAGAGAACAAAAGTGAGTTAAAATATTGAGGTTTAGCCGCAAAAATCTAAACAGATAAATAATATTACGATTTAGAATATTCATAGTAATCAATTATTTTACTTATCTTTCACGATTTTGGTATTATTTATTATAGCTGGTTAATATCTCATTAACGTTTATTTCCTAAAAAAGTGGAATCATATATATTGTAGAATTTTGTTGCATATAAATGGTAAATATAATAACTATGGTATGATATTGGAAATTGTTTTTAAATTTGTAATCGTAATCGTAATCTTTGACTCTGAAAGTTGGGTTTTTTGTGAGTTGTTAATATGTACGTGAAGTAATATATAATATATTTATACAATTTCTAGAGTCTGGAAAGATTTTAGGATAAATATGATTAAATCAAATAATTTATGTTTAAAGAAAATTTTAAATATAGATATTCAAGGTGTATGCTTGATTTTAAATTTTTGCATTTGATATTGTTAAGAATATATTTTATTTCTGAAATTAGTGTATATGTTTGAATATTTCCCAGATTTGTTTAAGATTTTCTGAATTCAAGTATTTATTTCTGTTTGAATATTTAGGATATTTATTTAAGATTTTATTTTTGTTTGTTAACTAATCCGATTGAATGGATCGGATATGTTGATTTTTCTATTGGGCCTCCTTATACCCAATGTTAACAATAAGTTTTGAATTTTTTGGTAGGTGCTTGGAAGATCCGACACCAACATCCAGGTTGCCCAACTTCTGAAAGATCCGCGTGTTTCTTATAAACCATTTTTCCCAATTTGCCCCGGAATGTTTTTTTTTTTTTTTTTTTTTAACTCTTAGAAAATAATTAAACTAATGGCATTTCATGTAATATTCTTAGGACTTAAAGGTTACTTCTAATTAGTGCTTCCCCTTTAATAATATAGATGAAATCCATAATATTTTATTTACCATTTTCCTTAAATGTTTGTCTTTGATTTGGGGCCCAAAAAAAATTAATAATAGTAGAGTGGCATGAGGCCAATGCCTTAAAATTTACTACTAGGTTTGTCTTTATGATTTTTGTGCTTGTGTTCGAGTCTCGTCATCTATTTTACTGTCTTCAAGATTCTATGCTACCTTTGTTGGACTCAAAAGGCATTTCGTTTCATATGCAAAACTTATTAAATCATTTAATAAGATGAAATAAACAAAACCATTTAGGGTCCTTTAATTAAATACATTACAATGAAAAAGAGCCAGAGAAGAATAATATATTGATCAGAAGCAACATCAATTGTACCATTGAGAAAACCAGAGTACCTCAATTCACATAGTACTTTCCGAAGCTGGTCGTATAGCCACTCAATAACTTCTTACTTGTTAAATCCGAGTTGTGACAAAACTGTTTTCAGACCATTCCATTTATATTTCTCTCTTTAACGGTTTAAGAAATCTATGATTTTTGTTAGCTTTTGTTTTGTCCTAATACCTTACAAAAAAAGCTTAAAACGGTTTAACATCACCGAGAAGAAGTTAAATCTCCCCTAAACCTATCTCCTTTGTTTAGATTACGAACTTTCAATTCGAGACATTTAGATTCGAAACTTTGCCCGGATAGCTATCTAGACTGAGAACATACTTTGAGCTCAACCTGGTGCTATATGATAATTTCGCGAGGGAAATAACTCCTCAGCCTTTTTTTCACTCGTCTTTCTTTTGACTCAAGAAAGAAAAAATGGGAGGTAGTAAGAAACATGTAGTCTCATGCTGTGAAAATTTCACATCTACGAAAGTATCATGCTGATTTACTGCATCAAGCATTAAACATGAAAATGAGGATCTCATCGTACTGGACTATTGTCCTTCGAAGGATCGTGGACTAGCTCGCGCTGCATCTGCAATTCACAGTGAGAAATCTAGTGAACAAGGAATTTTTCAGAAGGAGATTGTTGCGGAAATGGTAGATTCTAGAAGTGACAGCGGAGGCGGCCTTAATAGGTTGAAGGAGTCACCGTCAGTGGCGAGCAAAAGAGGGAAGCTGAATAACAGTATCAAGCTCCTGAAGGACTCCAAGGACGCTGTGTTAGCCATTGTTGATCAGAATTCTGGGTATGGCGATCGTTAGTGATCTCCTGAAAAATGGATTTCTAGCTTATGTTTTTCAACCTTTTTGTGCTAATGGTTTTAATGTTGACTGTTTTCCCGTTTCTATGAATTCAAATTTAGTTTTGATAATTTTTTTCTTTTTTCATAGTTTGGTTAACAAAATAAACAAACAAAGGACTTGGATTGAAATGAGGACAAATGTAGTATGTAAAAAAACACCTGAACTGAAGTAACTTAAGGTCGCCGGGGAAATTTAGAAAAGTCCGGTGGTCGGCGTTGCATATAAGCTGTTCTTCCTTCGATAGCTTCTTCAGTTCCATAGAATAAGAGTGTTGCATCGCCTCCGAGTCCCTGCAGCAAGAGAAGTTTGGAAACCCATTGTTAAACTGTATGCTAGTAGGTAGCATCAAAACCGAAAAAAATCAAATTTGTGACGACAGTGAGTTTGTGACTTTAGGTTGTAAACGGAAATGGACCAAGCAAGTTGATTGAAGTAGGTACCTGAAGTCCAGCATGGCCATCATCGACTGCATTAAGTGCTGCCTTAAGCACTCGGATTGCAGTTGGACTGTTCCGTAAGATTTCTCTACACCATTTCACAGTTTCTTTCTCCAAATCCTCTAGCTGGAACGCAAAACAGGTTTCAGTGAAGGAACGAAATAATTACTGGCATATAGAAAGATGTATCTTTTGAATTTGTGATAATACTATGCGGGTTACTGATTGACTTTACCGGTACAACAGTATTGATGAGTCCCATTTTTTCTGCTTCAGAAGCTGAGTAGAATCTCGTCATGAACCACATCTCTCGTGCCTTTTTTGGACCAACCTGTTTTTTTTTCAAATGTTTGATCAGCCCATGTTTGTTTTAGATTTTGGATGTTGCATCGCAATTAGTCAGCTATATCAAGCAATTACCAGACGAGACATGATGGAACTTCCATAACCAGCATCAAAACTTCCAACCTGCGAACATCAAGTCGATCCACATGAATATGATCAAAGGGGATTAGTAATAACTTCCCTGGCACATTCAATTCAAGGCGGAAACAGAGGCTAGAGGGAGAACCTTTGGTCCCGTTTGACCAAAAATAGCATTATCAGCTGCAATTGTTAGATCGCAGACCATGTGCAAGATATGTCCTCCTCCAACAGCATAACCAGCAACCTGAATCAGTCCAGAAGCAAACAGATTAGCCACAAGAAGTACTCTCTGCCCATGGATATAGATGCATGGTTAAAGAGCTAGTCAATTCAAGATCAGTACAACGATGCATAGAGTAAACCAGCAGTTGTTTGAAGATGCTTACCATAGCGATAACTGGCTTTGGCAATCTGCGGATTTGAACCTGAATATGAACAAAAAAAGGAAGGTAAAATACTTTAACCTGGTTAGTATCAGGAAACCCAAACTTCTATCTTTGTTTTGTAGATCAAGAACACATACCTGAAGATCAAGGACATTAAGGCGGCCAACATCATTGGGATCAGCATAACCGTCTTGTGTTCTCAACGCCTGATCACCACCACTGCAAAATGCTTTTGTCCCCTAAACCATCAATATTACTATTCAGAACAATAGTTTCACCAACAAGTATCCAAAACAGAGGAATACTAATTTAAACTCGGTGTCATCAACTCCAAAGTAGGATTTGACCTTGGCACTTCTGAGACTCAACACAAAGCACATAGCTAGACTCTGACTTAACTAACATAACCTAAAACTAGCAGATATCAACTCAAATCTCAAGCAATATCGAAAAGCAAACACCAAAAACTAAGAACTTTACCTTGCCGGTGAGTACGATGACTCCTACAGAGCTGTCATCTCTAGCGTCATTAAACGCACGCATAAGCTCCTTTATAGTCTGAGGCCGAAACGCATTTCTTCTTTCTGGCCGGTTTATAGTAATCTACATAAACCCCAAAACAAGAACTATCAAATCAAACCGCCTCCACCAAAAACATAATTCTCTCAGTAATTTCATCAAACACCTTACAAACACTAACCTTTGCAATGCCTTCACCAAGCGCCTTCTCATATATAATGTCAAGAAACTCCTTATTATTGTCTCCATAACCTTCCCCATCACCAAAGAACTCAGCTTTTTTCCAAATAACTGCGTGGGTCGGAACTTCACCGTGAACTTTATGGTAATTGTCATCCATAGACGAAGCACAACAGCGTTCCACTGAGTCAACTCGAGTTGGAATCATTCCGATAGGTGAAATGAGATGATTGATGACGACGGAGATTCGCCGGTTCGCCGTACCGAGCTCCTTTGAATCCGCCATTAGAGAGGAAGACGCGAGACAGAGAAAGATGATAACGATGATGATGATGACCAGAGATTCTGTAGCATTGATTTTGACAATGGTGATAATAAAAATACATTTTTTAACTAAAAGAAACAAAAATTTCTAAAAAGCTTAATCCGAAGAAGTGGACAGAATTTACTTGGCGCGCTATGTCTCTCTTTCTATAAGAAACGTTTTGACGATGAGATAAGATAAGACGAAACGCAACAAAAACGTGCGTTTTACAAAAAAATGCCCTTTTTTGTGCATAGACTACTTTTTCCCTCTGCCAAAAGTTAAACAACTTTTTATAATTAAAACCTGTTAAGATATAAGCCAAGCTGTGTTTCAGTTCAGAAATCAAACTCTTATCACACAAAAATGTTGCATCTAAACATTAAAAAAAACTCGCAAATTTCACTAAAATGGGAAAAGCAAAAGACTAGTTTAGTTTTAAGTTGGAGAAAAGGGAAGATTAAAAAAGGTACTAGCTGGAGTTATAAATCTTTAAGGATCACATAAGAACTAACAAAAGGAGACCAAATGTAGAAATGTACTAGCTGGAGTTATAGTCTTCATTTGGTATTGTACTGAATCCAACCTAGACGATCTTCAGTAGACATATTAACGAATACGTCTCTCATTTCAAGCTTTTGGATCATGGTAAGAGCTTTGTATCGGACATTGTTGGACAAATTAGGAATCTCTATGATAGCATCCCAAACCTTGCTATTTTTCCCCTCAACCATTAATCTTTCTTGCATTATTTGAAGCATTTGTTTACTAAACGAATCAATTGATGTGAGCTCTGTGGTAACCTTTTTCAAAACATATCTTTCTTTGACCGATTCAACAGATGCATCATCATTTCTATCTCCTTGATCCGGTAATGCCTTCTCAATGAAAATTTCCATTGATTCATGAATAACTTCATCATCATCAGTAGTAGTAGTAGTAAGAACCACTTCTTGTTTCGGTTTCTCGTTTTTTCTGACTTCTAATGCTTGAGAATTTGATCTCTCAAATCTCCTCCTTGGCACATTTTTTCCAAATACCAGCTTCATATTCTCATACTCTTCATGTGTCTGGTAACGCAAGTGTGTATGATTCGGATAGTCCTATGCCACAAAAAGATGTATATTATTAACAATGTAAAATTGAATCAACTTTATATAACGAAAAAAAGAAAGAAACTTACAGTAAAGTAAGCATTCCACACTTGATCAGGAGCAGTGAACTTGTTGGTGATTGGATTCTATTCAAACTTAGAATCAAAATGCAAAAGATTGACAAAATCGCGGTATTGGTTCTTCAAGATCTTGATTCGGTTTATATAATGCTTATAAGTCTTATGACCATTGAATTTTTCGTTAAGAACAGAAAGGATCTTTGTCTCAACTGTTTTCTTGAACATTCTTCCTTTGGGATCAAACCAACCTTGCTTGATGCAGTTCGCCGCTAGTTCAATCAACATTTTGCTCTCTTCTGGTCTCCATTGAATATATTCACCTTTTCCTTTTCTTTGATCTACCATATTGATGCTTGTAAACACCTAAAAGTGTTTGAAGAAGCAAAGTAAAAAAAAAAAAATCCATGAGACTCACATGAGACATTATTCACAATTAAGGCTTTGAATGGATGCAACCGATGGAGTAGACAAAACTATTTTTGGATTAAACCATTTTTTTTACCATTCATAAGTTATAGTCCGCAATAGTACGAGCGGAAAAAAGTAAAAGAGATCCGCAGTGGACCAACTGCAGTCTGCTTTTACAAAAAAATAAATAAGACCGCAGTGGACATGGTCTGCCCCAAAAAATGGATGGTTCAATCCGACGATGGTTTTGTACACCCCACCCACTGCATCAATTCGAAGCCTAAATAACTAATAACCTAACCATATAATTAAACAACTACTAATACAGAAGGCAAAAACTAATCCAGAAACTGAATTGCTTTTGTCTAAGACCTGTGTTATAAGATGAACATCATCTACAAAAATGAAGGAAGAACAAAGACAAAGACAATGACTTTTGAGTGATTTAAAAGACTAAAACCTGATAGAGAAGCAGAAACGGTGATCGGCGGTTATGGGTATCGTGCCTTGTTCTGTGCCCTAATTTAGGTATTTGTATAACTTGAAAACTCGAAAAAATCTAGGTTATCAAAATCTTTGAATTTTTTTAAAAGTTTTTTTTCGCAATAACTACCGGATTTGGCAGTCAGATCTTAAAACACAGGATTGTAATGGATTTTGAAATTAATGTTTCATCTGTTAAAACCTGTTTTATATTCTGTTTTCTTATAAAGCCACTTTCTCCCAAAACCCTGTTTTAATGAAATAAAAAATAAAAAATCTGGAGAGAGTAATTTACATATAAACATTATGATATAAAAAATCAAAAGCAACAAAGAAGGAATGATTTATGTTAGAGCCTATAACTATAACTAAAGGTCTATGAATTTTCTAATCCTGAAGCTACCCAAATCCTGCTGCAATCACTTATCATCTCATCTCTAACTTATCGCTTACGTTTCTGAATCCTTCTCTTTGTAAAGGCAGCAATAGAAGCAGGAATGCCTATGGTTGTTCTGCCTTTCTTACAACCCCATTTCACCGGCAAATCATTGACTATTTTGCTGATATCATCTGTTCTGCTAAATTGAACCAACTGCTTTATCTGATCAAACATCTGCAGCGTCAATGCCATTGATAGATCCAAAGCTATCGAATCATCCATTGGTTTCATCTTTATGTTTTGCAGTTTCTCTTTGAAGGACCGCAAGGACATTGAGTCACCATAGCCTTCACGGTTTTCGCAGATTGTATTTACCTTAATGATGTGTTTGCATAAGTTTCCTTGCAAAGACCAAGCGCAATCACAGAAGGCAAACTCCGAGCCTGGGTTCCACACAACTCGTGTTACATTAGTATCTGTTTGAGACTGAACTTTTGCAACAAGGATGTTGTTGTCGTCTAGTATAACAGCAGAGTCTGGAATCTGCATTGCTCGGTGCCATGAAGTAGAAGCAATGTATTCTTCTTTAACATTTTGGAAAGAATTACTTTCATCAGCATACCGATCAAGCCAATAGCTCGAATGGAGTTCAGTTGTCAGCTTGTGTACCAACCAATCTACTCTCTGAAGGGCACCGAGATGTGTATCGTCAAATAATTTTACTTTAAGCTTTATATGGTAAGCTTCTATAGCACCACATGCTTCTTGGCTTGCAAGTGGAAGACTTTTTATAGTTGAGAGCCACATTCCTGCAAAAATTGAAGAAGACATAAGAAACAAAGACCAAGTGTACATGTGCATTTGTTAACAGTGATCATGAAGATTCTACATAATAGGGATAAGATGGAGAAAAGTTAAGGGAAACCCCTAACCTATTTTAGGCAACCAAGTGGATGTGAAATATTGCATAAAGGCGGTTTGATCAACAAAATCCTGTGTTAACCTTTCTAGAGCCTTTGGTGTATCTACTCCATCCCAAATGCTGTACACGAGTTCTCCTAAACATTTGAATAACTCTCGTTGAACCTCAATGCTATCACACTTCTTCACAACATTCCGAAGCCATGATCTACGAATACGCCAGAGAGAGAAAATGATGGGGCAGCAAAATGTATCCCTGGAAAAGTAAAAAAGGAATTGAGTCAGTTTACAATACACTCGTTATCCTATTTTATAACTTTTAACAGAGTTGAAGCATCTTTATTCATGCCTTATGGGATCAATCTCTGTTGCAGCATCATCAATGATAAAGCCATTGATCTTAAAGCCAGGCTCAACACTCTGGGCGCGTTGGAGTAGTGTTTTCATCCACTTCTCAACATCAGATTTCAAATAGCTTCGCGAAATAATCCAAGCGACTGGAAGAGCATGATGTCTTGAATCAAAAACAAGAAGCGTACACAGAGGATACTGCATAGTGTTTAAGAGAACAGGATTAAGCACATTACCTTTCTCAAAATCATAGACACACATTAAAAAAACAAGGATCCATTTTACCTTAAGTCTCTTTATCCCAAACGTCGAATCAGCTGCAACAAGACTACAATGCCCAAACCGCACAAGTTGCTGCAACTGCCACTCTGTTTGAATCCCCAACATGAACTGATCCGTATCCGAAGATTCCTGATAAAAGAAGATGGATTTCTTGTTGCGCTCAGCCCAAATCTTGATACTAGCTTGATCATCTAAATCCAGCTCATGAGTCGAACGTTTGATAATCATCCCAAGTTTATGAACATACTGAGAGGCAAGACTATTAACAGTTGCATCAGAACCACAATACCTCTGAATCCCTTCGATATGTTTCTCCAAAACATTTTCTTCAGGAATCCCAAGATAGATCATAGACATAGTTTGCTGTTGAATCTCATTACATAAATAAGGAATCTTCTTTGCACCAGGTCCAATAGCATCTCTATCAAGAGGTCCATGACAAACAAATCCAGCTTTGTTCACATGTCTTCTCTCATTATAAATAAGAAGTGCAAGTGAAGGACGAGCATAGAGTCGTTTAACCACAAAATGACATGTGCATCCTCTCATTGATTGAGGTCTCGCAGCTCTATTTCTAGTATTGAGACGATATTTTCTACTGGGCAATACACCACCACCTTCTCCATAGTTCTCAGGACCAAATGAACACCAATACCTTCATATAGAAGTAACCAAATTGAAAACCCACAACTGAAAAATTAGGTTTTTGATTACTTAAGAGATTGAAAACTTACAGTCTATATTCTAAGTATTCATCGCTTTTGTACTCTTTGAGACTGCCTCGAGAACGTTTCCTTCCTCTTTCGATGTGAAATCGAGTAGGGCACTCTGCGTTTGAGCATTCTCCGATTATGAATTCATCGACTCTTGCGTAAGGAATCAGTGCTACATCGTCGTGGTGCTCCGATGTTCCGAATTTAGTCCAGCTTAAATCAGACCATGAAAAGTCTTCTACTTGTGGGTTTTGAACTGGAATCTCTTCTAAAGATTCGAATATCTCCATCTCGTGTATACTTTTTGAGTGAACTGTGCGACTGCACAGGTTCAAGAAATTAGGGTTTATTTGAGATGAATTGAAATGGGAAGAAGATGAAAAAGTTTTGGAGAGGAGAAGAGATATTTAACTAATAACAAAATGAGCCTTTTATTCTTCCTTTATTGAGTTTGCCCTCTTTGAATTTAATTATTTAAAAATCGACCCTTTATTTCCTCTTTTGTTGATTTGGCCCTCATTGTATTTTCTTATTTAAAAAAGTATGGTGAAACCGTCTTTTTCTTCTTTTAATCACTTGCAAAACGTTTAAATGTTGATACAAAAAGAAGCACCAAAGTATAGTAGGATGAATGTGATTTTTATTCTATGTGTGAAGCTGAAGATGCATATTTTGGACACAATTTGCTGTTTGGATCAGGAAAATGCATTAAATCACATCAAAACTCTGAAAACTGACATGGCATGACTGAAGAAGGACATTGTGATTTGTGACGAATCAAAGAAGCGGGAGCTGATTTGGCAAAGTTGTTGGAGATGTGAGTAATTGTAGAGATTCATTGAATATTCTCTAAAACCACTTCTGGAAAGGAGAAAGTTTATTCTTTTGTAAAGATTTGCTAAGATTCTTAGGCGTAAACTTACCATTTTACTAAGTATTAGAATTATTCATACTATTGCAGTCAGATTGTTGAAAACTAATCTCTCCATGTAGTAGAGAAACCTAAACATCTTCTTTGGAGTTGTGATTTTAATAGCAAACAAAAAATATGCATTAATTTGTAGCAAACATGGGTTTTTATTGAATATAATTTAACAAAAATTCAAAAAAAAAAACATGTAAACAAACAACAAGCTTCAAACTTGTTATTAAGAGATCCAAACTAAAGAGGATGATAAAATCGTAAAAATAAGCCGATAGAGTTGGCCATTAGCATAAGCCACCGAAGCGGTTGCTTAGGGCCTTCTACATACAAAACCTATTTACTTCGTTTATAAAGTAAGTTTCTCATGTTTGTATAACATTTATATGTTTATCTCACTGATAAGGTAAGTGTCTCTTTCAAGTTTCTCACGTTTATATGTTTCGCGTATCATCGTTTTGTGGATTCATGTCAAAGTTAATTTGTTCTTCTCAAATAGTCTTATTATTTTTCAATACAAAATTAATTTTCATTAACAACTTGCCATTTTTCTTCCACTTTACAACAATATTGCTTAAAAGTTTAAATAAATAATTATGTATAAAATTTTCTTAAAAGATATATAAAGTGAAATTTGTTATATATGAATTTTTTTTTTGTAAAGAACAAAATGTTATACCATAATTGCCAAACGAGATTCAAGCACGAAGCAGACAAACAAAAAATCAATAAAATGAGTTTACAATATTTGAATGAAAATTATAACGCAAGGCAACACAAAACATTGGAGATGTTAAAATTTACAAATTAGATTTTTGCATTCATGATCCCTACTCTATTAATACTTTTAAGGAAATAATATGCATTGAGAAGAGAGATTCCATGGAAAAAAGGCGGGAAAAAAAAAAAGAGAGCTCAGTCACGCGGCGAAATGTCATCTGATAAATCAGAGATATGCGAAAGGACCCAACCAACGCTAAAGCCTAAATCATCATAGCTCAATGCACCAGCCGGCAATCGAACCCGGGTCTGTACCGTGGCAGGGTACTATTCTACCACTAGACCACTGGTGCTATTTGTTGATTGAATTCCGTTTTTTTATTTATCTACACTAAAATGCAATAGCTTAAAGCCTTTCAATGAACTTGTAAGCTTTTCAATGCCTGCTTGTTCACAGTTGTCGTCATTACTTTAAGGTTTATCCGTTTATGGTATGTATATTGTATATATAATCTAATTTTGTATTATATAACTTGTAAGAGGATAATAAAACCAAAAGCTACAATTACAAACACACTTTCATTGTGCTTGGACAAGTACTACATTCGTTCTGTTCTCGATCAAGAATCAGTTCACAAAAAGTGGTGCTCATGGGAACATACACCTGCTCGATGTGTCCACAAGAATGGACCGAGACCATCTGTCGAGAAACAGACTTGCCCCTAGGATCTTTTGCCAAAAGGAGTATGGACCTGGCTGTGACCACTCAGGACTCTCGGTTAAGCAAACCCTTTTGCCCCAAGCCACCATATCCCACGAGTTGTTACTAGTCTTACTACTGCATAATCAACAATTAAGAAATGATTAATTTTGTAACCAAAATATCCCTAACATTATTATATATTTCCAACCGCACCCCCATTTATTTCCTCTTTCGTTGATTTTACCCTCTATAGCCTACCGAACGTTGTGGACCACCAATTTTACAAATAGCCTATCAATTTTACAATCTGTTTCTGGACAAAAAATCTGTTTATGGACCATCATGATATATATGAAATAATCAAACTATATGGTATACAAACAATACACATATACTACTTCAACAAAGCAATAAGACAGTTTATGTTTTTGATATCTCTCTTTAGAGTCTGCCTTAATTACTTTAGAGAAGGAAAAAAGACTTTCTAACCTTCTAAACACTCCACAAGACTATCACACAACAGTAAAAATCAATAAAGCAAACTAATTGTAATCTGTATGAAGTAGTAATAGTATTATTATTTTTTGCTAATCATTTTACATCTAAATCTTTTTTCCCTGCTGGTCATGAACATATATCATGATCTGAATGGACTCCATTTCTCGCTGGCTTCCCGATCTGTAAACAATCAATCGGTAGAACGGTTGGCGTATTGAGCTCTCCAAATGTTTTCCAGCAAAATGGATCATACATGTGGTACTGTTGTTGCATTGGTTTTAGCTCTATGCCTGATAATTGAACATCTACACAAGGGAAACTGTCGCTGCAAGCAAAGTGCACGGGTTTCACGGTGTAAGTGCCTCGTATCTTCTCATATGTGACTCCTTCCACGGCCACTGCTGAACTCTGGTTCCTACATCTGCTGTGATCACAATAGAATTGATCTATCACTATTGGAAGCTGAACCTCTGAGAGTTGAATGTTTGAGAAAAGTACTCCTTTCACTGATCCTACACCTCCCTGTATTCAAATTGAAGTTGTTAAGTTTCACAAACTTCCAACTCAAAATCAATTGGCAATGAGTAGATTGACTCATTCGGCTTTTTTTTTATGAAAGGTTTATCTTTTACCTGCCAAGTCTTGATCCGGACACCGGTCATTGTGTTATGCATAACTACATCTCGGACTGTTATGTTGGATACACAAGCTTTGGTACTATCTTTACCAAGGCTCCCAATGCTGATTCCATGTCCTGGTCCACAGTTCACATTGTGAACATACACATTAGAGCAACCCGTTTGAATCGAAATACAATCGTCTCCTGCAAAACAGAGGATCCAATCATCGATATTAAGAACCGATTTTTACGAGTTTTACAATACATTTTTTTCGACTAAATGGGGTTTGTACCGCAAGCTAGTGTGGTTGTGTGAATCATGACATCTCTGGTGTTCTGAAGATGAATCCCATCCGTATTTGGACTGTCTCCGGGAGAAGATACATTCACGTCATGAACTAATACGTGGACGCAGTTATCAAACTTGAGGTGACATTGAGGACTGTTCTGGATGGTTATACCAGTCACAGTCACATCCATACTCCCATAGAACCGTAGCGCCTGCACCGTGAAACCCGAGGTAAACAAAAGAATTCACCGAGTTGTAAAAACATGTTAGAGACTAATTCAGTTTTGTTTCTCACCGTTGGTTTAATGCTTGACATCCAATCAAGCTTACTTCTTATCTGCCATGTTTAAAAAAAGAGTTTGTTGTTAAATGAATCTTGTGTGGTTATGAAGAATGAGATGAAGAAGAAGTCGATGATTTTTACCGGCATTGGAGGATGTTCTTGGACTGAATTGTTCAATGGGATAATGAGCTTGAAGTCATCGTCGGTAGGATGATCTTGTTCCCACCAAACAGAGCCTCTTCCATCAATAACACCATTCCCTTGTATTGTAATT
>JANFAJ010000035.1:75200-125200 GCA_028015245.1 Cardamine occulta | reverse complement strand
TATATATAAATTATTTTTCCCGTAGTTTTTCTGATTTTAAAATTTCAAATCAATTTAAAGTTTTAAACCAGGCTTTGGACCAGACAGAACTGATGTAACATCAGACCCGGGACGGTTCAAGCTGGTTTGAGATAAGGAGGGCCGGGCCATTCTAGAACTAGGCTGGCTTCTTCTGCGTGAAATTAATTGTGGGAACGAGGCTTTTATGATCTTTGTCTTTTGAGTCTCAAGAACAAATAACTCATTCGATGACTTTATTGAAATTACCAATTCCCTTTGATTGGGGTTCAAGAATACGCTAAATTTTGATGTAGAAGTAAAATTTATAGCCCTTTAGATTAGACTTTATTTGATAAACATAACAAAGACTGAGACACTTTATGAAGTTACGGTAAAATTGGAGTTTTTTTACATATTAATTTTTTTTTGTATTTGATAGAAATCATAGGTGATGCATGTGCTGGTAGATTTTTTCTCTTTTAAACGGGATAGGTGCTTGCTTAATATGTGAATAACTGTTGAAACGGTTTTTTGTGTTCTTACATGTCAAAAATATATCTACTTTAGCATTTTCAGTAGATACAAAATATTGATTTTTTATTTATTTTGTGAATATCTACCAACATCATCATTGGATCGGGTGAGGGTTAGAGTTTACATATGTATTATCTAATATACTTGTATCATACTCGAATCATCCAATATTAGCGACTCTTTGGAACATGTTATCAAAACAATTCTTAAACTCTATAGTATTTTGATACCACCATTTTGACTTTTTATTGTCTTGGAAGAAAAAAAGAACCGCATGGATGAGGGAGCCATACCTTTACGCCCCATATTATTTGATTTGACTTTGCCATGTGTCTTTCGACAGTTACTAGCTGTCATTCTTTTTCCATTATTGTATCACTATTGAGTAGTGAGTACATACAAATGGAAGCTCGTTTTTGTATAAGATATTAAGATACCATGACTAATAAATAATAATACTCTCTTTATCAAGATTTAAACTATAAATAGTGAAACATTTAGGTTTAAATTTGATAATGAAACATTTAGGTTTAAATTTGATAATGATGAACCATTCGACTAAAAGGTTCGGTGCTTTTTGTCGAATTCAAAATAAAATTTTAATAAAATTTTAAGATCTTTTTGTCCAATCAGTAAAATGATAACTTTTAAATCATTCCAAAATACCAGAAAAGCTTTTAAATGTTTTAAAAAGTGTATTACTCTGCAAAATAGTGGAAAAATGTCTAAATGATATTTTAATATAAAAGCATACAACATTCCGTTCCCCAACTAACTATTTAAAGTCTCGCCCATGCTTCATTTTGGGAGGCAGTAGCTATATTCTTCTTTTTTTTTTTTTAAATTATTTTTAACTAGGTGAATACGTCCCACGAATATTTTCAGCTTCATAGTTTTAAAAAAGGAAAGAATATGTTTTGGTCTGAAATAATATTTTTTCATAAGAAGAGGTATATTTGGATTTGCTATGCACTATGCACTGATTAATCATTGAATTTGGTTCAAGCTTCTACAACAATTATTTTAACTTTCCAATATATAGTTTTTCTATCATACTCATCATTTTTTTCCATAGTTGGGATTTTCAATTTTATAATTTACACAACCTAAAAGATAAAATGGCAATTTGGTATTTATTCACAGTTGGAGGAATATGATTTGAGTTTATCTACTACGATATATTTTGTAAATATAAAGATTTTATGTTGCAAGAATATCCAGATCTTTTACATATCACACCCTAAAAAATTTATGGACTACAAGCAAAATAATTAATGAACCAAAAGAGTTTTCAGCAATTACCACATTCGGCCCAATTACTATCTTAAAGTGGGTCTAATGAAGAAAATAGAAACTTAGGCCAGCTAAAGAAGCCCAATAATGAAGCGACGTCGTTTGAGGCACAACGGTCATCTTCAAAGTTGGAAAACGACAAGAAACAAACACAGAGCAGAGGTGACGAAAGCTTCTACAGAGAAAGTTGCGATTCGCAGCCCTTGATACGCTTGATGACACATCTGTCCTATCATCATCTCTAGGGTTTTTGGTCTTGTGTATAAATACTAAATGTTCTGATTCCTTTTGCTTCCTTTGGTTTATTACTGATTCTGCTTCTGAGTTTCCCTTTGTCAGTGCCTTTTAAGGGGTTTTTTTTCCTAAGTTAGACCACCTCCAATGGGGGTTCTTAAGAGGAGTTCTTAGAGTAAAAGTAAATAAAAATAAATCAAAACTTCTAGATTGACTAAGAACCGGCTCTTAATTAGGAGTTTTTAGAACCTTTTAGAACCCGTGACATGTCAGCTTCTGGTTGGCCAAAAAATTTTAACAAAGAAAAAAAAATTATGTGTTCTTCTTCTCTTTCTGTGGGTGAAGATTCCGATCAAGAGGGAAATTGATGAAACAAACTTACATGTGAGGTTTGTTGATGCCATGAAAGGATTTCGCAGAGTAGAGGCAAATTGACAAAGAAGAAGAAGTTATTGGGAATCAAATCCCTAAATTCGAATTGGGGATTTAATTTTAGGATTCAAGAGGGAGTGCTGGATTTATGAATCCAAGATTAAATCCTGCAAGAAGAAGAAACTTCATTAAGAAGAAGATGAAGAAGCGAATAGAAGAAGGAGAAGAAGAAGTTGACGACAAAACAAAAAAAAAAAAAAAAAGGAGGAGAAGAAGAAGATGTCGTGGGTGGAGTCAACACACAAAGAGGAAGAAAAAAGTCAACAAGAAAATAAGTTGGGCTTGTGTTGTGTTTTTGTAATGGCCAACAAATTTGAAAAAAATTAAATTTTAAAAACCTCTAATTTCTAGTACCATTGAAGTAGGTAAAAAATAAAAACTTCTAATGAGTTCTTAAACTTTTGATTTTGTAAAATTTAAATTATAAATATTGGTAAGAACCCCTCAAGGATTCTTACTATTGGAGATGCTCTTAGGATATTTTTAGCTTGCTTTGGTTTGTTAGGGAGTTTTGCTTGTGACATTGTGTAATGCCCCGCCCGCCACCGTCCGTGAGCACCTCACGTCCCCTCTAGGCCCGTGAGCTCCACGACCCCTCCAAGTCTGTGAGTGCTGCACGTCCCCTCTAGGCCCGTGGGCCCTACCTTCGTCCGACGGCCGATGCATTAATTTCCCGAAACCCTAGAGACTTGTTACTGTCCCTACAAATCACCACATGATCTTTCCCTGTTTTTGGCATGACAATCACTTCTGAGGTCATCATCTTCTTTCTCCGCTTAACTCTGAGTTCTCCCGGAAGATGTGAAAAGATATGTGCACTTTGGTGATATAGATAGCCAAATCAAATCTCTTAACCTCTTCTCAGAAACCGGGATGTTACACATTGCCTTTTTCAGTGTGATTAGTGAACAATGAAGAGCTTTTAGTTACGTATTAGAGTTTATTACGGATTTTGCTTGTGCATTGCCTTTTTTAGTGTGATTAGTGAACAATGAGGAGTTTGTAGTTAGGTTTAAGCGTTTAATCCTCCTTTAGTTTGGTCACATTGGTTGGATTTAGCCACAAACTCATCGATATGTTTTTTTGTTATTGATAAAAAATGTCTACTTTTGCTATTTCTTTGATCTAATTTGGAAGCAAAGGTCTCCAAAACTCTCTTGCTTTCGTTAATGCCTCTGAACAATGAACTTTGTGAAAATGGGTTCACTTTGATTCCCTTGTTAATGTTCTTTCCATTTTCTCTTGAAATTCATAATGTATTATTGAACCTTTCAGGGTTAAGTAATTGCAGATGGCACTCCCCTATGATACCAAGTTCACAATGGCATTCACAATCGGCAGAAAAAGAGAGATTGAAAATGACCAAGAGCACGGTAAACTTGTCACTCTAGAATATACATACTTTCAAAAGTACCTAGTCTGGTTTTAAAACAAATTTTGTAAGATGGGATTTGACTCATTTTTCCATTTGTGTTTTGTCTTTGCAGATGAATCTGCTTCTGCTGCTATCGTAGCTGTTGATCTGATCAGCTCTGCACGGCTTGCACTTAAGCTGGATAGTGTCTATACTGAGTACTCAGCTCAGTATTTGGTGGACAATGCTGGCTCACACGGGCTCAAGCTCACTGGCAAAGACTGCCTTGAGTTTGCGTTAAACAAAGGCATACCCAAAGCAGAAGATTGGCCACACTTGGGATCTCTGTCAAAGCCCCCATCATCCTATAAACCTGCTCTCGTTTCCATGAAAGGACAAGTGATTGAGCCTAAGAATTTGGAGGAAGCATGTGACTTGCTGGTGCATCAACCGGTTGGAGCAAAACTGCATGTGTTCAGTCCACACATTGAAATTCAACAAGACGTAAGTGCTCTTAGTTTAATTCAATATAAAACGACAAAGCATTTGATGGATCTATAATATTTGTGCATTTGTTTTGTGTGGTTAGGGAATTTACTGTCGTCGAGAAGATCCAAGGAAAGTCCATTGCTACAGTGAAGATATGGTACAAGAACAAGTTTACATTTTTCAAAGTGGCTTTGAGCAGAATGTTTGCTTACCTCTCTCTGGGCATAGGCACGAACGTTAAGCCATCAGGTCTGCTTGTTGACTTTTGTGTCCCACGCCTATCCATCAATTAGGCAAGACATTTTATCTTAATAAGTATCTAGAGAACAATATGCTACTAGTGGAAGTGTTTGTTTAAGAATGTTTCAGGAGATTTTTTTTTATATGTAAGTTAAGAAGTTGATATCTATTTTCTAAAAACAAATTTGGGATGATCGATTTGTTATATGTACCACCAATTGAATTGTGTGTTTTAGTTTTGTTAAAGTCAGTCCTCGTATGCCTGAATTGGCAAATCAGATATAGATTATAGAACATGCAATTCAATTTTGATTGTAAGAGTTTTATAGCTGCTATGGATTAAGCAGATTTTGAACTTGACACAGAACTCGTGTCTGTCTGTTACATGATCTGCCTATAGAACTCATGTCAGATTTTCAACAATTACTTATGGTTTCATCCTCCTCGAGGAGAATCTGACTCTTACTTGACATTTCACTTGACTCTTCTCCAACAGCAACAAGAATGATCACTACTCTTCCATCCTCAAGAATGTTGAAATGTGGATCAGTAGAAACCGAAATTAAATAGGCTTTGAGGTCTAACAAGCCTTGCCTTTCACTTTAAATGTAGCTTCTACATTCCTGCATCATCATCATCATTATCAGTATCATCCATGTTTGGACAAAGACCATTGACTTTGCGGAAGACATTGAATGGCAAAGATCAAATGAAGAAACACAAAAGGTAGAGTTGATTCAAAAGTCATTTTATAATGTAGAAATTGCTAAACTCAAGCTCAAGGCATGTGATCAAATATGGTTGCTTCCATATTTCTGAGCTTATGCAGGTTCTGGATTCGAGTATGCGAGCAAGTCTCAATCTCCATCGTCTACAAGTTCTTAAATTTCACACTTTCATCTTCCTAAAACAAACTTCGCCTCCCTCGTCAAGCCCGTCGTGCTCATTATGACGTTTCAAGCAGCCCAACAAAGGCCCAATACATGAGGTTTTACAGGCTTATTTTTTTCTTTTTGATAAAGGGTTTTGAGTTTTTCGTAACTGATTTTGGCTTTTACCGAATCTTTTGATTTTATTTATTAACCGAGAGAATTATTTCATATTTGTGTGATGATTGATCATTTAGCCATAGCAAATCCTGGACCATTAGTGGGGAGAGACACTTGTATTAACTTGTCGGCCATTTTAACGCATGCTCTTAGAACAAAAGTGAGATCATTTGAATGTAACATTATCTTAATTTTGTTTAGAAATTTTTTACTTTTTGTTAAGTTGTTACCATCCCATTTGACTTATAATTACACAAATAAATTATAAGCTTTTTATAAAAGAAAAGGTGATCCACTACAAATGGTGGAAATTTCCTATTCGGGCAACTAAACCAATTCTCGTTGTTGATTCTTATGCCTTCTTCACTATTCTTAGCGGTGGAATTTTCCTATTTGTACAAAGTGATTATTATTCTATTGATTTTTGTATCATCGTCACAAGTCACAACAATCACATCAATTTAAGGCTAACCTAATCAATCTTTTGTTTTGTCTTTTCCTAGTGGAACACACAGAAACACAGTAGTAAGAATTCCCATTCCTAGCCTTACTTCTCAATTCTATAAAAAGGACAAAGACATTCCAAAGAAACAAAACAAAACAAAAAATGCAAAATCAGACAAGGTCTGTCTTGGTGGTGGTGGTGGTAATAATGGTGGTTATGAGCTCTTTCACTGTGGAGGGAGGAGGGAGAGGAATATTATACAACAAAGATCAGAGGCTTCACAGTGTTGAAAAGGTCAAATCCGTCAGTCCATCAGCCAGAGTAGTAGAGAATCACCATAACATTCCAAGACAAAGCTACGACAATTGGGGTAGCAACGGAGGTGACAGTGGTGGCGGCGACGGAACCGGTTAGCATCAGAATACACAAAAGACAAGGGAGCTCCTAAGACGTGTGTGTGTGTATGTGTAAAGAACGTGATCATGTGGTTATATTGGCGTATGTTTTGTGCTTTTTGTCATGTCTCATAAGTATATATTATGTCTTTAATAAGTGTGTTGTGGTTCTATGCTTATGTTTCGAGATGCATCAAGGCATATACAAATATTACTTTTTTTTGTTTTAAGGCAAAGCATATGTTCAAATATTACCTAAGTTGAGTTTGTTACTAAAAAAATAATGGACCACGTTGTCACTACTTGTCTTGAACTTGCAGTGAACTAGAGAAATGATTCTCACCATAGTTTGAGGTGTTGGAGACTGGTTAACTCTAACACAAAGCAAATGAGGCAAGATAAGCGTATAAAATATCAAAAGAGAGAGAGGCCTCACAGATCATTTGATCGGATCATAGTTAAGACCTAGCTTATTTTGATAAATGGCCATAGAGCTGGTTCACTTTCAGATTCCAAGCTACTTAGTTTTCTTACTACTCTGTCCTAAAAATGACAAATCAATAAACAGTAAGTGAAACAAAATGGAATGTTAATGATGTTACCTTAAATTACATAACCTAAGTTCATGCCACAAAATTCAATTATTCAACTGGTGTAATCTGCAAATGCACACAAGAAACCTTTCGAATACAGAAAGTTAAGTTTACCTGGAGTATTGTCCCGAACATTATATCACCTTCAAAACAACAATCATCTTTTCCTTAGTTTTCTTGACAACTTCTGATCCATCAACATAACGAGCAATGTAATAATCCTTATTTTGTAGGCAGGACTACAATAGCTACTTCAAGATTAGTTGCTTCCCCTGAATCTAAGATATATATACATATTTAAATGTCGACTAACCAAGCAAATAATTCCTTTTGGAAGAGAGAAACATCATTTTACCAATATTCCTCTAAATACTATAAGATCATTAATATGGGATTCAAACTAACAAATCCCTTGGAGATAAATGTATCATACATTCCTTCCAACCACTAAAAATAGATTCACTTTCGAAATCACTAATTCCTCCCTCCATTTGTTATTGTAACATCTTTATTGATTTGAGCCTCGAAAATCATCGGAAAATATGATAACAGTGTCTCCTTACGAAGATTTTAGCCTACAGAATTATTTTTTATTGTGTGTATTTTTTTTTTAACATCACGGGTTTTTTTTGATATATTTTAATCTGTTTTTTCTTACATGTATTATTATTGACTCAAATTTTTGGTAAACATCACGTAAATTTCTTTTAGACCGCAGAATTATAAATCTTTGATTGACCAAATATAACCAAATGGAGAATTTGGATTCAGCGTGGTCACGTGGGATTTGAAACCTTTCGGTTACAGTTAACATAATAACAACACAGAGAAAAAAAAATATAGAACAAGATTTCTAAGTGTTGTTACTTCAATAGGGTCATGTATGAAGGAAGAGTACAATCAATTTTGATACGTAAACTTCAAAAAACGGTGGCTTATGTCGTACGAACCTAATGAGCTGCCACGACGACCGGAATTACCATATGTGGGGTTTGGTCTACGCAGACCGACCATTCACATTTCACATATTCACCAAAGTTATACCAATAAGTACATATCTCTTCAAATTACACACATGCAAGTTTGTAGTATGACTCAGATTGAATATGCTATGTTTACAGCTCAACATTTTGTTTTAGTTTCTAGTAATTTGTTTCTTAAAGATATAGTCATAAATGTTAGCCTTTTTCAATCCATACGCTTACTATAAAGGAACCAAAATTCAAAACTAATATTTGGTTCTCAATCACGAACTAAAATATGTTGTTTTTCTAATCCAAATCCAGTTTTTGATGTCAACAGAAGTTTAAATGCTATTAATCGTCGTTCTTTACCGTGCAAAAATAAAATATATAAAGATGAATATCATTTCTGTAACGTTTTTGTCATCCGATTTCGGCATTTGTCTTATCATTTCAGTTTTTGGGCCAATCTTGTTTCAATGATTGATGATACGCTATTTTGTGAAATTTTAAGATTTATCAGTTCGTATTTTCAACACAGAAAGTTTTTTTATGTGTTCAATTAATCATCATTCACGTTAACTTTAAACAAATAATTACTAGTCTTATACTTTAGATTAAGCGTCTTCTTTAGAATTCTTAAGAAAAAAATTCATATTTAAATAAAAATAAACCTTAATGAAATGGCCAAATTGGTTATCAAGTTCTTAAACATACCCACACTACTCTATATACAATCTTTTTTATTACATATTTCCAGATAACATAAAAACACACAATGTTTTATTTTTCTACAGCTTCACTCAATATAGATATCTCTTGAATTAAAGAGCTTAAAACACTTCAACCAAAACAAAACCACAGAACATACATCACGTTAATATATTATTTCTAGTCATCTAGAAGGCATAATATTACATGTATTAATAGTGTTACGTATTCCTAGAAAACAAAAAAATATGTCACATATCAATAATTTATTATACCAAAGCTAATGCCCCTCTTTCTAATTCGTAGGCTTCGCTCCCTCCATATATTGACTAAACTCTCCCTTTTTCTCCCTCTTCTCACATCTCTACTACAAATTTCAGAACCAGAAACCACAACAAAAAAACTCTCCAGTTTTTCTTAAAACGAAAACAAAATTGTGTCCTTGTAGTGTTGGGATCATCAAGTAATGGGAGAAGAAAGCAGCACGAGCGGGAGGTGCGAGCGGTCCAAGACGTTCAAGGCGAAGTGTAGCCACATGGTGAAGAAACAACGAGCCAAGTTTTACATCCTTGGCCGTTGTATCGCCATGTTAGTTTGCGGGCGTGGCCGTGACCGTGACCGTGACCGTATTTTGACATAGATCTACCTTAAGTTTTTTTCTTTCTCTTCTTGTATTTTTCTAATTTTTTTTGGTTGGGTTGCCGTTTTCATTTTTCCCTCTAGTATCAAACATTTGAACTAGGGTTGGTATTTAAGTTATATTTATACACATGAATATATGAAATTTATGTGAATGCATCATGAAATGCTAAATTATTTTGAGAATTGTTTCTCCCTTTTGAAAGTTTTGAATGGTAGCATCTTCTTAATAAGTCTTAGTTGTTCAAGTATAATATTAATAGCCTCTCTTTTGGTAAACCTTTGGCCCTGGAAAAATCTTCAATTTACTTAGAATATATAGTTTATACGAAACTTTCAGAAATACTCAGACATGAATTGAGCCTTCAAATGCTTGTTGTCGTTAATCATATGATTATTAGAACAGAAAAACATCTCATAGGTGGCGATTTAAAGAATAATCACAAAACTTTGAAAACAAAATTGTGAGGAATAATTTGTTCACCAGTTTTTGTTTTGGCAACATCTGTTTACCAGTTATTTATCTCTATATATACATATGAGTGAACTTATATCTTGAAAACATTATAGATATTGAGGTCAGAGATCGAATCTCTCCCACTGTACTTTCATGTTATAAGGCACTGCAGAGTTTTAAGTGACAAAAATATTCAACTTGCTATAACCTTAATTACTATTAATTAGTTTGGATTTCAGATTATAAAACAAACAAACAAAAATCTGATAGATGTCAATACGCAAAAGAACATCATGTTTGAGAGTGAATCATTCATTAATTAGTGTAAACAATACCAGCGAAAAATTGAGAGAAAAAGGTGGAGAAGATAGAAAGTAATTATGACAAGGTCTACGGTCTGAAAGTCCATGTGACTCGAATCCAAATCATACTAATAATGCAAATCGAAACTATGCTCTATTTATTTTCTTTTCTATTTTGTCGGTTTAGGCAGGACGATGTTTGATTGTGTAGTTTTCATTTCTTTGTAGCAGATTAAAATGTAAATATGAAGAGGATAACCAACATCTTTTTTCATGCGTACATAAAAACATATATTCAAAAGCATATATTAAAACTTAAAAGGAAAAGGAAAAGGAAAAGGAAAAGAATAAGAGAATGTGGAATTCATGGTCCGCACCATACAGGAAACAAGTGAAAATAATAGGAACTCTCCCCCATCTTAGGACTTGCGTGCTCATTGTAAAGCTTTTCTTATTCATATAAATATTTATATTTTTAAATTCATCACAAATCAAATAAAATTTTACTATTCTTGTTTGTAAACAACATTTAATATACAAATTTAAATATAGATGATAACAACGCTAACACAAACTACTATGTTACAATACATGGTCAACAATTTCTATTATTATTTGTGATTGTAAATATCAGTATGTAAAATCTGTTGCTATTTCAAGATATATGTATAATATAGATATTTCTGATAAATCTACAAGTTATTTAATTTATTGATCAATTTTATTTTATATTTATAGACGTATATATTTAGATATCAATGTGTTGAATTATCAGCACTACAATGTAGGTTAGGTCATACTTATAGATACTTATAAAGTTGATCATAAATAAGTTGTCGAGATACTTATAGACACTTATAGCACTGTAAATATAGATTATACAACTTGTGATGGCCTAAAGGATATATATAAATAGTAGGATCTTTGCATAGAAAAGTTTCTAACGTACATGTTTTGACCAATGTAGCCACTTTAACCACTAATTTATTATATTTTAATATTCAAAATTATACGATCCAGCACTAATAAACTATGTAAAAAAAATCCTAAGCCAACAAAAAAAAAACAACTAAAACGTCCAACATCACGTGCATGCTCTTGCGCTCCAAGTCTCGAACATTTCCGACACGCCGCAACCGCTAATTAAGAATAGATTTGCAATTTTCAAAACATATTAAATTGTTAGACTAATGAGTGATGGATACTTGTCTGATACTCGTACAAAATTAGAAACTTATCTGGGTATAGACTGGATCTTAATATCTAAGTCCGATTTGAACATTTGGATCGTGAAAAGTACATGAGTTGAAAACCAAATGAAGGTGAAAAACTGTGAACCGACAATGGGAATCCTCGAGGCGAGAAAGGTGTGCAAATGCACTCGTGCGGTCCCTCTCGTTACTACTTTTCATCGTTTTCCCACTGTTTAATTTATTTCTACAGACTCAGAAAAATTATTTTCTCACTCTTTTTTTTTTAAAGTAAAAAGATCAATTTTTGGTTCTATTATTTATGATGATGGGATTGGGATCATTGAGAAATGAGAAACATGACTTAAAAAAAAAAAGAAACAAATCATAAAGGAGACTTAATATATATACAAGTAAAAGTCAGCATCAGTAACGAAAGAGATGGAAAAATACATCGTTGGCCTCATAATTATTGTCCCGATAATATTCAAGGTATTTTTAGCTCTGCTATTTTATATTTCTTTTATTGTGTTGTCTTCCACCACTAACTGTGAATCGGTGGGGAATTTTGTTATTTTGTTTCTTATTCTTGATGTTACTACATAAACTACGGAGAAATGGATATATATATATATATACACGCAAGAGTTTTGGTGTTTTGCCATACATATCACATTTATTATACTTACGGAGACGATCCATACGTTAAAGTGTCTATTATTAGTTTGTAGTAGTAGATTGTGGAAAAGAAAATTAATAGATTGAATCTTTACATCGATTGATATTCAAGATTACATACTTGTATTTAAAGAAGTTCTAGCTACATTCCTTTGCCACAGTTTACATAGTTGCTACTATATATGTAATACTATATTCCTAGTCTTTAACTATTTGAAGTATGTATTTACATCCACGGCTTTTAATACATTCCGAATGACATCATCTCTTAGACTGTTAGAAATAAACTCAAAGTAAGAATTCTTTTTATTCTAACTTGGGCATTGGTCACATCCGTAACAACTTTGAAATAATAAACGAGAAGATCATTAATTAGATTTCAAAAGCCGATTGGGCACCCAAAAAGAAAAAAAAGAAAAGAAAAGGGATCAGAAGTATTGGGACCCATTGGGCTTGGAAAAGAAGAGAGAACACGTGCATCTCTCTGACACTCGTTGAAACCCAAACACTTTCCTCAATTTCTTCTTTCCAACTATATCAATTTGTCATTTTCAACACCAATATTTTCGCCGGTTATCATCATCCATCATATATGTTTTTTTTGATAAAGGAAAACATGTTTTAGCCTTTTTCTTTTCTAGAAAGTTATCATCATATATATTACAATAACCAAATAGATTGTTTCCTCCACTTACTATATAATAACCTCAATATATTATTTGCTGTATATATAGAATAGATTGCATCATTAACTAAGTTATTAAGTTACGTAATGTCAATGTTACTTATCTAATTAGTTTTTTTTTAAACAATTTATCAAAAGAAAATTGAATCATTGTAAAGAAAAGCATAAAGGTTTTGTGGTCTCGTGTGTTTGTGAGCTAGACCCCCACGCGGCGGTGTCTGTTTTGTAGCAGTCTTTGTAGACTTCCCACGTGCGGGTTTGTAGATTCTCAAGGCGGGGCCAACCCCAAGACCGTCCTCTTTCGTCTTTACACCACAAATGCATATTTTACACAAATTTACGATTTTGAAATCTGTCATGTAATGTTCCTAGTCAAAACCAATATGTCAATATCTTGGTATTTGGACGAATTTTAACCCGATTCATATCTGGTCAGTTTTACAACAAATTAAAAAAAAAGTAATTCTTTTGTTGATCAACGAAATTATTGTTTAAATAACATTTTATTAACCACTATCTAGAAACTTTGCCACTTAATTGATGATTATCTAAGAATCCGATTTTTTAGATAATCGAAATTGGCCGAGATGATAGTTGTCTATCTAATCACTTTACAATGTGATGGTTAAGTAATCGTGTTTTAAGAGCGATTAATTGGCTTAAGAGATGATATATTAAGGTCATTTCAGCGTTTTAAACAACGGTAATAGATTGAAATAATGGTGAAAATGTATGCATTAAGATGATAACTTATTGCGTCGATTTCGGCCTAGTTAATTAGTTCCGTACAAGATATGACATATTAAACGCTATGATGGTTCTTCTGACAATGATCGTGATTGTGCGATCGCCTCACTAAGAAATTGTTTTATTGTGTAGTGTAGTGTTGCATTATGCATATAGACTTTACTTAACTTTACATTTAAGTTGTTTGAAATAATCACAAGAGTCCAAAACTCATTCAATGGGAAAATTTGAGATAGGTTCGAGAGATGAGCACAAAATCGTCATGTCTTCTGATAGATGGACCAACCTGACAAAACCTGCCGAGACGGTAAGGCCAGTTTGTTTTCACGTACTAATTACAACCCACCACAAAAAACAAAATAACCTTTTTTGTTAAAAGGGTTAATCTATTAAATGCAAATAGAAACTTAACAGATGTTTTTTTTGTTTTTATTTTTTTAACTTACAAAAGGAAATTGAGGAATTTTAATTTGAGTTCTCTACAAAAAAAAAAAAAAAAAAAAAAAAAATTGAGTTCTCTACAATTTTTTCCCTCTTTTCTATTTTTCTTAAGTCTGGGATACATAAACGATACAGGCCTCGAGTCCATAAAGGCCCAACTAAAATACACAACCATGATTGTTAGTACCTTACGCAATTCCGGTTTTGAAAAATTATTAGGAGGGTCAATTAAAGTTAGAAATTTGCAGCTTCATCCTAAGATGGATTAGATCTATGATTTCAGAATTCCATAAGGTTAAAGTCTTTTTAACTTTAGAATAATCCCATTTCTCTAAATTTATTTCATTGACACTATATATTAGATTCATTTAGAGTCTCAACTCAACGATAAATATATACAAAACACTCTAAATTAAACACGACAAAGACCAGCGAAAAGTTTTCCAACATAACAAGGTAAAAGACTCTGATTAGATCTTTCAACTGTAGAGATCATCATCGTCGGCTGCTCCACTGGATGTGGCAAACGGGTCGGCTCCACCGGCAGTGGCAGCAGCTCCAGTCCCTGTGGCTTCTGGAAACCTGAACTCGCTTCCAAACCCACGTGACTGCTGAAGAGTCTGAGCAAAAGCCTGATACTTGCGAATGTCTGCATCACTTACTGATCTCCTAGCGTACTTCATGGATTCCTCAAAGTGACCAGCTTTAATCTCTGCAATCTCCTCTTCCATGTCCTCTTCCATTGCTTCTGGCGTCTCTGTTCTCTTCCTCTCCCTTTCAATATCCTTCTCGATGTTCTCTCTGATTGCGTACTTGCAAGAACGCTGGCAAATCTCTGTGATGTCTGCACCGCTGAAGCCTTGTGTGTACTTGGCAAGAGCTCTCAGGTCAACGTCTTTAGCCACTGGCGATTTCCTCAAACAAGACTTGAAGATCTGGTAGCGAGATTCCTCATCAGGAAGAGGAATGTAGATGAGTTGATCGAGACGACCAGGACGCAGAAGTGCAGGGTCGATGATGTCTGGTCTGTTTGTTGCTCCGATGATGAAGACAGTCTTCTTAGCAGACATACCATCCATCTCTGTAAGAAGCTGGTTCAATACTCTGTCTGCTGCACCACCAGCATCTCCAACACTGTTCCCTCTCTGTTATTACATTGAATATTCTTAGATAAAGATAACGTGCATAAGTTACATAAGGTTAGAGATTTAGGAACCGAGCACAATACCTGAGTGGCGATGGAGTCAAGCTCATCGAAGAAAAGAACACAAGGAGCAGACTGGCGTGCCTTGTCGAATATCTCTCTCACATTGGCTTCACTCTCTCCAAACCACATTGTGAGGAGCTCAGGACCTTTGATACTAATGAAGTTAGCTTGACACTCATTTGCGATAGCCTTAGCCAAGAGGGTCTTTCCACAACCAGGAGGACCATAGAAAAGGACTCCTTTAGATGGTGACATACCAAACTTCTCGAATTTCTCAGGATGCTCCACTGGATATTGAACAGTCTATATAACATAGCAAAATTTGAATAAATTAGTCCATATTCACAAGGTCACTAATCGAAAAAGAGATCGAATTGTTGAAAATCATAATTTACCTCTTGAAGCTCCCTCTTGACATTCTCAAGACCACCAATGTCTTCCCAAGAAATGTTAGGCACCTCAACGACCTGGTTGAAAGAGAAAAATACAGTTTAAGAACAGGCATTAGATAAGAATGGTACCAAATAGATTGAGAAACTGTAAAACAAAAATATTGATCCCTTAAACTCACCGTCTCCCGTAGAGCAGAAGGATTGCTGTTACCAAGAGCAGTCTGGAAGTGCTCATTAGTTACAGCCATAGAACTGAGAATTTCAGCGTCTATCTCCTCGTCTTCTAGGTCAATTACATCCATCTTCTCCCTGATACATTGAAGAGCAGCTTCAGTGCATAATGCTGCAAGATCAGCACCAACATAACCATGGGTGTCTTTGGATGCTCTCTCCAAATCAACCTGATTAAGAGCAAATCACATCAGGTCTGACAAATAGAGAAGGCACAAGAAAAGAAGAAAATAGTTAAATAGAACAGAAACTTACATCTTCTGCCAGCTTCATGTTCTTGGTGTGAATCCTAAGAACCTCAAGGCGACCAATCTCATCAGGAACACCAATATCAATTTCCCTGTCAAATCGTCCAAATCTTCTCAAAGCGGGATCAATGCTGTTGGGACGGTTGGTTGCTCCCATAACAATAACATGGGCTCGGGATTTAAGCCCATCCATAAGTGTCAAGAGTTGGGAAACAATCCGTCTTTCAACTTCTCCATGTGTCTTTTCTCTTTTTGGAGCAATTGAATCGATCTCATCAATGAAAATGATTGAGGGGGCATTCTTCTCAGCTTCCTCAAACGCTTTCCTGAGGTTGCTTTCACTCTCACCAGCTAGCTTTGACATGATCTCAGGACCATTGATACAGAAGAAAAATGCACCAGTCTCATTAGCAACAGCACGGGCAATAAGTGTCTTCCCAGAACCAGGAGGACCATAGAGCAAGATTCCCTTGGGAGGCTTCACACCAATGGACTTGAAGAGCTGTGGATGCCTCAATGGGAGCTCAACAAGTTCCCGGATCTGAGCCATCTGTTTTCTGACACCACCAACATCATCATACCCAACTTCATCCAACCTCTCCTCATCTTCTCTCTTTAGTGGTTCACCCTCACAGAAAATTTCTGTATCAGGAGCGACCACACAGTACTCAGCAGGATCGGTCTCAATAACCTTAAACTCAATACTTCTCATCCCTCCTCTTACTAGGAAAAGATCACCCTTCCTCACCGGGCGGTATGCCTCCAAAAAATAAGCTGTCAAGATACAAAAACCAACATAAGATACTAACATTAAACTGCTGTGTTAACATGGAACGAATTAAGAAACATATATGCAGAGCACAAATGAAGAGATAAAAACAGGAAGAGAAAACACTTACGTTTAAGGTATGGATCAAATATGTTGCCACTAACTCCTTCAATGGTATCATCAAAAGGCAAGATGTGAACACGCTTCCCATACTTAACATCAGGGCATTGGTGAACAGAGATGACATCTCCAAGCCTAACCCTCAGATTCGACCTAACAACCTTATTCATCCTAATTTTTGGTTCATCACATGTATCATCAGCTAAAGCAATACACACAGTATCCTTCCTCTTCTTTCCCTGTAACCACAATACCCAAAAGAGAGAAAACGAAGATGTCAATACTCACAATTCCCAAAACAAAAGCATTAAAATTAAGAGATCCAACAAAGTATCTCAATTCTACAAACCCAACACAGATCAAAAGTTAGACTTCTGATAAACCCTAGAATTCCCATAAACCCCGAACGCAATAATCAACTTCAAAAATAGTTTTAAACACGAGTCCGAAAAGCCAAACCCTAAAAAAAAACCTCAATTACGGGAATTTTAGCAAAAGATGAAGAAGAAGAGGCAAAAAAATTGAAAATCAGACCTTAATTAAAACGGTATCTCCACGAAAGAGATGTAACTTCTCCATGGTCTCAGGGTGTAGAGACACGACGGAGTTATCATCGTTGATCGCCTCATCTACAACCAAACGATTCGCCGCCTTCTTTCTCTCCAGAATTGCGGTGCTAAAATCCCTCTTCGTCCCCTTACTGAAATAATCAGAGAAACAATTGAAATTTAAATCGAATTGAAAAAACCCAAACATAAAAAACTAACAAAAGCAACTCAGAAATCTAGAAGAACTTACGAATCAGATGATTCAGCTTGATCTGCCATAGTTGATACTGGGTAGAGAGAGCTTCGCAAAGAGAAGAAGAAGAAGATAAGTTCGAGAGAAGGGTAAGTGATCGGTTCGTTTTTCTATGAGAAAATAGGGAGGCATGTGTGTGTTTATCTACAAGATAAATCCGTTTCTTGTCATCAAAGAAAAGTTTATTTTATTTTTATTTTCTTAGTTTCCATTTTTTTTTGTTTCCATTTTTTTTTCTTTTTTTGGCGTTATTTAGTTGCCTTTTTCTTTGTTTCATACTTGTTCTTTTTCAAAAGAAAAAATAAGTTACATCTTCCAATTTTTATAAGGAAAAGCTTTTGATGTATTCATTTAAATGTAAATAAAACTTGTAACTATATAAAACAAAGTTCTTAAAAAAAATACTAAAAATTCAATAAAGGGTTTTACATCTTATACATAACAGCTTTTCTAAAAACACCAAACGTTTTACAATACTTGAACAATGAAATTTAATTAACACAAAAGTAACAAATCAAATAAATAATAATCATTTATATTATGGATTTTAGGTATTATATTTATATAAAAAGGAAAAAATCCGACTTTATATATATATACAAACTTTAAAAAAAAAAAAAAAAAAAATTTACGGGGATACATTACATAAAAGATCAGATTTTGGAAATCATCAGCTCGACACGTAGTCATTTTCAAAAAATTTCTTCATCAATAAGTTTATGTATTTTTCCGGAACATTCTAGAAGGTTTTAAAATGTGGTAGAATGTTTTAGAGTATTAAAAATCATAGAGAATATAGAAACGTGTGAAAAAATTTAGATGATCAATCTCCACCGTTAGATCATATAAAATTTTACTGTCCATTGTGAAGGTGGTTTCCTATATAAAAGGCTATAGCTCCCTCATTTGTATTCAACTAAGCAACCAAGCAAAACTTAGTAATAAAATCTTTTTTTCTCTCTAAATTATATGTGTTCTTTCTCAAAATATCAAAAGGGGTATGAATAAGTAAGAGGATAACTTAACATCCACGAGAAGTGGAAATGTAACAAAGATGCTAAAACCCCACGAATTAGTTCACGAGGAATTAGTTTGTGACATTCCGGTGATATCCTAAGTTAGAAGTGAGTTTTTTTTTTGTTTTTTTTTGTGTGGAGTTTACATTAACTAGCAAACAAAAATAATTAATGGGAAACATATTTAGGAAACAAACATATCATTGGCTGTTAAAATAATAGCACCTTGACAAAACGTGAGAGAAGACATTTTATTTTCAAAGTGAATAAGAGTGAATTTTGGACGATTTATTCAATTCAATTGTTAATTTGTTATAGGATGCATGCTTTTTCAATATTTCTTTTTACTGCAAATAATAATTTTTGGAGATGCTCGAAGAGCTGAATATTTTTGTCATTTAAAGCCATCCACAACAACAAAAATAAATACAGATTTTATAATTTGACTACTGTGAAGATTTCAAGAGTGAAGCCAAAGACGATCATGGAGTCTCTCTTCACCAGCTCCAAACATCTCATCGACTTTTTCGCCGTCTCTGTAAAACTGAAACGTGGGTGTGTAACGGATGTGGCGAGTGGTTTCGGGGCACTCGTCGATATCTGCGTAAACAAACTTGAGCTTCGAGAAACTTTTGCTGAGCTCTTGAAATGCAGGAAGAATCTGGCTACAAACTCCACACCTGAAAGTTTCAAAATCATACGCTAAAATCTCAAGAAACCTGATAAAAAAAAGAGTGCAGAAGAACAAAACCGTTCTCATTGAGGCATTTCATCAAACATTTGGTGAACATGAAATGCGTGTTCACAAAAAACCTGAGACCAAAACGTACCATGAAGCTCCGTAGTTAATAACAGCCTGCATATCATAAAACAAAAACAAGAAGAACAGTCAGATTATGAAGAACCCAGCTTGGGTCTTAAAACGTATACAAATCTAATAGTTGTCGTTTGTAATAACCGGAGATTTGGAAGATTTGATGTCGTCAAGAATTTTCAGGAAACTTTGGTCGTTTGGTGCGGTTTTCAAATTGCCATGGCTATTCAAATTGGATTCAAAATCCGGATTTGCTCCCTCCGATTCTTGCTTTCTCATTTTTGTGTGTTTTGTTTGTTTGGTTGGATTTGCCAATTTTGCTACCTTCTCAGATTATCATAAACTAAACCGAACCACAAGTCTACTTACCACTACCCAAACCCAAACCAATAGATTTGAGCCTAAACCGATTCTAGCCAACTCAATTTCAACATCGACATCTCGTTAACCAGCTCAATTACGAGTTTGATGAACTAGGAACTAGCTTTTCAGTGTTATTAACGATAAATAAATGAAATCACTTTATCTTCAAACAAAAAGGAAGAAGCACAAACAGAATCCAATTCTGGTGTAACTATTATTAATCTCCAAAAAATTTAGGAAGAAATTAATGGTTGATAAACGGAAGATCTTGGTTTATTATGATTGTCTTCTACATCACCAAATTCAGATGCTGAAAAAATCATGTGTTGTTGTTGGCAAAGAGCTTGATTCTCCCAACTCTTTCCCATCACAACCAAGTACAATCCACAAACGATTAATATTGCACCAATCAATCTGAGAAAACAAACATAAAACGTGTTTTAAAAAAAAACTTATGAAAATAATACATATTGAGTCAAAAACATATATACATACCCTCCAAGATAGAAATGTTCACCAAGAGCAAAACTGGCTAAAAGAGCAGCAAGCAATGTTTGAAGAGGCAAATACGCTGATACAAACAGAGGTCCTCCTCTATCCACAACATATATTTGTATTGCAAAGACCATAGCTGAACCCACCAATCCCTACAAGTATGTGTTCAAACTCATACCAAATTTAAAACAGAACATGTCAAAAGAATCTTAATCTAAATTCTAAAAAGATAAACAAACAAACACTTACAGTGTATAGTAACGCATACCATTCGCCTCCTGATCTTATCTTCCAACTCTCTAAATCTCTCTCGAAATAAGCAGAGATTCCAAAGAACTGAAACACTGCAAAAAAACAAGAGTAGGAGACGAAGGAGAAGCGAGCTGGATACTTCTTAAGCAATGGTGACTGCAACACAATCCAACTTGACCAACATAAGCAATGACCCATCAAACAAAGACATCCCAGCGTCCAGTTCTTGTTTTGTTCCTCTGCTTCTTCAGCTTTAATGGGTTGGTTTATCAAATGTAGACTCGGTTGGTAAATGGTTGGTCCTTTATAGAGTGTTATAGCTAAAGAGCCTGCGACCGATACAATTGTTCCCATCACTTTGGCTACACCATCTTTTCTCTTTAATTCCACCTTCTCTATTCTACAATGGTGTGTCATATTTAACAATGAGATATGAGTGAAACTATGAAAGTATAAGATTCAAGAATCAAGAACATACCCGAGTAAGGCGGCCATGAGAAATGAAACAGCTGGAACAGCATTTTCAGTTGCTGATGCAAATGTTGGTGAAGTATTATCCAATCCAAATATGTAAAATCCTTGATTTAATGTTATTCTATAACCCAAAGTAAGTATTGGAATAGAAAACGTTGTGTCTCTGATGTAATTCAAGTTTTAAAGACAAGATCGTACCCGACGAGTCCAAGAAGGAAAAACTGAATCAGGAAACTGTTCTTCATTGCTGGCCTTTCTTTTCTAATAGAATATATACAAACAATCAAGATTTATAATAAACTAGAATTAAGAATTTAAAGATTGAGATTTAGTTTGAATTTAAAGAAGTGTATTATACTTTTCAAGGAAGAAAGCAGAGGGAGCAAGAACAGAGAAAGCGATGATGTTGCGGTAAAGTGGGAAGACGAGTTTGCTTACTCCCAAGTTTAGAGCGTATCTCATGATCACGTGATTACCAGCGTAGCCTGTCTGAAACACCACCATCGCTAAGTGAAGCTTTGCTCTTTCCGGTATCGGAGACATCTTTCTCCACCGGAGATGGAGGAGGAAAGAAACCAATGACGACGGAGGAGAGATCTGTTTGGTTTTCTCTTCCGAATGATCTCTTGTTGTGACGACTTTCTTTAAAACGACAAAAAACGAGATAAGACTGTCATGTGCTTGTCACGTGACATGTGTACATAATGTATAGTTGTCGCCTGCAATAACCGAAGATTTTATGCCGTCAAGAATTTTCATTGCTATTCGAATTTTTTACTGTTATTTCTTGATTGATTTATATGAGCAAAAGCTCAAAAAGATTCAATTTTTTGTTCTGTTTCTGTTTTTGCTTCACTTACCGTTTTAGGCCTCTTGACTAATGCTAATGTCTTAGTGAAGTCTATAATGCTCATTGCACATTTGCTAAAGATACACTTGTGCCTCTTTTCTCCTTTCTAAGAACTTAAAAAAAAAAACTTTTTGATCTTCTAGAGAAGAGATGTTTAGATTTAGTGGCGTTTTCCTCCATGAAATGATCTCATCTTGCTCTGTTTCTTCCTGACTATGAAGTTCTTAGACCGGTAAGCACCATAGGCCATATCTTGTCGAGCACACTTTAGATAAATGCGTCGATTATAAACTCTCTTTGGTGTCAAAATGAGATTAGGCGGCTTAATACAATTATTACTTAATTAATCAAACTTAATTGTGCTTCGTTGGCTTACACTTTTAAATGGGTGGAGAAAAGATGAGCCAACATCTCAAAAGTTCCTAAATCTAAAACCAAAATCTGAAAAGTCCCTCACTCGTAAAAAGACAAATTTACCCTTAATGATCTGCTACGCGCGCTATCCACATGTTATATAGTTTAAATTGTAAGTGATACCAAACAAAACACTATGGCTCAGTGGAAAAGTATCTTATCTGCAGTTCGAATCTCATATGTGTGGTATAATCGGGTATAACTTCGGTATAACTCAGATAACTCTAAGATAATCGGTATAATCGGGTACAATGATACCGTAAAATAGTAAGTACAATATTACTTGGTATTACTATAATCGGTACCATTATACCTAGTAATCCAAGTAGTTATAAGATAACTACAACTAGTTTTCATTATACCAAGATGACTTAATGAGGGATACGTAGATTAAGTAGGGACATAAGAGATTTCATTTTCTCACTTAGGGACATTTGAGACCTTTTCTTTTCTGCAGAAAGATCTTATTTTATCTTTTTATCTCAACCACATTAAAATACTTCATCTTCTTTTTTAAGTCCCTAATAAATTAAAATTCCCAAAGCCAAACCTGATAGGACACTTGAATAAATTAATTGAGTTTCTAAGGTGATGAAAGCCATAAACCCTGAAAAAAAATCTATTAAAAATCACAAGTTGATGATGATTCAAAAAGAAAGATACTTGGAACCTAATCCAAATCTATAATCTATAACATAAAGATGACCAAGAATAGAGAAAACAAGAACCTAACTAACTGATGCATGATGTTATTATCCACTAAACCATTTGTGTTCGTCAGCTTTTGGACATTTCCCAATTTGGGTAAACTCATGACTTTACTATTAAAGCAAAGCCAAAGCAAGCTTCCAAGTACAAAGCATAAATTAAGAAAGGATTCAGTTAAGTAACACACACAAAAAAACAAAAAAACAAAAAAAAGAGAAGAAGAAAAAAGAAAGAAAAAATGGATTATAAGAAGGAAGAAGCACTTCGTAGAGGGCCATGGCTCGAAAAAGAGGACGAACAACTAGTGAAGTTCGTTACCCTTTTGGGAGAACGTCGTTGGGATTCTTTAGCAAGAGTTTCTGGTACACTTTGAATCCATTTTTAGTGTCGCTTTCCAAAAATAGAGACTTGCATGCCTAAAGATACATATATGTTTGCTTGTTGTGTTCATACTATAGGTTTGAAGAGGAGTGGTAAGAGTTGTAGGCTAAGGTGGTTGAACTATCTGAATCCGAAACTGAAGCGTGGACCGATGAGTCAAGAAGAAGAGAAGACTATCCTTCAGCTCCATGCTCGTTGGGGTAACAAGTGAGAGACCAAAAAAATATTTAATCTTCTACTTGCATAATTGCTTTTATGGTTTGAACTAAAAATAGTATATCAATATAGGTGGTCGAAGATTGCAAGAAGATTACCTGGTAGGACTGATAATGAGATTAAGAACTATTGGAGAACTCATTTTAGAAAGAAAGAGGAAGCTCAAAGCTATGGTAGATATACTTTTATCGATCTTTCATCGTTACATATGTTAATGTTAGATCAGCATTCAATAGAAAAAAATGATGTGTTTTGATGTAGATAAGATCATTGACTGGAAAGGAAACTCAGGAAAGGAATTGTTGTGCAAGTATAAGGAAAAAGAATTTATGAAGACAAAGACGACGACTCAAGAACATGGTTTTGATGAAATTGTGAAGGAATTTGACCAGAGAGGTACAGAAAGTGATAAACAAATCAATGGTGGTATTTGTGGAAGAGAGAGCTTCGGTTTTATGAATTCACCGTATGAAAACCGTATTTCGGATTGGATATCAGAGATTTCTACAGACCAAAGTGAAGCAAATCTTTTAGAAGACCATAGCAGCAGTAGCAGTGAGAACAATATTAACATTGGTTATTGGTGGTTTCAAGAGACTAGGGACTTTGAAGAGTTTTCATATTCTCTATGGTCATAATTTTATAGTTTCTTTCTTTACTTTTTAACTCTTGGATAATTGAATTCGAAAGTGCTATAGGGAAACAAGATTATCCAATATTCAAGCTTAGTATGCAATAATTATGTATAATTTGAATCTGATTTCGAAATGAAATTTGAATCGTAAGTTAAAGTTCAGATTAATCATACAATCTACTGAACTCAACGAATTAAGTCAAAGTCAAATATAAAATTGTTAGTTTTCACAGACTAAAAATCTTCACTAAAAAAATTCAAAAATCATAAAGGTATACACATATCCATCTTAACAAAAGTAAGTAAATAAAAAATATAGCACTGATGTGTACGATCAGGTCTTGTTATAGACAACAACAAAAACATGAGAAGATCATGCTCCGTTCATGAAAAAATATTAGTTTTTTGGTTAACATTATTGATTGATGGGCTTTATCTTTAATCTGAATTAAATTAATTGTTTTGTTGTCCTTTTGTGCCAAATGATTGGTTAAAATGTCTAATATTTTAGTTATTCAGGGGGAAAAAAGAGTATTTAGTGATCAATGTAGTAAATTACAATATCCTAAAGTAATATATTGATATAGTATGAAGTGTAGATGCATGTATGGAATGCCCTCTTGTATAAAATTATGAAAAGACAAAGTAAGAAGATAATATATAATCTCTATTAGACTATTAGCTATTTAACTAATTGAAGATAGGATAGGACTATTACAACGTCACGATTACTTATACGTATGACACACACGTGGTACTTATGTAACGAAATAACTTATTTTGTGTAAATACAAATTGTGAGGTTTACTAAAACCCCAGAATGATTTATGGTACGAATCGTTAGATTTGTTGTTCTGGACATAGTATTAATACTTGATGTTCCGAACAATCAATACTTAGTGAAGATTTATGGATAAATTGATATTTACCGTTGGACGGTCCGTACAAAATACTAGCACAACATTTTTAATATATATATCTCCCTTGATTAAAATGATAAACTGAATTTACCACAATTTATCTTCTCAAGAAAAGAAAAAGAAACACACAAGATAAGACCATAGAAGAAAAACAAACAAACAAGAATGAACTTAGAAACGATCTTTTTCTTGTTCCTTGATTAAATTGGTAAATGTTACAACATGAACATTTGGGTTGAAGAAGTGAACATGACCAAATATGATATCGAACTGAGCAGGAATGATAAAACAAGAACTGAAAAAGATAACCGGATCGTTGAACCGGTGCCAGACATTTCATCAGTATAGTCATTATAAGAATCTAAACCGCTATTACCTTCCGATCCAGTAGTAGTCCACATCCCTAGATTGTTCCCGTTATTTCTGTACCAATCAAACACCCTAAATTAGCTCCAATTGACTTTAGGGGGTTAATGGCCGATGATTATGAAAATAGTGGGGGTAAAAAGTAATTAGACAAAAGAAAAAGGAAAAAGTTAAAGTCAAAAGTAGGAGAAAACAAAATAAAAGATTCAAAATGAAGTGTGTATTTTGTAAAATAAAAGATTCAAAAAGCAAAGAGTGATTGATATGTATCCAAACCTGCCACCAACGCCAAGGACGCCGGAATGGTAAGTGATTAAGTCGATGAAAGAAGCAGATTTAGGCTCAACGCTATAAGCCTTCTCATATCTCATTTCTGCACCTTCTCCAGACGCCACAAAGAAGGCTCCATTCACCAAAATGTCTCCTTCTGATCTCCAATTCCATCCTTTCCAATCGCCGTCCGGTGTTTCCACTCTCTTAGTCACCTAGAGTAATATCTCTTAAAGATTAATGTCTTAAACACTACTTTATGCTCATATTAATGACATACTCCAAATATGGGAGAGTTAGTTACCTCTTTCGCAAACGGGTTGGTTGGTGCGGTGTAGCGGTTACCCTGACTATTAATAGTCGGGTTACCGCTACCGCCAATCGCATACATTTCCCATTGAGTAAAATCGTTATTAACGACATGGATATATCCACGTCGACACCTCGGCATCCTTTGTATCAATTTCTCTCCAAAGTGATTAAACGCAATCGTTACCTAAAAATCACACGAACGTTAGTCTCATTTAGATTAATATTCATTATGGACTAGTGTGTGTGTGTGTGACCTGCATGCCACTATCTGGCTCGTAGTGATCGCTGTGACCAAGAAGCATGACTTCGTTATGGTGAGAAAAGAAGTTGTTCGATATTGTGATTCCTGTGGATCCCATCACCGCATCTATTAGACCGTCTTTACATCTAGATAAAGAACAATGGTCGATCCATATGTCCTTTGATCCGAAGATGGAGATACCATCACCGTCCGATTTCGTTCTGAAACCGTAGTGCGTTGGACTTGACCGCACGTTAGTATTCCCTAGCGTAAGCGTGGACAAACATATTTCAGAATGCTTTTATGAATAACCCAATCAATGCTACGAAATATTTAATTTTTACCCTCTTTTTCTTCTTACCATGCTTTTATGAGTAGTCAATAAATGCTGATAATTTTTTTTTTTTAAAACATGTTTTCTTTATTTGCGTGTGAACACCAATGAATGAGAAGGAAAATATGTACACAACAAAGGGGACCTACTAAATTATTAGGGGAAGAAAAAACAAAAAAAAAAAGAAGTTGTTAAAAGTTAAAACTAGCAATTGCTTGAAAAAATGGAAAAATGTGGAAAGAGTAAAAAAAGAATTTACCGGATTGGTAACAATGGTGGATATGAATGTTGTGAATAATGACATTGGAGACATATTGAAGAGTAATGCAGCCACCACCAACAATGTGAACATTAGCTCCTCTTCCATCAAGTGTCTTGTAACTATTGAATATTAACTCTTGCTTTAATTTTATCATCATGTTGCTTGGGAACACTATCCACAATGGCTCTTCTTGTATCACTCCATATCTGTCATCAATTTTTTAATGGTACATGTTAATTTAACTTCTAGATCGACAAAACTATTTTTTCACATTGTAAACCCGTTTCCTTTGACATTAATAAAGATTCCCCAAATTATTCCAATTTTTTGGAGGTCCCCAAATGACTGATACACTTGTTTTATTATATTTACCCCTTGTAAGGGACAATGCTAAAATTAAAATGTAGGGACACCAATTTGTAACATTACATTTTTATGTTTTTAAACGGATTTGATTAAATTCAAACTAAAGAGCTTTTTCATACGTTTTAAAAGGATTTTGAAGGGGTTTTTTCAAAGATTTAAAAGAAGTTTGGGAGGGGGGTGTTGGGAGTTTTTCCACAAAATGAAAGGTTTCTTTGTAAATTTTTTTTTATCTAGAAATATAAACAAGTGGTGTTGAAAAAGTCGTACATGATAGATTGGTGTGGGACATGTGAAGAAGAGATGCAAAAGAGAGATGGTAAAAAGTAATTGTTGAATAGATAAACGTAGCTTAGACAGAATCTTATTTCACATATGATTTTAATTTAATTGTGAAAGTGTACAGGTAGGGTTCAGTGTTAACACAATAATGGCATCTAATTCAATTAAAGTATGTAGTGTTGTTAACTAACGACTTAAAAAAAATCTAAATACGGTCAAAACCAGTATTAAAGAAGATTATAACTTTGTCTTGGACTAATAAAAAACAACACATTATGGTCAAGATTATACAACACTTTCTTTCTTAGATGAAATCCGGTTAACAGAAAATGTACCTGAGAGTGCCCGGTTTAGGGTCAACGACATCATCGTCTGAAGAATCAGTGACGAAGTAAAACTGACCGCCTTTGCCTCCCAAAGCGTACTGTCCGAAGCCTATTCCACAATCTGCTAGCCTTTGTCGATTATTGGGCCAGTTTGGGTCGCATTTCCAACAGTCATCAATTGGGTTACCGGTGAAGCAAGGGTTTGAACCGGCTTGGTCCGTCGTGTCCAGAGCTTGACGTCTTGATATAGACGCATTTACTCTCCTATGAAAACAGTTAGAACCGGATAATTAATGTCGGTTCGGTTTAAGAAAACCGGACATTTAGAAACAGAGCAACCCAAGATTCACAAGAAGACATGAGAATAGCTTGTCAAATGCAAAACCTAGATGGAAAATTACAATAAAAGAATCTGAAATGAGAGGCAAAATGTAGATCCGGAACAGAAAATGTAGTATGTGTACCTATGAACATCATGAGCGACTAGTTCTGGGTCAGGATGTGGTAAGAGAAGAAGGGTTCTGTTGAACATGGCGAAGCCCATGTGTGGAAAGAACAGAAAAAGAGACAAAAGTACAATGCAGCTTCTTTGAAGCATCTTTAGTGAAGAAAGTAGTGAATTTGGGATTTGGGGATTTATGGATTTTAGGGTTTTTGGTTAGTTAAAGGAGGGAGAAGAAGAGAGTTCAGACATGGCTAGTTCTTCTTCTCTCTGCTTACTGACCAATGTGTTCGTGAGGTTGTTTTCTTTGTTCTTTTTGAAAGAGAAGGAGAGAGTGAAAGTTGTTTTCCACTGACAGTCTCGAGGATTGAGAATCTGCTTGTCTCGAGGAAACGGTCTCTAATTTTTCCTTTTTTTTTACATAATTATTCTCACACGTTATTGAGGATATCCATTAGCCTCGTTAACAGTCAACATATTTAACAAACGGTAGATTTTGCTATTTGAATCTCTTGTCAGATTTTTTTTACCTTTTATTGTAAAAGTGATGTGACGTTATGATAAAATTTTCCCACGAACTATACAAAATGAATGCTACTATAACCAGAAAAAGAGTTTTCTGTTCAACCGGTATCGTCAAGCTTAAAGCATCAGTATTGGTAGAGACTTAATGAGTCTTCAATTATATTATTTTATTCTATTTATTATAATTTAATTGTTTTTTATTTTAAAATTATAAAAAATATAAGAACTAATCATATTTTTACATGTGTTAAAAGAGTCTTTATATAAGTCCTCAAAGGTTTTTATTTGAGAACGGATTCTTTAGTGTAGATTATTATTGTGCAGATGCCTTTAGAGACATATTATTATTCGGACATGAGATTAAATAAAATCGAGTAGTGTAGATTAATTTGAGTATATACATAATAATAATACATACATAAGCTACATTGCGGTGGCACTAAGCTCAAGTTGTTCAAGATATTCCCTCGTATGATCTTTTATAGAAATGCTTACGAGTTCTGATGTGTGTTAGCTGTTAGTATATGTGCGATTTATATATAAGAAACCTAACTTCTCCAACGGATTGAGTCATTTTATGAATGGTTCGACACGTCTGTTGGTCACATGGCAGTTCAAATAGTCAAATGCACTTTAGATGCAGTTTGTTGCGTACCTCATTCATATCGAAGATGGTATTTCCAATTGCTTTAAACTTTATCTATAGAAGTAAACTTCGCATTATTTGTGACTTCACGAATATGTTCTGCCACATATTTAACGTAGCACTTGAATGTGTATCCACAAATTCTTTTAAGAATCGGGATGCAAATATATCGTAAGGGTATGTTCGGTTCTTAGTCAACAGGCGTTGGTTGTAGACTTGATATTGATGAATTTGCAGGTTGTTTTTACAACATGTTCAAATGTTCATTATGAATGCTTTGATCGTTTCTTGAAAATTGAAATGAGATATATTCTCTACTTCTACTAGTATTATTATTTGCTTTCTGTTCGAATAGTACATGGGATAAATTAACTTCTAAATAAATCAAATAACTCAGAAAAATAACTAATCCGCGTTTTTCCTAAATTCGGAATATGAATACATTCGACTAGACCAAAATCAACTATTAGGATTATCCAAATTTACGGTCTAAGTCTAACCATCTGACACTATTTCTTCACTGTAAATCCATTACACGTACACGCACAAACAATTACACATGAGTGTGTTTCCATAATTTCTCATGAAAACTTGTGACAAATTAGAATTGGTTAAATGGGCGTGATTGTTGGATTATTATTAAAGTTGATGTTAGGTTACTAATGTAAGCTAAATGTAGGGATTAAATAACGCGATGTTAGGCGACATCTTTGGAGAAAGAAAAAAAAAACAGTATAGATATAAAGATATACTTTGCCTCCTCACATGTCCAATAAGATCATTGTAATGTCCAAAAAAGTCATTGCTTGTATTATTTTCCACGAACGATCAAATTAAGGAGTTCATTAAAACGCCTACATTACGTAAAGTACTCTTCTTTTATCAACTTTTGTAATAGTCTGGGATCTTTTCTCATCAATTTGTAATTATCCAGAATCTATAATTTAGATTTAGCGCCACACCTTCATTATATTTTCATAGTATATCCAACTGTTTTTTTGTTTTCTTTTTCTTTTTGGTTCCTGATTGTTTTGTTTTTTTTGTCTCCTATCTATCAAAGTGTGGTTAGCTAGGTTGCATATAAAAAAGACATATAAATCCTAAAACAGAAGAAATATATATATGAACTCAGACCAGCGAGGTGAAATAATGTCCATCTCTCGGTCTCGGAGGGAACTTATATAAGTGGAAATTAATAGTCAAAAGCTCTTTACCTCGGAGTATATTATTGATTATATTGGAATCTTTGTATTATACAGTAGGACCCACTTTGAACTGCATTTTTTGTCAATTTAAAGTTACTGATTTTGCAGTATTTCCTTTATTGGCTCTTGTCAAAGCGTCATGGTCCCATTTATATGTGATACACGTATACGCAAAGCATTTTCACGTTATTGGTCTCTTTTAGTCCTCGTATTTTTTTTTCATTTTAATTCGATTAAGATCCATAATTAACAGCAGATATAAAATTACAAGGGAGTAAATGTAAAAGATAAAAAAAATACTGGAGTTCTTAAATTTCCTCTTCGATTAAGATACATGGACTTAGGGTGAGCCGGATGAACTTATAGAAAATTTTGTTTGTTGGCGGTGTGGAATGCTGTAACCAAACCAACTCAAGTTAATGAGTATACCTATCAAACAAAAAAAATTCATCTTATTACTTGCAATAGAAGAGTTACAAAACCCTAAAAATGTAATAGGCAAACAGAGAGGCCCAAATCCAATATGGCATAACTGAAGTTGCTATAAGTACTCTCACACACACAGTTCTTTTCTTTTCTTGTCAACATCACTTCCACACTCTGATCCCAAAATCTGTTTTTTTTTGTTCTCCTTCAAAATTCATTAATCTCTCAAATGGGGTCTTTGGATAGTGCTTTAGACAAAAAGAAGTATGTTCTCGTGGAGAAAACTACAACCGAGGACTGTGAGTCCACCCATTCCCTCTCTGTCTTTGACATTGTCCCTATTTCCCAAGCCACCGCTAAGGAAACCCACTCAACCACTGTGGTTGAAACTCCTTCGAGAGAACTTGTTTAACCCCAAGCTTCTGTCCAAAAGATTATGTTTGAAGTCACCCGACCTGTGTCTTTCTTGTGGAGCAAGTCTTCCCCATAGGGTAACTAACGCCCATGAAATCAAAGTCTGAAAAAGTTCAAATTTTATCTTACTATATCCTACTTTTATATGAACAATTAATTTGTCTAGTGTGAATGAATCATGAAGTTAGGTTTACATATAAAATTGTCTGATCAGTTTGCAAAGAGAAGCAAGAAAAGTTCACTATATCCTACTTTTATACGAACAATTAATTTGTCTAGTGTAAATGAATCATGAAGGTTGGAAGAAATTTTGTTGAACATCTTAATAAGTTATCTTCCCCGGCCCATTTTGTTTGTCCACTTGTTTTTAGCATAATTTGTGCATTTTATTTCTTGAATATTATATTTTTAATTTCTATTCTTATTATTGATAGTTTTAAGAAAATTTTTTATAAACTAAATCGTATAAAAATATATTAAAATTTTAAAACGAAAAAATAAATAAAATTAACTTGGAGATCAATGTTATACTGTTTTTTTCATAACATTTGATTTAGTTTGTATAGATTCTAAAAATTTATAAATGAAGAAAATAAAGCTTTATTTTCTTCATTCAATCAAGGTAATGAGCCATAGAGATTCGTAAGAAACTATATCAGGCACACTGATGACAATAGCCGAATAAAACTCATAGAAAGAACGATGATGAAATGGCAGATTTACTCCAAAACGACATATAGGGGATGATTGGGAAAGTCAGTTAGAGTAATAAAAGTGTAGTAATTATTAATTAATCAACATAAACAATTTAGAAACAAATAGTTAAAAGATCCTCTCAATTATGCTATAAATGGAATAAATATGTCAGCCATATTTAAAGAGCTTCCTCTGAGGAAGAAGGAAAGAAACTCTTCAGTCTGATCATTTCTCTCGTTCACAAGAGGAAGAAGATGAGTTTGCTCTTGGAGCAGGTGATGCCTTAGAGGAACCTATTCAAAAGCATGAAGCACCACTTCCTAAGACTATGTAGAATGGTTTGTTTTTTAACACTATACTTTTCACCTTTTAACACTTTACATCATCTTTTATCTCTTCCACCTATTAATTCAATATTTATTCAATATTTACACTCTACAATAGTTTTGTTTAATAAAATTCAACATCCTACTCCACCACTTTTATTTAATACTTTTATTTTCTTTTATATTTGTATTTTTGTGATTACATATTAATAACAATTATCAATTGAAATTAAATTAAAATAATTAAGAGTTAATTTTTTTTGTTTTTTCTCATTTTATATTCTGAATTAAAAAAATATATTTTGTAGAATTTTAGATGTTAAAAGGATTTATTGTTGGGATTCATTTCACAAAATAGACAAAAAAAAAATTTATGTCCAAATAAAATGAAGCAAGTCTCTATTTATAGAGTATAAAAACTGATGAATTTTAGTATTAAAAAATAAATAATAAAAATAATTTACTATAAAATAACTGATCTCAAATAGTTTGTGTGAAAAAAATATCACAAATAACTACTGTCTAATCAAAGAGTGACATGTGGCTTTGTTGGGCTCCAAACTCAGATATTCAACAAGTTGAATATTTTCAACAAATATTAATCCACATCATTTTATTTTAAGTTTCAACATACCATTGTAAGATTTCAACTGTTGAATAAATTAATTCTAACAGACCATTGTAAATAATCTAAGAAAAGAAGAAACAAGTTTTGGGATCTTCAAAATGTTGGCATACCAAAGAAGTAAAAAAAACCGCGAAGTCTGCAACATCTAAATAATGATTGATCTATTGAATTATTGTTTGCAAAAACAGGCACCGATCGTTGTATTTTTAGTTGCGGGTAACAGTGATTACTTTGATTTAACACAAGTATTAAGAGATTTCGGAGTTAATGTTTTTGTGTCGGCTAACGATCAAAGTAATAATATTTCTAAAGAACTACATGAGAAGAAATATTTTGTATCGTCGGATTGGCTAACTTCTAGTCCAAAAAAAAAAAAAAATTAAAATGGAAGAAATGGGAGAGAAATTTCACCTCCATTTTGTCAACTATTGTATCATTTGTTTTTCCAAATTAAATATTATATTTTTATTAACTACTAATCACATCAAATTTTTTTATTTATTTTTCTTTTCATCTTTTTACTCTCGGTGACTCTAATTATATAAAAAAAAAACTTTACTCTCAATTCATCTCTTCTTAAGTACTCCAACTTACTCTTATCCCTACCAATCACCCCCATAGATTAATCATTTTTTTGTAACATTAGTAACCAATACATAGAGTTTAGACTTCAGACCAAAAAGAAAGAAAAGAAAAAGTAACCACTAAACAGATAAAAAGATGATAAAGAACTATTGATATAAAAAAACCTCCATAGATACGGCCATACGGAGAGACTAGATACCATTTGAGCTTTAATAGATACCCGATAACTAGTAGTATTAAATAAAAACAGAGGACCAAAACTTGAGTCTTTTGAAAGCATGGGTCCGAAAAAGTAAAGAAAGACTATAGCATGCGTCTCGAAATACGAAATTTAGATTTTATTTTATTTTATTTTTCTGACCCACATTTTTATTCAGGTACTTATTGCAAGCACGACTCATAGATCCACAATGCTAAAGTACGTAGCTTATTAAAACTTTCTAACTCTTCAGGTAACACAATAAAAAGTAAACGATTGAACAATCATCATCCCGAGGCTCAAGAGAGTCGAATGCTTATTAGTATCGGTGAATGAGTTGCTTAGATGCATCTGGATTCTTTGAATAATACTCGATCTCAGCCTGTTAAAAAAATTCGGAAAAAAAACATTAGATTAATGCTATGTACTTATTAGCATTGTGAATCTATTGAAAAACTAGAAGACATTTATTAGTGTACCTTACGGACTCCTTTTATGGCAACTAGAAGCTTTTGTCCGAGACAATCGTGGAGGACTTGGTCTTTCTCCAGAGCTTCAACAGCTTCTGAGAGCGTTTGAGGAAGTCTTTTCAATGTAGCTACATCGGCCGGATTTATATCTGATGTTTCACCAAACGAAATTGTCTCATATCTAAGCAAATCACTAATGTTTTTAAAAATGTATTTTATAACATAAATGCCAAAAAAAAAAACTCGAGATCAAGCTTCATCTTAAGACTATATATATGAGAACGAGTAGCACAAGTTTTTACCTATTGGACTAGGAAGTTGGAGATGTCGCCGGAGACCATCAATTCCAGCAGCCATTATAACAGCCAAACCAAAGTGAGGATTAGCTGAGCCATCAAAAGACTTGATCTCAAAGTTAGTAACTAAACCATCAAGAGCTCCTGGTGGAGAAGCTGTTCTTATCGCCGCCTCTCGGTTTTCCTTGCCCCAGCATTGGAATGCTCCACTCCATGTATTAGGTTGGAGACGGTCATAGCTAAAAATATAGTACAAATATGCAACTTAATTAGTAACACTTCATAGAGGAAACTACTTGAAAAGCCTTGTGGTCAGTCTTTTTAGTTACCTATTTGGAAGTGGAGCTATAACTGCTAAGATTGAAGGAAGATGAAACAGAACTCCAGCCATGAACTCTTCTCCAATAGAGGAGATTCCACGAACAGATGATTTATCAGACGCCGGGAAGACATTTTCGCCGTTTTTCCAAAGACTTAGATGCACATGTGATCCAGAACCAATGTCAAATAAACTATACCTGAAAACACACACACACATATATGCATTCTTTTAAAATCTGCAGTTAAAAGTGTATAATATTTGGTGGGAAAGAGAGTGTTACATACTTTGGAACAAAGGTTGCAAGCAACCCATGTTTCCTTGCAACCGATCTTATAACTTCACGTGTGTAAACCAAATTGTCGGCAGCATTAGATGAAATGGTGTGACCTAGAGCTATTTCAAACTGACCTTTTCCGGATTCAGCATGAAACTATAACAAAAAATTGTACATGTCAAGAAACATGATGTAGTTGTGATCTATGTATGATCATTCTGAAGGATTATTAAATTCTTTGAAACCTGTTCAACTGTGATGTTCAAGGACTCGAGCACGGGTACAATTTCATGGAAAATAGGAGATGCAGCATCGAATGAGGACATACTCTTGTTTCCCTTCCCTAAGACAAATTTTTGGTAGGACAAGTGTTAAGATTATGAAAATGATTGGATTGAACAAAGAAACTGGGATCAAGAAACATACCGTACAACATTCTTGAGTAGATAAAATTCGTTCTCAAAACCAGCGTTCATTACCTAAAAGCCAAGGAAAGTTTGAGTTTAAGCAATGAAAAAGCCAGAAAAAGTTTCCTTAGAATGAGATTTTTTACCAAGTCAAATTCATCTTTGAGAACTTTTGTAACCCTTCGTAAGGTCTCTCTTGGACAATATTCCCATGCTTCACCAGGCTTCAAGAGCATGTCAGCTAAAACCATGCTCTCTTGCTTTATCCTAAGAGTAAATATGATACGGTAACAGATAAGAAAATACCATCTATAAAGTTAAATGCAGAGAGAAGGAACACGAGTAAAGTACCAAGGTATTGTCCGCTTGGTTGATAGATATGGAACCAGTCTAGTCTCACCCACACCCGTCAATTCAGACTCTTCTGCTGGTCCATCAGTAAATGAAGGCATCCCCATTGCTGCAAAACTCAAACCGACGCCGTTCTTCTTCACACTTCTGTTAAAGCGTTGTGCTTGAACAGCCTGAAAAAATACAATAGACAAAATTCTTGTCAAGTTTCTGTGGTTGTAAGGAAAGAAACTTTTAAGTGAGAAACAGAGGTTTTCTTCTTTGGAAAAAAAAAGAACTCACACGGCATCTATGTTGTCCAGAAGTATCAACCCAAATAATGCGTACAAAAGAACTACTATCTTCTTGAACATCAGGCTCTTTCATCTCTAATTTGGGAGATATTGTACTTTGTGGACTAGAAGAATTTGTGTCTATATCAAGCTTATAAAAACCAATAGAATTTCGTGAAAAAATGTCTTTAGCTGCATCAATAGCTTCCGTGAGTGAGAGATCACCACTTGCACAAGCATCGCGTAAAACTACGTAGATGACCTCACGTGCTTTCTTTGCACCTACAAAAACAGAGAGCTATCAAGACTGAAGCAAAGAGATTTCAAATTTCAAAACTTAGACACACATATATAAGTATGTTACTAACTATATAAAAGACGTAGCAAGTTGAGCTAACCTAAATAATAGGTCTCAGGAGATGCATACCCATCAGTACTGAACATAAGCTGAAAAATATCTTATGGTTAATATATTTCTATGATTTATGAACAACAAATTTTACCACCGTTGATTATGTTAACATGCTATGGCTGCATTTAGTTTTACCTTCTTTGTTGGGGCTAAGTCAAGAAGCTCCTTAACCGAAGACACCATACCATGGACACTAAGCTTTGGAACCGCCAACCCGAAATCAAGGTATACCTTAAGAAACAAACAAGATTGATAACAGAAATCAGCAAACGACCAGGCATACATTTAGAAATGATTTTGATATGAAAATACCTGAGGATAAACTGAAGACAGAAATGATGCTTCTTTTGAGAATGGATAAGATGCATGAAGAAGAACTATACGACACTTTTCAAATCTTTTGTCTTCAAGAAGGTTTCTAAGGTGAAGAGGATTTGACAACCGTAAATCCAAATCCCTGTCACCAAAACTGTTTCAAACAAAAAACAAGATGAGAATTTCATTACTATAAACCGCTGGGGCATGAGTTTCTGATTCTATGTAAGGCACATAACAAAATTCTCAAAAGCATTGGAGGAAAAAAAGAGTATTGCAAACTTTAACCTTACTAAAGGTTCAGGTTTGTTTACTAACATCAATCACAAAGTTGACCAAATCTTGCATACCCTGTGTGAATCTGCAAGGGCAAGTCGAAACGCTCAGCGATCTCCAAACTACAAGTAAGAATGTAATCAATCAAGCCTTTGTTTCCAATACGGATAGGCTTTCCAGCTGCAGCAAGAAGAGGGTAAGTGTGATCACAGAACAGGTATCTAAAATCTTGATGATTAGTATATTAGGACCAAAATCTTACCTTGCAAGACTTCAACAAGGCCTTTCTCAGCAACTTCTTTACTCGCATGAGTATCAATATCCAAACCACTACGATAAGCAGCAATAGTTTTTAAAGCAACAATCTCTGGAACAAGCGTGACCAAAAAGTCAAGGTTGACCAAGTAACCCCAACACTAGTGAGTAATATTCATCACCAGTGTACTAAAAAGAAAGATAAAAAAGGATATGAGTTCAATCTTTGAACAAAGGTTTTGGTGAAAGCATCCAAATTCCAAGAAGATGCATCAGGAGTCTCTTCGTCGAGGATTTGCTCGGCAAGAGTTTCGATACGCAAGACTCGACCAACAAATGGAACAAAGCTTCTATGCCATTCAATGTCATGTTTCTTGTCCAGCTTCAATCCATCATCAATGAGCAGAGCAGAGATTTTCGCTTCTTTAAAACACTTGGAAGTAAAAGAATCTAAACCCGAGGTTTTACGATGTTCCTCGATCGATTGCAAAGATACTTGAGTGCCATAAAGTTGAGCAATCTCTCTCAAGTTCCTCTGTTACCAAAACAAGAAAACTGGGACGATGAACATTCAGAATATTATTAGATCAATTTCACGAGATTCCAAGTAATGTAGTAAGCAAATTCAAAATCTTGTGGCAAATTTGGGGCTAAAACTTTCTTAAAACAAGCTCATATAACTAAATCAATCCGACACTAATCACACCAACACAAAACGAGGTCGCATCTTCTTTAGTATCTGTACCTTGAAGGAGAGGGAGTGATGAGCGAAAGACAAAGCATGGCCTGAAGCTTCGGAGAAAGTTCCGATGAACGGAAAAGATGAGTCAAGAGAGACTATGTTGTGCCCGTGAGCATCAACGAGCTCTAGTTTCTCTATTGCTTCCTTTAACTCCACAAATTCCATTTCTCTCTTTCTTTATTTTTTTTTCCAAAATTTATTATTAAATTGTTACACTTTAGAGAAGGTACAGAAATTTTTTTATAAGCAGAAGAAGTAAAGCTCCTCTTTGAATCTCTTCGTTGATCTTGGTTTCTAGTTCACATTCCACCCCTTTTTTTCCGAATTCTAATGTGTGTTCAATCTATTTTAACAGATTCGAATTAATAATCAACTAGGAAAGAAACGTTGTCGTTTAAATTAGCTAATCATAAAGTTATATAACATGATAGTTAAAAAAAAAATCCGTAAAAATCTTTGTTAGTGTAAAAAAAACATACGCTATAAAAAGTAAAAACCATATTGTTAATTTGTATTTACAAAAAAGTGACCGCATCACTTCAATAGATATATCCCAAAAAAGTAAACAATTTGGTTTTATTTTTCCGAACAAACCAGTAAAGCGAAAAATGAAATTAAACATTTTTTAATAATAAAAATCTAACAGAATCGAAACCAAAACCACATCAAACCAAAATTATATATTTTTTCCATTCAGTTTTAATTTTAAATTATGCAAACAGATCTGATCCAACCGAAATATTTCGGAAACCGAACAACACAAATCGAAACCAAACCGAAGAAAGCAGAGCAACTGTGTCGTCTTCTAGCTCCGTTTCTACACAAAGAAATTTGCAGTCTCTCTTCTTCTCCACCTTATCTCTCTAGCATTCTTCTTCGATGCCATTAATACAACATCCCTTTCAACGTAGTCATTCGGATTACGCTAATGAAATCATCACACAACTCTCTTCTAAAACTCGCTGCTTTTCTCCGTAACATTCTCATATCTCTTGCTGTTTTAATTTTTAAATTTCTTTAATTCTTCAATTTGGGTTTATCTTACTCTCTTGATCTCTGTCTCTCATACTTGCAGGAGCACGGTTCATCAACATACACCTTCCCCTGTTTATTTGCGTTGTGTGGGTGCTAGTTCAATGACGCCCACACCGTGTTCGACGAAAATCCCCAACGAACGTACTGGTAAAACGAGTTCTGGCCTGATCTCAACAAGACACCAAGTAGATCCTAAGAAAGAGTTGTCTCGGATTCTCAGAACGGACGCTGCTGTTAAGGGCGTCGAGAAGAAAGCCAACTCTGAAAAGTACTTAACTTTGTGGCCAAAAGCTGTTCTTGAAGCACTTGATGAAGCTATCAAAGAGAATCGGTGGCAGTCTGCTCTTAAAGTACATTGCTTTCTTTCTTCTTCTTCATCTTTACGGATAATTGTCCATTAAGTTTCGATAGAATTCATTTTCTTGTTTCTCTACTTTATAGATTTTCAATCTTCTTAGGAAGCAGCATTGGTATGAACCAAGATGCAAAACATATACAAAGCTGTTTAAAGTGCTTGGGAATTGCAAACAGCCTGATCAAGCAAGCTTGCTTTTTGAAGTTATGTTGTCTGAAGGATTGAAACCCACCATTGATGTGTATACATCTCTTATAGCTGTTTATGGAAAAAGCGAGCTTCTAGACAAGGCTTTTGCCACGCTTGAATATATGAAATCGGTTAGTGATTGCAAGCCAGATGTGTTTACCTTTACTGTTCTCATCAGTTGTTGCTGCAAACTTGGTAGGTTTGATTTAGTTAAAAGTATCGTTCTTGAGATGTCGTATCTTGGAGTTGGATGCAGCACGGTTACTTACAATACTATTATTGATGGGTATGGAAAGGCTGGCATGGTTGAGGAAATGGAAAATGTTCTGGCTGATATGATCGAGGATGGAGATTCTCTTCCAGATGTTTTCACACTGAACTCGATAATTGGGTCGTATGGTAATGGTGGAAACACGAGGAAGATGGAGAGCTGGTATAATCGGTTCCAGCTGATGGGAGTGGAGCCAGACATCACTACATTTAACATACTGATCCTGTCATTTGGAAAAGCTGGAATGTATAAGAAGATGAGCTCGGTTATGGATTTCATGGAGAAAAGGTTCTTCTCTCTGACGACTGTCACTTACAATATAGTGATTGATACATTTGGAAAAGCTGAAAGAATCGAGAAAATGGATGATGTATTCAGGAAAATGAAGTATCAAGGAGTGAAACCCAACTCTATCACGTATTGTTCGCTTGTTAACGCATATAGCAAAGCTGGTCTTGTAGTTAAGATAGATTCGGTGTTGAGGCAAATTGTGAATTCAGATGTGGTCCTGGATACGCCGTTCTTCAATTGCATAATCAATGCATATGGTCAGGCTGGTGATTTGGCCACGATGAAGGAATTATACATTCAAATGGAAGAGAGAAAATGTAAGCCTGATAAAATCACTTTTGCCACTATGATCAAAACCTATACCGCTCATGGGATATTCGATGCTGTCCAGGAACTCGAGAAACAAATGATTTCCACTGGTGAGAATTCAAGTATTCTCTTACTACAAATATGTTGGGTATTGTAGCTCATATGGTGATTGTATTTGTTGTTGTTTCTAAACTCTGTTTCTTCTGTTGGGTTTAAAGATATAGGCAAGAAGAAGCTTACTGGGTGATGCTTTGGTTTGTGAATGAGCAAATGTAATGCAGAAGGAATTTGGAAGTTATGAACAAATAGTTCACACTAAGAGGATCACTATCTGGAGAGACATGCCTGTAAGTTTAAGTTATGGAACCGACAGGTCAGGTGCTTGGAACGTTGGTTAGCAAGATCCCAAGAGCAGCATGGTCATTACTCGTATTAGATTTTGGGTTGGTTCTGAAGTTTACCAAATCAGCATTGTGGAAAGGTTCCAGGGCAGTGTAAGTAGTAATAGCCAACCTTTGTAGCTCTATGTCATAAACTGTTTGTTGATATTTGATTCTTGGGGATTGTAGTTGTTGATAAAGCTGTTTGATACACTTTTTAGCTTGTTTATTACCGCTTTAGTGTTACTGCTAAATGTAAATCTGAAGTTATTATCTGGGATTTGTCCTTTTGTAATTCGTGTCAATAATAGGTTTTGGACAAGGGTCTATATAACACACTGATTAAGTGACACACGTCTATTATTTGTTGGATTTTTTGTCGTTTAGTTTGGTACAAGTACACTAGTACACTCGTATCAAAACTCAATTTAAAGTTTTCTTGGAGAAGTAAAATTTAATTTTCTCACGGCGGCTCTTTAGACAGGTCAAAGCAAATCGTGATCTAAACTCTATCGTGGCTAGATACTTTTTCTTTTTATATTTACATATATTATTTGTAACGAGTGCCCTGCTTTCAATCTTAAAGATAATTCTTTTTCCTTCTAATATTGTAAGATCTATCAAAATGTGTTCTCATGGTCCTCTTCACTTCGTCGTAATACCCTTTATGGCTCAAGGCCATATGATCCCATTGCTTGACATCTCTAGGCTCTTGTCCCAGCTTCAAGGCGTGACCGTCTCCATCATCACAACTACTCAAAACGTAGCCAAAATCAAGACTTCACTCTCCTCTTCCTCTTCCTTTCCAGCCATCAACATCGTTGAGGTTAAGTTTCCATCTCAACAAGCGGGTTTGCCGGAAGGGTGTGAGAGTGTAGACATGTTGGTATCAATGGCCGATATGGTGAAGTTCTTTGACGCAGCCAACTCGCTTGAGGAGCAAGTCGAGAGAGCTATGCAGGAGATGGTTCAGCCGCGGCCAAGCTGCATCATTGGAGACATGAGCCTTCCTTTCTTGTTTCAGCCTTATGTGCATACAAGTGGTTCGAGAAAGCGGGATCTTGAAAGTTATAGAATCTAACGAGGAGTATTTCGATTTGTCAGGCTTGCCTGACAGAGTTGAGTTCACTAAACCTCAGGTCTCTGTGCTGCAGCCTGTTGAAGGAGATCTGAAAGAGAGTACGAACAAGCTTATTGAAGCTGATAATGATTCTTATGGTGTCATTGTGAACAGTTTCGAAGAGTTAGGGTTAGAAAAAGCTGAGAGAGGAGACAAGGCTTCAATTGGTCAAGACCAATGCCTTCAATGGCTTGACTCTCAAGAAACAGGTTCGGTGCTCTATGTTTGCCTTGGCAGTCTATGTAACCTTCCCTTGGCTCAGCTCAAGGAGCTAGGACTTGGCCTTGAGGAATCTAATAAGCCTTTCATATGGGTTATAAGAGAATGGGGAAAATATGGGGATCTAACAAAGTGGATTCAAGAAACTGGATTCGAAGAGAGGATCAAAGATAGAGGAGTTGTGATTAAAGGTTGGGCACCACAAGTGTTTATCCTCTCACACCCATCCATTGGAGGGTTTTTGACTCACTGTGGATGGAACTCGACTCTAGAAGGCATTACCGCAGGAGTTCCATTGTTGACATGGCCTTTGTTTGCTGAACAATTCTTGAATGAGAAGTTAGTTGTGCAGATATTAAAAGCAGGGATAAAGATAGGAGTAGAGAAATCGATGAAATATGGAAAAGAAGAGGAGGTTGGAGTCATGGTGAGTAGAGAAAGTGTGAGCAAAGCTGTGGATGAGCTAATGGGTGATAGTGAAGAAGCACAAGAGAGAAGAAGAAAAGTCAAAGACCTTAGTGACTTGGCTAATAAGGCTTTGGAAGAAGGAGGACCTTCACATTCTAATATCAGATCGCTCATTGAAGACATTATGGAGCAATCAAAATATCAAATTTGATTACAGGAGGGTTCACAGATTGTTATCGAGGAAAATAAAGATATGGTTGTAAAATATTTTCGTTTTTTTCATGTTAGAATAATAATTTTTTTTCAATAAATAAGGACTCGCTCTTTTAAATTACGTGCGGCAATGTCTCTGAAATATTGAGCTGGTCTTGTATAGCATCGGATAGTTAACAAAAATCGAGGATGAGCAGACTCGGTTTTTGGCATATGTCAATTGTCAAAGGTGCTTTTATACTGTTCATACTTTTGGACCCATTACTTTTTAAAGTTATAGGTTTTTGATTAAACTAAAGCCCATATATAGAACATGATCCAAGTCTCCAAGAGAAGAATGAACCGGGCCTGGATAGAGAACATATCTTCTCTAGATTTACCAAAACCATCAGTTTCGTTTGATACTTTGATTCAGGAAGATCAAACTATATAATGGGTTATCTAAGTTAAAATGGTTACATAGGTTAAAAGAGATAAAGAGGATGCTGTCATATAATCAAATGTAGATGATATATTGGGATATGGCAATCCAAAGCTTTAGTTTTTTGTTGTTGTTGTTGTTGTTAACTAGGAGAGGTCAGGCCTTGGGCCTCAATCCTCTCCACTGTCCGGGACCAGCCTTTGCTAATACCTGATAACATGGCGTAACCGATGATTAATCCAAAGCTTTAATTGTTCAAAAATTTACAACCAATAGTCCATAGTATTGATAAGACGACCAGGACAGGATCATGGAAGGATGACTTATATTGAATCGATTTTTCTTTGTTTAATAATAGTGTATTTATTTTTCTGCAAAAAAATATTTAAAGTTTTTGGCACGGTAGATTGGATCATTTCCATGTTAAAGCGTTGAATAAGATTTTTCCAAACATTGATTTTGATAAGAGTAAATATGAGACTAGTCCTTTTGGGTAAGATGACATAAATGTTTTCTTAAATTCTGTGAAACTTCTTATGCAAGTTGTTCTGATTGATCTTACCAAAAAACAAAAACAAAAAAGTTGTTCTGATTTGATTCGTTGTAGACATTTGGACGTGGCTTTGCATTTCTCGTGAGATTAAAATTTTCTTTTTTTTCTAGTTTGATTGATTAAAAGTGTAAGTTTACAAATTGGTTCGTCTTAATTAGCCAAATAAGAAGTTCTTATTAACAGTGAATGGAGACAGATGCATGAGTTTTATCAGGAAAACAAAAAAAAAAGACATATGCATGAGTAAGAGATTTACCTTTGTCATACAAAAAATAATTGTTAAAGTGATATGCACGAGTAAGAGATTTCAATATTTTCATATGCAAAAAGAGGCATATACTGTATATGCTCCACCAAACAATATGTATGCATACTTCAAAGCAAAACAATACTACATCATAGAAACCGCTGGAATAACAATTATGCATCATAGATTTACCTTTGCCATACAAAAAAATAATTGTTAAAGTAACCTCTACGTATAATTAATGATATGTGTGCTTATATTTATTGACATATATTTTTTTTGAAGAAAATAAATTTAATTGGTAAACCTTCGTGGTTACATCGACTTGAGTGGTTTTTTTTTTTTGTGCGTTTATGTTTATATTTCCATGTTAAAGTAATGAGACTCTAAAGTAACTACTTTGATTAAAAATATATATATATCATTCTAGAAATTGTATTAGGAATTTTTTTACAAATTGTAAACAAAACACACAAAACAAGAACGAACAAAAAATCATTTGAAAATAAATTTCAAATGATATTTGATTAGAATAAAACAAACAAAAAAGCAAAATTGACGCCATGTGAGCCCACCGAATGGTGGCCTTTTTCTTTTTACTACGTTTAGGTTTTAATTTTTTATCATTGTTTTTTTTTTGGGAATAAAAGTTTTAAAGCGTTAGACAAATAGAAGACACCATGTGAAAAGCATTAGCTGCCCTGAGATTAACCAGGCTAAAATCTAGAATATATTTGTGTATATTATATATATATATTGAAGATATATTATATTTACAGTCAAGTAAATTTAATTAAAAAGCCTACCAAATTAAGAGAAAGAGAATTATCAAGAATATATATATTCTAGAAAAAATTAACCAAAAGTAATGTTGTACACGTCAATGCTCCAATGTTCCAAAGGTTGAACTGGTCCACGTTGGTTTTTGTTCACCACTCCCACATACGCACAATTGAACGTTTCAAAGTGTAAATTTTTCATGCCAACGAAGAAAAAAATGTCCTTTTCAGACGGAACTTATTAGAAAAGAGTTTATCGAAAACAAATACTTATTAGAAAAGAAAAGGAAACTACGAACAAATACGAAGCAACTTTAATGCCGTGATGTTTGGGGTTTATTTATTTTAAATGGTTTGACTGTTATTAAATTATATGATTTTTTTTGGGATACGCTGGCTGTATATAGTTCCCTAACTAGTTGGTATAGAAATGCCTTGACTTATAATATTTTCCAAACTTTATGATGATAAAAAAGTTGAAATTGTAGATACAAATAATGGAATTTATAAAACCCTATATGAAAAGAAACATAAAAATAGAATGTATATATATTGTTGATTTCTCTAGAATATTTTGATTTCGATTACCTTTAGCTTACAACATTTTCGACAAAACTTCAAAAAAAACTAATAGGCAAGTAAATGATGATTTTAAACATCCATATACTTTTTGTTTAATTTCCCAAAACGTGTAGAACTGTTACGATTTCACATAACTTTGTACAGTTTTTTTCCCAGCATTTTCTCTAATGTCGACTTTTTTCGATGAGCACCCTACATAAACCAAGATCGAAATCAATACGTTAGTATCAAATAAGTTTATCCAAGGTCGTTTGTTATGTTTTTCTTAGTCCTCCAAAATAAGTTTTTTTTAATACATATTCTTATTCTTATAAACAACTAATCAGCATTATATCTAAATTTTTAAGCATTTCGCATATATAAAATTATAGATTCAATTTGATTCCCTAAATTAACATTATGGAAGAGAGAGATAAAATTGATCTCGACCATCTCCTCTTGTCCACCCTATCTTGAGTTTAAGATAGCCTTCAAAACATTTTCCTTCTTCCTTGTATTATCCATCTGGCCAACTTATGCCTTTCATGCGATTTTGGATCCAACGTTTTGAAATCCGTGAACATTAAATATACTCCAAAAAAACCCTCTCTTTTATAGCCTAAATTAAAATCATACTTTTTTTTAATCTAATCATATGATACAAAAGAGTTTCTATTCATTCAATCTAAAACTTAACGTGAACACATGTACACATGTTGTTTCCATAAATAAATTCAATCTAAATTAACTTAACGTGAACACTTGTACAATATTTTTTTTTTGTTTTATTGAGGATTTCAATTTCCTCATATTTTCTTGAATTTTTGTCTTATATATCTCATTAATTGTCATGGTATAATGACGTAGCTCACTACCTGTCATCGACTAAAATTTTAAACAATGAGGGTGGATGATTGGTTCTCTACACAGTAGTTGTTTATGACTTATTCAAAGTCAATATACAGCTTTTAAAGACTTTCCCAATATTAAATCAGATCTCTTACAAGATGCATTCACACATGTATATATATATACAATATTAGAACTTTGTGTTGTATCTTCTATATGCCTCTCTTTGTCTCTAAACATTTACTAAACCCAACAAATGGAAACTAAAATGGTTTCAAAAGCCAAAAGACTTCACTTTGTTTTGATCCCTCTCATGGCTCAAGGGCATCTAATCCCTATGGTTGATATCTCAAAGATTCTTGCGAGGCAAGGCAACATCGTTACCCTAGTTTCAACCCCTCAAAATGCTTCTAGGTTTGAGAAGACAGTTGAGCGGGCAAGATTGGAGTCAGGTCTAGAAATCAACGTCGTGAAATTTCCACTTCCCTACAAAGAATTCGGTCTTCCCAAAGATTGTGAAACTCTCGACACTTTGCCCTCCAAAGACCTCCTACGGAGATTCTATGACGCTGTAGATAAACTTCAAGAGCCCTTGGAAAGGTTTCTTGAGCAACAAGAAATCCCTCCAAGTTGCATAATCTCCGATAAGTGTCTCTTTTGGACATCAAAAATAGCGAAGAAGTTCAAGATCCCGAGGATCGTTTTCCACGGAATGTGTTGTTTCTCTCTTCTGAGTTCGCACAACATTCATCTTCATAGCCCGCACCTCTCGGTTTCTTCTAACTCGGAGCCTTTCTCTATACCAGGAATGCCACATAGGATCGGGATAGCTAGGGCTCAGTTACCAGGTGCGTTCGAGAAGTTAGCAAATATGGATGACGTTCGAGAGAAGATGCGTGAGTGTGAATCAGAAGCTTTTGGGGTTATTGTTAATAGCTTCCAAGAATTGGAGCCTGACTATGCAGAGGCCTATGCTGAGGCCATTAATAAGAAGGTATGGTTCGTTGGACCCGTTTCTTTTTGCAACAACCGTATGGCGGACCTTTATGACAGAGGAAACAACGATAACATCGGAATAAGCGAAAGCGAATGCTTGAAGTTTCTCGATTCGATGAGACCAAGGTCAGTCTTGTACGTTTGTCTGGGTAGCCTCTGTCGACTAATACCTAATCAATTGATAGAACTAGGTTTAGGGTTAGAAGAATCAGGAAAACCCTTTATTTGGGTGATCAAGACAGAGGAAAAACACATGAATGAGCTAAACGAATGGCTAAAAAGCGAAAAATATGAAGAACGAGTTAGAGGAAGAGGGATAGTTATAAAGGGTTGGAGTCCTCAGGCTATGATACTCTCACATGGCTCGACCGGAGGGTTCTTGACTCACTGCGGTTGGAACTCAACAATAGAAGCGATATGTTTTGGTGTACCGATGATCACATGGCCGTTGTTCGCTGAACAATTCCTCAATGAGAAACTAATAGTGGAGGTTTTGAAGATTGGAGTTAGTGTTGGGGTGGAGATTCCGGTAAGATGGGGAGACGAGGAAATACTTGGAGTGTTGGTCAAGAAACAGAGCGTTGTGAAAGCTATAAAGCTTTTGATGGACGAAGGTCTTGAACATGTAGATGAAGATGATGATGATAGTGAATTCGCGAGACGAAGGACACGTATTCAAGAACTTGCAGTAATGGCGAGAAAGGCTGTGGAAGAAAAGGGATCTTCGAGTATTAATGTTTCCATTTTGATCCAAGATGTTTTAGAGCACTTGAATCTTAACTCTTTAAGTAGAAAACTCTAATATTAAGTTAATAAAAAGACCTTTAACAATTATTATTTTTGGGTTGTTATAAAAAAAGTTAATTTCAGAGACAATCTTAAACTTGTTTAGAACCAAAAAAACTATCATGAACAAGTTCAGAACTAAGAGTTTTAGTCCTCGAAAATATCTCTATAATTTCTTTCCCCCAAACTAGATAAATCACAAGTCCCGACAAAAAGAAGAAAGAAATCGCAAGTCAAACTTTGACACATCACTGTTCATTCCGCTAAACCCAAAACTTGAATCAGAAGGTTTAGATTTTTTTTTTAAGTTAGATAATCTATCATAACAAAAAATACTGTAAATTAAAAACCTCTACAAATTTTACAAAATAAACTATATATCTAGCAAAACTAATGCAAAAGGTATATAAATGAGGTTTTTTGTACCCAACCCACAACAATATCCATTGCTTTTTTTTTTTTGTTAAAACAATATCCATTGCAAATCATATGTATAAAAAATTTTCAAACTTTTCATGAGGATTCAGAATATAACACCACAGGAAAACACTTTTTTTGCCAAAAGAAGAGAACTATTATTTTTTTCGTCAACAAGAAAAACAAAAAAAACTATTCATATAGAACTATTGTGCGCTTAACATATAGTCAAATACGTTGTATCGAAATCTTATCCTAGTCTAATGAGTAATGTTAAAACTACTCTATCATCACATGAAGAGTCTTTTCCCTTTCCTTTGCTCGAAAGGTGAAACTTGTAAATGAACAATGCCTTTAAGGACGCAATAATTAGAAATAGACTATAAGATTATTACATCTTGATGAAAATGTATTCACTAGAGGATCTCAACAAAGAGGTCAATGATTATTTCGAAGCTTTTAGAAATATCAGAAGATAAATGCTTCAATATTACTTCTGAAACTCTAAGATGGTGTAGAAGTAATCAATGTAGAAAGGTCGAAAAGTAGGGAATCCAGCAGCGAGACCAAGCTCTTTAAACTCTTCTTCTGTCCTATGCTTACCTTTGGTTCTATAGATGGTCATGACAAAAATGTCACCTTCTAACAAAGCACGAGTCCGGTGACTATCATCGGTTTCCTGGGGCAAGACCGGCTCACATGCGATTAGCTTTCCTCCAACAGGTAATGCGTTGTAGCAATTCTTCATTATCTGCTTACATTCTTCGTCCGTCCATGTCGTTAACACCCACTGTGATTTCAAACAACACAATGTTACAAGATATTGATTTGGGACAAAGAAGCAAGAAATGTGTTTATTTGTTAGTTGTTGTTTTATTCACAAACATAACCTATTCATGGTCCTAGCAAAAACAAATGAAGATTTCAAGAAATATATCTATTAACTAATGCCTTAATTAATATGTAATTTTTTTTACAAAGGAACTTTGGAATAAAAGGGATATCAAAAACTAAATCTTGACCAACATAATAAATTTTCTATCCAACAAACCATTGGATCACACGCTTTTGGTTTGATAAATATATTAATATTTAAATGTTCTTATATAAATAACTAAAAAGTGACAACTCTCATGATCTAAAGGGCCAAAAAGTAAGGATAACTAAACCTAAAATATACTACCAA
>JANFAJ010000035.1:50100-75100 GCA_028015245.1 Cardamine occulta | reverse complement strand
AATATTGTCCGTAGCGACTTATATACCTAAAATATGATTTTTCGTGATCAACTTATATACCTATCTATCAACAAAACTTAAAACTATATAATAATTAGTTTTCGTCCTATTAGCAAAAAGGTTATAAGGTACCTTCATAAAGATTGCGTCACCGCTAGGAACTGATTGGAACATATCTCCACCCATATGGGTCACTCCTGAACCATACAATATCAAGGATTATTACAATTAGATAACTAAAATTAGTATCCACAAAAATAGGTTATATCAAATAAATATTGAAATAATAAACAAATAAAAAAATGATGAGAATGAAATCAATTCTCACCAGAAATATTGGGAGCTTTGGCAACAACCGCAGGCAGATCGAAATTAATCCCTCCACGGACATTAGGAAAGTGTTGAAGGATCATACGAAGACAATCCCCTGCACTACCTCCTACGTCAACCAAATGCTCTACCGATTTAAACCCATCGTAGCCGTCCAATATAGCTTTCATGAACGGCACAGATACACCAGACATTGCCTTCTGCATTAGACCATTCATCTCCTCGCCTTTACCATATTGCTCGTACGCAGCCTCGCCGTTAGCTTTCACGTATGGCTCCGTCTCTGGCTCCACCACCGCCGTGTGAACCAGTGGCCATGCTCGCATCAACGCCTCCTGAAAATGTTACTTCCTTAATTAACAATTAACTCCGATTTTATTCGTAAATATTTGAAATGAGACTTCAATTATGCAAATCGGAAATTAAACCTGGTGGTGCTGGAGGACGTAGGCGGCGTAAGAGAGGCCACCGGAGTCGGTGACAAGTGTTTTTCCGACGTCAGTGAGGGAGTACTTCCTCTCTGTGGTTCCGACGAGGTATTCGGAGAAGACGCCGTAGCTTGTGAGCATGCGAAGTATACGTTGGAGATTCTCGGGATCGCCGCCGCTGTTAGTGTGAGATGGGAGAAGGAGGCGAGGGAGGATCTCGGCGGCGGAGATAGGAGAGTTGGTTCCGTCGTTCCAAATAGCGTCTGCGATGCCTAATCTCACGGCGGCGTTGAGGGACATGGGAACGCTGATCATGTTAGCGAGCTCCATAATGGCGAGACGAGCTTTGTTTCTACTCTCTGAGCTTTCGTCCTCCATTGTTTTCTCTCTTGCGTACGTGAAATGAGAAACTACTTTAGTTTAGTTCACATGTATGGTGAAAAACCTATGTGTGCTAGATTTAGATGTTTGGGTGATGAGGATTTTGTTTGTGTGAGAGTAAAGAAACGACATAGAGATTTGTTAACGGAGTTCGGTAACCTATATTCCCGGGACCACAATTGCTATATGGATACAACATCATTCTTTTCTAGAATTACAATAGATGAACACTACTTGCCTTTTCCCAGGAGTGTAGTTTTTTCAACAAAACCAGATCTCTCCAATGAAGTGACCTCACACACACGTGTGCCTCTCTCAATAATACCCTAGACGCGCGAGTCTTTATGTCACCGTCTCTTGGTATTTATAATCAAGTGCCAAAAATCCAAGACGACTCAAACCACGCTTCAAATCTCTACAAGACAATTGGACTTAACTTGAACAATGCCCCACATGGCCTTTTTGCTTTCACGATAGAAAGACTAAATCTCGATCTCATATGTTGTTCCAACAGCTTCAATAATGTTCCAACAATATCTGCACTTTTAATCTCTCCCTTTTTAACTGAGTTTTACAACTCAAGCTTACCATGTCAAGCACGCATACTCATCAATAATCCTGATATAAAAGCTCTCCCTTAATCATATATCATCGTGCTAATATTCTGTTCACAAACTTTCTCAATATATGGAACATTGGAACTAAATGTTTATGGTCTCAGACTTTAGTTTAGGTTTTGGATTAAGGAGAAAAAAAAACAGACAAAATCAGCCACTCAAATTTTATAAATTTCGAGTTCAAGCCTTGACAATTGAAAATTTTAACATTTCTTTATCAATTTTTTTTTGAATAGATTTTAAATTTTTGATTAAATTATATATATATATATATATATACGGTTTTTATGTTAGAAGCTTTAAATTTAATAATTTTAGTGTTTACAATTACTTAAAATATTAGTCTATGTTTCTAAGTTCTAAAGAGTATTAGGTTTTAGTATTTACTTTGCTCTGTAAGCTTATGAAAATTCGATTTTTTTCGAATAAATTAAAATGAATAAACATATCAAGTCAAATAATACATATATTTTGTCCATCCTAGTTAATGATACAAAATTTTGCAAACAGGGACCAAAGTTAGCATATCACTGTTCAAAAATAACCATCCTCGTGACAAAGAGATTCTCATAGTACAGTTTACCATATGAAATAATTGAGCTGCTCTGTTTTTGTCTAACTCCAGTTTTCCATATATCTTTTGTCGTTTTTTCTAGAGAGGAGCTACATTGTTCATTTGCTCGTACATTATTTTGATGGAAAGATGAATAACTAAAACAAAAACAAAAATGTAATTGGTACATTTCGTGATAAGAAATGTGAGGATGTAATTAGATAATATTATTGTTCGAGGACATGCTATTTGAGTATTGGCTTTTTGTATATAACAGTGATTCACCTAGAGGCCTTGCTCAAACCACGAGTTTTGAAGTTAAAAAAAAAATGTAGGAGAGACTCATCATCCAGTGATGAAGAAAAACATCACAAAATATAACAGTTGTTACGAAATCTTCGCTAACCATTTTAGTAATTGCGGTGCCCTTGCTGTTAAAGCAATCTCAACCATGCCCATAACGACTAGCCAAAAGCCACATCTTTTTGGGAGGTTATAATTGTGCGTCAAAATACCGCAAACATATGCACAACCAACGTACAACTCCGGTTACGATGGCCATCATCTCCCAAGAGGTGATAAATCCTCCGACCAAGATGGGTAATACACCTCCTAAAATTGTGAAATATGAAGAGATTCACCTTACGCTTATAGTGCTTGTAGTGTCTATAGCTATATCAGACCAGAGAAATACATCTGTGGCCCCTCTCTGAAGCTCTTCCGAAGCTTGAGCTCTATGAGCTAGATAGATTTGGAACAATATAGGAGACATCGGCTCACGACTCAAAGCATACAAACACATCAATTTACTAATACTTACATCAATAAAATCTCTATCATGAGAAAGAACTGAAAATTCAAAAAAAAAATGATAGACTTTAGAATTCTTAAAAAAAACAAATTCATTAAAAATGTGTCATTTTCATTGTCAAAAATATAATTTTTATTAAAATTTTAGTTGTTCAATTGTCCCTAAACTTTTTTTTTTTACTTCTTTTATCATTAATTATCTAAATTATGTTATTAACTATTATATTTAAGTAATGTTCATTAAAAATTATCTTTAAAATGCAATTATTTTAAATCAGAAAACATAAAAATAAAAAATGTTCTTTGATGACATGAGTTTTTCTTATTATATAATGGAAGAGAGATAGTATTCTCCCATTATATACATAATTTGTACTATATTTAAATATTTAGATTTAAATAAATCTATAGTATTAATCGAGTAGGAGGGACAACATTTTGGCTGAGCCATTTAAGCCATTTTTATTAATTTACGGCTTATGCCATTGGTTTATTCTGTTAAAAAAAAATAAAAACAAAAAAAAGGACAAAATCGTATAATTACAAGAGATGCAAGCCGATGAAATAACACGCGGATCCTATAGCCGACCCGGATCCTTTTTTTCCAGTTTCTTTAATTTTCTCTCTGTCTCTCGCCTCTCTCTTTTTTTTTCTCAATAAATCGCAGCTGCTCGCTCGGATCTCTCATGTTGATGACTAGCAAGCTTTTTATCCGACGTAAAATAAATCCATGTCTTTCAAGGGCAAACAAAAACCATTTTTTCTTCTATATTTACACTACCCTTGCAGAACGCTACGATGATTTCTTAGCTTCTTTTTTCCGACGATGATTGCAGATACGGTGATTATGATTTCAACTTCGTTACTTTTGAGAATTGTCAAAAGATCAAAATCTTCTTCGTTCCTTGGTTAGTTTGATTACCTCTATTTCTATCTTTCCCATAAGAAAGTGTAAGACTTTTGAGGAGTTAAAACGGAACATTTTGATTGGGACTTATGTTGTAGGTCTCATTCGACTTCTCAAATTAGGGCGAATGTGCTTTACTCCACTTTGAAAGATCAGTTTAGGAAATATGGAGGAAGAAGAGTACAAGGTTTACGGGAGAGAAATCTCCGAAGTCGGCGAGATAGATGTTCCCGATCCGGATATCGATACGTCTGCCGCCGATGATGACACCGTTAAGTTGTGCTTCTGTCTCTTATGTTTATTTGGTCCATTTGATTTTGTATCATGTGTGTTTATTTCTGGTTGATTTTGTTGTTTTAATTTTGAAGACGAAGATGAAAGGAAGCCAAAGCTTTAGGGAAAGGCTACTTCTTTCGACACTTTCTTCGAAACCTATCATGATTGATGATATTCGTTCCGACGATATGATTTCTGGTCTTCGCCCTCACGAGATGTCTCTTCTCCGCCTCTTTGATACTGTCTCTGATGACACAATCGTCAAGATTAACGAAACCGGTAAGTAATTTTCACCAATTGTAGGGTTCATGACTTCAAATTGACTGATTTTAGGAGCTGATTCATAGAATTTAGTATCTTAGGATACTTCCATTGTGCTATTGAGCTCAAGCTTACATGCTACTTACACGTAGATTTCAAATTTGACAAGATCCACAGGCTATGATTGGAGTCTAGATTTCAAAATTGGTATCTTTCAGTTCAGTTTTGATTATACATATATGTTTGGTGTTTCTCAGAGCAATAGTTTGAGAATTGTTTTGTTATTTTTCAGTCTGAATTGGTTGGTAAGTTTTAATATGTTGCAATATCTTCTTTGGCAGGGATTCAATTGAAGTACAAGTCTGAAATTATAATGGGAGGGAAGAACTTGGTTCACAAGTGTGAGCTGACTCGATCCATTGCTTGTGTTAGGATTATTTGGAAAGAAGCCCCTTTTGATTAGGCTCAAAGGTAATAAGTTCTGACGTCCGGTATCGATAACCACACTTGGTTTGACCAAATGAAGCTCGGGTTGTAGGCATGAATTCTTAATCCAGTTTATGTACAATAAATTAGAAAAATTGAAAAGGTTTACAGCATGTGGATTTATTATGATCGAACTAGCAAATATTAATTTCTGCAGGAATTACAAATCATCCAAGGGACCCGAGCGTTGACACAATCTGTTCCACTACCTTACATATCTTAAACTGTTTTGGAGTCCCTGGAGAACATTTTGAGATAAAACTTGAAGCCCGTGGAGTAGCTTATGTAGATGGAGGTGGAGAAGTTGTCTTAACTGTTCCAAATGTTCAGACTCTAACTGTACGTACTTATCCATTTCGTTTTTCTTCCTCACTGCAAGCTTCATATGGATTTCTTATCAGTTATCTCGCTTCTTCAGGTGGTTCATTGGTTTGAGGAAGGAATGGTGAAGAAGATAGTAAGATGCATGGTATGACTTTCTCTGCAAGAGTGTCTTCTGACTTTGAACATAATACTTGATTTTCGCAACTCGTGGAATCTTTAACAATCTCCTGCCTGATGTTCACATTTTCTCAGATCACAAAGCTGGCACTCAGGCTGGAAAATAAGAAGATTTTTTAACATTAAACAAAAACGAGAGATACTTGAATTGCTAAGAGCTCAGCTTTTTGAAAAATACGTGATTGCAGTTCTCCTAGATATGGAATATCATTGGTAGCAGAAACAACTACATGGTGTTTCTTATATGCAGATACAACAATGTCTCTTGGAAGAACTGATGAAACTATAGAACTCAATGTCGAGAAGCAAGAGAGAATTCCAGCATAATGCACATGTGTTGAGGTAGCTTCATGGCTTCTTCATGAGATTGAAAAGGTGGAGTTGTTGATTCAACACACCAGGTACGTTTAAAACTAAAACATTACCATAAACTCCCAAAACCGATTGTTTTCGAATTAAAGCCTTGAAGTGGATGTGTTGTTAATTCTCTGGAATTTTGCAGGGATTGTTGTTTATACTATGTGGTTATTCCAGCAAGACATGTCTGAGGTTCGAGTGGGAACGTTATCTCCTTACGGAGCGGAGACGCTGAGGAACATAAAGGAGTTTTTGGGAGTGAATTTTGACATCAGACCCGATACAACGACAGGGACTCTTATGCTCAAATGCATTGGAAGTGGCTTCGATATCTTGTGCTATTGTTTTGTTTTATTTTCGTTGGTATCTTATTTATGCAAGTATTTGTCAAACGTAATTAAAATTTTTTAAGTAAATTCTCTATTAAAATTATTTAAAATTATGATGTCAAACAATAATCATTGAGTAATTAAACATTCTAAATCTAAATTAAACTGTTAAAATATAAAATAGTTAATGATTAAATAAACTAATAATGCATTATATCAAACAAATTTTGGTTATTTTCATCATAATTTCACTTATTCTAACATAGCGAAATCTTTATCAAAATTTAAAAGATGACAAATAACATATTTCATCCAATATATTATATACAATTATAAAAAAATTAGAAAGTTTAATAAACATATTCAAACACAATATGTTCAACCTCTAATATAAGATCACGGATTTTACCGGATTTAAAATTAGTGGATTTGAATAATGGATCCGAATCGGATTAGTGAGTGGGTCACCGGATTTACCGGTCCAACCGTGGATTCGGATCGGGTCTGAAAACACTGATATTTTGGTAATTTTACCTATTTTTAATGTTTTTAACGCTTAAAGTTATTTTCGCTATTAAAACGCATAATCAAAAGTTAAAACACCTACATAATATTCAATATTAACAATTAACATACATTACTTAACTAAATCATTATACTAACAATCCACATATACTATATTCTAACACTACAAAATAATTATAATTTAATTAATTTATATAATAACAAATAATAATTTAAAAAATATTGTACCCGGACGCTAGCACAAGTTATTAATCTAGTATATTATTAATATATATATATATATATTATACATGAAATAAAATGTATAATGATTTAATTATTTTAAATTTACGAGCAAGTTTAATTAAAAAGCCTAACTTAAGAGAAAGAGAATTACTCAAGAATATATAGGAAAAAATTGTGTGCCCGTCAATTTAAGTTTTTTCAATAGCAATGCTATGGTACTGAGCTTATTCCATCAAACAGCAATCAATCATGGTAACCAAAAAAATCAAAGATCATAAAGACAAATGAAAACATATTTGAACTTCATCTTCGACATTTCTAGCTTATCTTTGGCTCACCTTCATATACAATCCCTGAAAAACATAACAAAAACAAAAAATCAGCATCAGAGAAATTGGAATCATTTATAAACAAAACATAGATATACTTGATTACTCTCGAGTTTGAGAACAATGTCATACATTGGTGGTGTGTATGGTTGCTCCAGTGGTCATGTTAATGGTCTGATCAGGAACCAGCTCGACGTTTAAGCGCTGGAGAAATATTGCAAGTGCCACTATTGCCTCCATCAATGCAAACTGATCACCTACACATTTTCTAGGCCCTCCACTGAATGGTATGAATCTGGTGAAAAGAAAAATTATCTTTTAACCTTTGTAATCAAAAATATTAATCTTGATTTAATAATAGTTTGTGTCAAAACATGTAGTTTACTTGAAATCGGTGTTTGTTTCGTTAGGGATTGCGCCTTCTATGTCGAATCGTTCAGGTAGAAATTCCTCAGCCTTTTCCCATACCTTTGAAATAACAAACACATTAGAATTGTGGACATATAAATATTTTACTAGGGGTGCCTTATCATATAATCCTAAAAGCGAAAAATCCAACTCCTAAATGTTACTACTATGGAAGAGGGAAGGAAGAGAAGTGTACCTCGGATGAACGATGGATGTTATAGACCGAAATCATAATGTCTTGTCCGGGATTAACCTTGTAGTTCCCGGGAAGAATGTCAGGAACTTGAGCTCTTCTAATCAAGACCTACCAAGAAACAAAGTAAATTAGGAACTTTAGGTCATGAATATTAGAGAAATGAGGTTGATGGCTTACAGGAGGATGAGGGTAGAGACGCATTGACTCGTTTATACAACGAGTTATGTACTTCAACTCCTTAATATCGTCGTAAGCCGGGTTTCTTCCTGCTAAAACTCTGTCTACTTCTTCTTGTGCTTTCGCCAATGCAGATGAGTTCTATATGCACATCCATATAGTTACTAATCAATGAGAACAGAGAATCTCAAATGGCAAAGGAAAGTAGAAGATACAAAAAGGTACCTTACTTAGGAGATAAAGTGTCCAAGTGAGAACAGATCCAGTGGTTTCATGACCCGCGACAAGCATTGAGAGAAGATCATCTCGTAACTGTATACTTGACACCTGCAAAAGACCGCACAATCCATCATCAGCTTCAATTTGCAATAAAGAAAGGCCAAGTCTGCTTATGGACTGAAGTAAAAAAAGGTTAATTAAACAAACCTCTTCTCTGCTTGCAAGCAAGAAACGGAGGATACTTGGATCAGCATCATTTACATACTCCTCATCATTGATTCTTTCGCCTTCTCTTTCCACGATTTCTTTACACTTGGCAATAAGGTCTTCAACAGTTTCCCTTATCACAGTTACAGCCTTTTCAGCTTTCACTTGTCTCGGGATTATCTTACACAATGCATCAATCTGAAAAAGAAAAAAAAAAACCAAAGCCTCAAAATCAACAAGAATCCAAGTGTACCACAATCAATGATAAAAACACACAAAAACTCACCTTCCAATAAGGTAAAAGATCAGTAGAACGAAGCTCAGCTTCTTTAAGAGCAGTATAAACAGCTTCAATGACAGGACTATCAGTGGTAAGAGAATCAAAATTATAGTTGAAAAGAGACAAGCCAATAACATCAAGTGTTAACTGAGAAAACTTCTCTTCCATATTCACAGCTCTTCCATCTAATGCATAAGGCTGAAGCTTCTCAACAAGCCTATCTGCACATTTGCAAAACACTCTCTCCACAATCACAGACAAATACCTCTTATGAAGTGATGGAACCACCGCTCTTCGTCTCACCTAATAATCAAAATTCAGACTTTAATGTTACTTATCACACAAGACAATGATAACATTGCTTCTACGATTCCGCAGGTTTCAAAATTGAGTTATGAGAAGATGAAATTACCGTCCAAAGAGGTCCTTCAGCGATTGCAAAACCTGACCCGAAAAGAAATTCAGAGACTTCAGCTACTAAGCCTTTAGCATACTTAGGATAGTTCCTCAAAACGTGTTTTGCGATCGCTGGATCACTCACAACTACGAAATTGCGAGGACCAGCAGCGAGACGATAAATGGGTCCGTACTCATTCATCCATTTGTATAGAGGTAAGAAGAGAGCTCCTCCGAGGAGGTCAGAGACGTCGTCGAGCTTCGCGCTTGCGATTGGTATGCCTGAATTGTCGTTTTTTCCTGAGGAAATGGTGCGAGTGAGTGATGTGAGCCAATCAGGACTGACCCATGATTGGGATTTTGATGATTTGGTTTCGAGTTTGGGTTTGGGTTTGTCAATGGAGGATTTGATGGAGAAAGTGAATTTGGGTTTTGGAGAAGGAAGACGAGTAGATTTTGCAGTGAAGAGAGAAGAATAAGAAGATGGAGAGAGGAGAGAAGACTCCATTCTTCTCGAAAAATGTTATGAGCTTTGGAAGCTTCGGCGCCAGAGATATTTGACTGGTTCTTAGGCGTGGATAAGGAAGATGAATAAAACGTTGCCGTTTCATTTGTTAGTTGAAAAAGATGTTTCGAAATTGTTTCCGTTTGGTTCGATATTTTTTTCCCTACAGAAGTAATGAAAATAAAGTAATTAATTAATTTTAACAAATGATTAGATTTTCTACTCTATTTATTTTTTTCTATATCTTGTGGAAATTATTAATTTAAAATGGTTTTTGGGATGAACCAAAATTTGGGCTTGATTCACATGATTTTGTTATCATTTGGATTAATGAAATTTAGTTTGATTTCAGTTTTGATTAATTTCAGTATAGTTTTCATTTTTTCATGCAAACCTTAAATCATGATTTTTTTTTGTTAAAAATTTTAAATCATGATATCATCTTGGTTATTTCTTTTGGTACAATTTAGATCGGTGATTTATATTTTTTTAAATTAGAAAAAATGAAGGAAATAATCTTAAGAAAACCTTAGCCGAATCCTATTGAAATTTCTCACTAGTTATTTTCCAAATTTTTATTATTTATGTTTGTTCTGTTGATAAAAACATCAAATTAAGAGTTGTATAAAAGGTGAAAAGATATACTATTATAGAAGAAAAACAGGAAAAATGGGTAAAAAAATCCTAACCTTTTTTAAAAATATTAAAAAAACCCTCATCTTTTTTGTGGGTTTTTAAACCCTCAACTTTTAATAAATGGTGAAATAAACCCTAAGTATTATCAAAACAATAAGTACATCATTATATTAAAATATAAAAATATAAATAAATTTGGATTTAGGATTTATTTTGAAAAATTTGATTTTGTGATTTTTTCTCAAAAATTGAGTTTTCTAACTAAACTAGTATTATAGATTAACACATTCCGTGTTTTGATTCGAATTTGTTCGAACTTTTTCTGTTAAATAACTAGCTAAAAGTAATTAATAATGTCGCTTTTTAAAATATTTTTAAGTTATATTTTAAATATATCTTAATTTTATGTATTTAAATTAAAATATTTTGGTGTGAAAATTTATGTACTTTCGTAAGAATATAATTTCTGTTTATTTTCATGTTAATAAATTTATGTAACTAAACCAAATAAATATTTATTAACATAAAATTCATATTTGATAATACTCGATAAAATTTATTTTGATATTATAGTCAAATTCATAAAATTCATATTCAATAAGTTTCATTTCGTAAGAATTTAATTATTCTATTAACATAAACTATCAACATTAATAGGATATTACTATATTTTAAAAAATTTATTTTCGTAAAACTTGTATGCATGAAATCTTTTTCAGCGGATAATCATAAATATGTGTTTATTTTTTTGAAATTATAAAACCATTGTCGTAAATAAATTAAAATTATGAAAACTGTTGTACATGTTAAAATGCTCCATATGTTAAATCAAAATTAGAAAAAATAGTAATGTACGAAATCAATTTGGAAAAAAATAAAAAATCTAAAAATGTTAGAGAGTAAGTGATAGTTTAAGAAAATATTAACACTAGCAAAAGCAATATTAACATATCTTATGTACATGTATATTTTTATTTGAAAAAATGGAAAAGAAAAATTAAATGACAATTATTTTAAAACAAATAAAAATTACAAGAAGTATGAATGGAAAATTATCGGAATGATCATTTACAAATAAAAAGAGAGTGATATAAATGTTAAGAAGAATAACTGATGTTTAAGAAAAAGACCATGACCGGTAAAAGAAATAATAAATATATTATGTACATATCTATTCGCAGTTTAAAAATAAAAAATAAAAAGAAAATAAAAATCAAGAAAAGTTTGAAAACAAATAAAAAATAAAAATATTTATTGTATTTGCTATTTGTAAATTTTAAGAACCAAGCAAACGATATAAATTCAGAGAAAATCTTACCTATGTAAATAGATTTAATTTTTTAAAAATAAAAATAAAATAAAAATCATATGAATATGTTAATAAATATTGCACCGAATATGAATTTATGTTAATAAATGTTTATTTGGTTTCATAACACAAACTTATTAACATGAAAACAAACAAAATTATTTTTATTATTATAAACGTACATAAACTTCTACACCAAACTAATTTTAATTTAAATACATAAAATTAAGATATATTTAAAATATAAATTAAATATTTTAAAAAGTGACTAATATTAACTACTGTTATTTAGTTATTCAAAAAGAAAAATTTGAACAAATTCAAATCAAAACATGGAATATGCTAATCTATAATAATATTTTTGTTAAAAAAACTCAATTTTGAGGAAAATAAATCACAAACTCTAATTTAGAAAAATATTTAATAAACTAAATTTTATTTATTTATTTCTAATTTAATATAATGATGTACTTATTTTTTTGTAATAATTAGGGTTTATTTCACTATTTGTTAAAAGGTGAGGGTTTAAAAACCCACAAAAAAAGGATGAGGGTTTTTTTAATGTTTTTGGAAAAGATGAGGGTTTTTTTACCCATTTTTCCAGAAAAACATAAAAAATATATAATGGGCCTCAAAAACATTACAGCCCAGTCATTATTAAAACATGAAAGGGAAAACACAAAATAAAGTCTCGTTGACGAATACACGCTTCTAACCGAAGTACCAATTCTTCCATCTTCCCTGTTTCTTTTGGAAACTTCTTAAATTTTGTCGATCTGGTGATTTCAGTTTTCCGATAACAACTTTTGTTCCTCAGGCGAATTTTAGAAACGATGTTCAATTTCTGGTATTACCAACTCCCATAATCTTATGCAACTTTTTGCTATCTCTTTTCGTATGCTCTGTTCGATTACATGGAGTTTTGTTTTGTGATGCTTTTGAAGATTTTTTATTTACGAAATTCAGATACGTGTGTTCCGGACATTAGAGGTCTGTTCGCGATTAAGGATGTCTGGTTGTTGTGTAGTTGTTATGTACAATTTTGAGCTGTAATCAGCAATTGAGGAATGCGTTTTATGTACCCTTAAGAGCACTTAATGTAGATTAGCTCAGCTGCTGATTTAAGGTTCATAGTTGCTGATATAAGATTTTAGAATGTTGTGCTGTATAAATTGATGACTGTTGTAGTTCATGTATGAGTTTTGGTGAATCGATGTTCATAACTTGAATTGGTTTTCTCATTGTTGTTAATTTGATGAGAACAAGTGTTGTGTTGTTTTAGCTGTGCTCTTAAATGAACTTTCAAGTTTAAATCTTGAAATTGTAGCATCGATGAGATGATGTATTATACTAACTTGGAAGCTTTTGAGTTAGTAATTGATAATGTTTCTTTTCTTGTTTGTGTACATAAAGGGGATCAAAAGACCAACAACAAGGGCAATCTCGTCCTCAGGAAGCTTCTTCACAGCAGCCATGGTACTCGCCAAGCTCATCCCGGCCTCAAACATCAGGGCAGATTCCAGCACCAGGTGAAGCAGCTGGCATTATCGTCTTATTGAAAGACAAAAGGTTGGCTCTTTTTGTTTGTTTTTTATGCTTCTTGAGCGTTGCTGTTTTTGTTTGCTTTCTTGTTTTGAATCTTGTGTACTTTTCTCTAGTGTGGACGAGCTCAGGAAGCTTCTCTCTGACAAAGATGCGTATCAGCAGTTTCTACTCTCTCTTGATCAGGTCAAAATCCAGAACAATGTAAGTCTCTAAAACAGCCAATTGTTTCTGGATAACGAGTATTATCGGTAGTTCTAAGAAAGTACTTCATTAGTTGTGTTGAAATTATGCATTTCTAGTCTATACATTAATATTGTTTGATTTGGCCAGGAGGCCTTCATCATGGCATCATATTTTACATGTTGCCAGTAATTAGAGTTTTCTGGTTCTTTGTTATGGTCGTTATATTTTAAAACCGTGTTAATTGTTTCCTGCTTTGTTTCTGTCCATCAGATCAAAGATGAGCTCCGCAGAGAAACATTGCAGCTAGCTAGTAAGTTCTCTGTGATTCATTTTATTTGACGAGAAACTCAGGATTCATCTAGAAATCTAAAGTTTTCATATGGTCAAATTAAATGTAACAGGAGAGAACTTGGAGAAGGAGCCACAGATAATGGAACTTAGAAACCAAGTGTGTATCAAGAACCAACTTTCCTTAGTTCAGTTTACCATGTTTGACCTTTTGTGTCTCGCTTTTTTACTGTTCATTACTTGTTTTACAGTGCAGAATTATCCGTACAACTGAGCTCGCAGCTGCTCAAGAAAAGCTCAACGAGCTCGAGAGGCAAAAAGAAGAGATCCTCAAATTCTACTCCCCTGGTTCTCTTCTTCATAAACTTCAAGGTAACAACTTATACGATTGCAATGGATTATCTACAGTTCTTGTGTCATCACTTGTAAACACCTTTTGCGGTTTTTTTGCAGAGGCTATGAATCAGGTGGATGAAGAGTCTGAAACCCTGCAAGAGAAGTTCTTAGAGAAGGAGATTGATACAGCGGCATTTGTGCAGAAATATAAGAAGCTGCGTACTATATATCATCGACGAGCACTGACTCATCTTGCTGCTAAAACTTCAACCATCGGCTGAAACTATAACCATCTACGCAAATTGAACTGAACACAACCAAATTTTTGTTGTCTTATGACTCTTATCCTCTGTTGTAAAGAAATGCTTCGATGTTTAGGTTCATATTCAAGTGATTGACAAAATTGAATTCAACAAAAATATATCTTTTTCCTGAATAAAAAAGCTAGTGGGAAAATCTCAGTAATCTGATAAACAGACACCCAAATACGTACGTATACAAGTTCTTTCTTTCGCATAAGTAATCTCAAAAAACAAAGGACAAATCTTTTAGATGCTCTGAACAATTTCTCTCCCTCACTCGTCCAGCAGGCCAGCTTCCTTTAGTGCACTCTTATACTCTTCCTCTGAGTTCCACGACTTGATCTGCTCCAAAGTTTAAAATCATTAGACACAGTTTAAACAAACACTTGAGATATATATATATATATATATATATATATATAAAGCAGTTTTCAAAAATCTGATTACCTCCTTTACATATGCTCCAAAATACTTCTCAATCTTCTCCATCACCTCTGTATCCCTCGCACCATCAAGCAGCAGATTGAATACCGCTCCTGCAATACAAATACACAGTTCAGTTCAGACACTGATGAGAACTGATAGAAAGACATAAGAGAACAAAAAAAAAAAAAAAAAAAGGAGGATCAAAACTACCTTTACGACCAAACCTGCCAGCTCTCCCAACCCTGTGAAGGTACACCTCATAATCTGGCTCCCCGGTTTCATACTTAGTGGGCAGATTATAATTCACAACCAAATTCACCTGCAAGTATTGTATATAATACAGTTAGAGACATTTACTAAGAAGCACCTTTTGGGGAAAAAGAAGAAAGGAAATGGGTTGAAAGACAGAATATTTACCCGTTGTTGATCAAAACCTCTTGCAATTACATCGGTAGCAATGAGCACTTGAGTGAGGCAGTCTTTGAACTCCTTCACTATTTTATCTCTGTCAACTTCAGTCATACTACCATGGACACTGGTGACGTCATAGCCCATTTCCGCAAGAGCTTTGTGAACCTTGTTTGCTGACACTTTTGTTCTCACAAAGATTATGGTCTGGCCAATATCCCCGAGCTCCATAATCTGATCCTTGATCACTTCAATCTTGTTTTGCTCCTTTGGGCAAACAACCTTATATTGCTTTACAGAGTCCAACTTTAGATCCTCTCTTTTAACAAACAGTTGGTTGGGATCCTTGACTGTCCTCCCAACAAAATCTTTGACAGTTTCATTAAAAGTTGCCGAGAATAGAAGAACCTGTTAAGAAAAAAATTCAAGAAGAAAAGCACGCAATCAAATTAAGCACAAGAAAGAAAAAGAAATAGAGTTTCCTTGAAATTGAGACTAATAACAGCCATGGAGATAATGAAATAACCTAGTATTTAGTACAGCTTTCTGACAGTGAAGACAGATTCATCACCGCTTAAACACAAAGATATGACTTATTAAAATACACAGCTTGATAGTTTCTATCTACTAAGGGCTTCTGAACAATGAAACAAGCATAAATATATGCTCCTTAGACTATCTTGTGATCCTAGATATGCCATTAGAAATCAATTGTCATCCTACTTATAATTCAGGAAGCATGACCAAATCAAGTTTAGCATACCTGGAAATTGGGATTAACTTTCTCAATGTCTTTCATTATTCTCAAGGAATCATCCCTAAAGCCATCCTGCAACAGCAATGAAATTTCAATTATCACATAATACAAAAGTCAATCACTAAAGTTGAGCAGTTAATTAACAAGACCAAGTAAAACAGAATAAAGAGCATACCGTAGCAAGCATATGGTCAGCCTCATCAAAAACCAGAATCTTCAAATGACTAAGACCTAGTTTCTTAAATGCCATCCACTTCTTAAGCGTTCCGGGGGTGCCAATCACGACATGGGCAGAAACAGGAGCTCGTCTTGCAATGGGTACACCTCTCGTCGTCTCTGGCACAGCCACTTCAGCAGTGATCCCAGTAAACTTCCCCATCTTCTGAAGAACTTCCATGTTCTGCCATTCATTCAACCACCCAAACATGAATTATGCTCTTAACATGTTTTCCAAAATCAACAATCAAACACTCTCAGATCCTAACCAATAGAGTAACTAAACTAAACTAACCTGGTTTGCTAATTCTCTAGTGGGACAAATACAGAGTGCTTGAGGCTCTCTTAGTGTCGGATCAACCCGACTCAACATTCCAAGTACGAAACAGGTCGTCTTGCCAGATCCGTTATGCGCCTGGGCAATCAAATGCTTGTGAGGCGGCGTCATTATCATTGGCAAACTGATTGCTTGAATCTTGCTCGGCTTTTCGAATTTCATCTCGACGTACAAGCCTTTCATCAATTCATCCGATAAGTTCAAATCCTCAAACCTACTTGCCGAAGTATAAGGTGTATCACCAGAAGTAACCTACGAAAACACGAAAAATCAAAATCATCCACATAAATCTGGGAAATTAATAACCTTAAGACTGTAATTGAGATCATCCAAGAACTACTTTGCATCAACCGATCCAAATAAACCTAATTTCTTATAGTCAAACCCAGATCTAAGCTCTATAAGCAAGATTCAACACAATCACAAATTCACTAAATCTACTAACGGAAAGCAAAAAAAAGAAAGGTAAAGTAGTAATACCGCTTTGATGTTTGAATCTTCAGGTTCATCAAGCACAGATTCATGTTTCTCTTCCTCTTTAATGGTCAGCGAATTGAGCTCTGATACTGCGTCTGCTTCCTCTTCATCGTCATCCTCAACATCGCCCCACTTTTGCTTCTCCATCGTGGGCTCTGTCTTCTCTCCGGAGTTTGATGCTTCTGCGGAGGATGACGGTAACTCAGCGGTAGTGATTTTCTCTACAGTATCCGCCATAGCTGTAGCCAAACCAAAAAAATTAGAAAACTCAAATCGACCAATTCAAAAACCAAATGAAGAAACAAAGTATCAACTCCATTAATCAGCTGAGATTCTGAGAGAAGCAAAACCTGTAAAATATGAAATATAGGCTGAAACTTCGCGAATCAGAGAGACGATGAAGAAGACGAGAGATTTGTGTTGTAATCGCAGACAATTTGGGGAAAATACGCAAATAAATAGCACCAGCTGCTTTATTTTGAAGCTAGTAAAAATGAGAAATCACTGACTTTTAATTTAAAGCTAGTAGTGAAAATGGAAAATAACTGACGTTAATTTCAAGCTACACGTAAATAACCGACTCTACCTATAGTTCGGTTTATTTTACACAGCAATACTAATTTATTTTGGGCTTTAGCTTATGAGAAGGCCACGTAGATATTGTGTAAGTGCAAGTCAGTAAAATTGAGGAACAAGATTTAAACGACGTCGTGTCGCTTTGGTTCTAAAATATGTTGATTAATCATTTTGTGATGTGGTATTTGAATTATCATGAGTTAATGAATGGATAAGGTTAATGTGAGTTAACCGTAGATAAGGTTAATGTGAGTTAACCGTAGATAAGGTTAATGTAGCTTTAAAGATTTTTTTATAGTAATTGCTGGTTTAAAGATTTTTTATACAAGAATTTAGTACAGTGATTGGTATATTAGCCTACAGGCCAACATTTGTGTCAAAATTGGTCATTTTCTTCTAATTGGGTCTCTTTTCACTTAGATACTTTAATTTCATTGTGTTATGGCCCAAAGTCTTTGTTGGGATACAAATTTCGTAAGCTTTTGACATTCAAACAAAGTTTTTTAAACTTCTTTTATATACAAGAAAAAGGAAAGAAACCATGATGGCTTATAGAAAGAAAAAAAAAAGTAAAAAAAAAAACATGATGGCTTAACCACAATCTTTGAGGGCAGACAAGAAGGGGAAAAAAAAAAAACCAAATCTTTGAGGTGTGCAAAGTGGATGCCACATTACCTGAGACATTATCACAATAACAATAAAAAGTTGGTGGAGCTCACACTTTGTTATAATGATATGTTTAAACTTTGTTTTCCTCAAACATATCATTTCTTACCAAGAAAACTGATTAGTAAATTAGATTAATGAAGAACTGAGCAAACAATTAATCAAGATAGATAATCTCTCAATGCCCAGTCTCCCTTATAAATAGAGTTACCCTTCACACCAAATAATCTAATCGGCTTGATCGAGGGAGACCTTGTCGTGTTCGTGTAGACCCAGTTGGAACCTTGCTATGACGGAAGTTTTGGTTCGATGCAAAAATAGTGTGCTCATGGTCCAAGACCAATGACCAAAGAGACTAATCTCACAGAATTTTTTTCCACCTACTCTATTGCACTAACAAATGCTTTTTCTTTATCTTAAACATAAGCATGGGTAGAATGATTATGTGTATGACACGCATCATCTTCTTAACTCTCCATTTTCTTCATCACTAAAAACTCTCTCTCTCTCTCTGTTCTAACGGTCTGGTTGCATTAGACAAGAAGGAAAAAGAATTAAAGAGATGGAGGTTTCAGTGTTTAGGGTTCTTCTCTTGGTTTCTTGTTTCTTCTGTATATCCAAAGGAGCTATTGTTCCTGCACTTATCATGTTCGGTGACTCCATTGTTGACGTCGGCAACAACAATAACTTGCTGAGCATTGTTAAATCTAACTTCCCTCCTTACGGCAGAGACTTCATCGACCATAGACCCACCGGAAGATTCTGCAACGGAAAACTTGCTGTAGATTTCTCCGGTAAATTCTTATTCCTAAAACTACATCTCTCACTCTCGTTCTACCTGATCTAATTGGTTTTTTTATCTTCCTACTCATGTCTAGCTGAGTACCTTGGCTTCTCTTCATACCAACCTGCATTCCTAAGCCGAGAAGCAAGAAACGAGAATCTCCTGACCGGCGTCAACTTTGCATCAGCTTCTTCAGGATATTATGATGCCACATCTGTTCCATTTGTAAGGGAGACAACACAGTAAAACATCAACACATATGCCCACGAAATGATCCATAAGGCTTAGCTCTTCCTTTTGCAGGGCGCAATCTCCTTAACAAGACAACTGAGTTATTACAGGGCGTATCAACGCAGAGTGACACGCATGATAGGGAGGGAAAACGCACAAAGGATGTTCTCTAATGCTATCCACATTTTGAGCGCAGGATCTAGCGACTTTCTTCAGAACTATTACATCAATCCTCTGCTCAACAACCTAAATACACCTAATCAGTTCGCTGACATTCTCATCAGATCCTACTCAGACTTCATCCAGGTACTTCTAAATTTAAAAACGAAATGTAGGACCCGATATTCTTAACAAGGCAACCATATGAATGTGAAAATTTACAAGAAACAAACAACTCGTTTCAGTTATTTACCCTTTTTTTTCTTTTGTGCAAACGAGAATCATACTTTCGTTTGTAACAGAATCTGTATGAACTAGGAGCAAGGAGAATTGGAGTGATATCGCTACCGCCAATGGGTTGCCTACCTGCAGCTATTACTCTTTTCGGAGCAGGAAGCATGAGTTGTGTGGAGAGGCTGAATAATGATGCTGTCATGTTCAACACAAAACTTGAGACCACAACCCAGTTATTGATGAGGAGACACTCAGGCCTCAGGCTCGTTGCCTTTGATGTCTACCAACCTTTCCTGGACATCATCACCAACCCAATTGACAACGGTACGCGCCTGCATATGCAAACGTTAAATACTTATTCAACTTTTAACCATGATAGGGTGAGCTATTCACTGGAAAAACTTCTCAGATACTTAATCTAGCTAGCAACTAACAACATATCATTAACATTTTCTAAAAGTCTAAACTGCATATATTCCATGATTCTTTGAAACAAAAAGGGCATGCTGCGTAACAGGAACAGTAGAGACATCGTTCCTTTGCAATTCTCTAGCCAGAGGAACGTGTGTAAATGCGACAGGGTATGTGTTTTGGGATGGATTTCACCCCACAGAGGCTGTGAACGAGCTATTGGCTGGTCAACTACTGGGTCAAGGGATTTCTCTAATCTCTTGAATGGAGTTCCATCCCAGTTGGATCGAATTCAAACTGTATACCTACAAATAGCTACCAAAGTGTGTGTCTCTCTCTTCTCTTTCCCTTTCTCTCTCTTTCTCTCTCTCCCTCTCTCTCTCTCTCTCTCTATATATATATATATATATATTATATCACAAATAAGAGACAGATTGTGTGTGTGTGTAGAAACTATCAATCTGGTCTGTGTGATGGGTCTATAGATAAAAGCTTTGTTTGAGAAGATCACAATCTTTGGTATTTTATTTCTGTTCTTAATTTATCCCTGTAGCATTTCTAAGGTTGATAACAGCAAAACTTTTGGTAAAACTATAAACATGTCAAAGCTTGCTGTTCCGTGAACATAATAAAACATTCAGATTTGGTTAGACATATAAGCTTTTAAAATTTTCAATCTCAGCTTAGTTGATTATCGTATACAGCTTACCAAGAAGAACCAAGTTCCCATATCTTAAGATAAACCAAACACACTGTTTACACCAGCCCTACTTATATAACTGACAGAAGCAATATATATAAAATAGAATGAAGGATATAAGGTCTAGCGGCATTACAAGATGAATACCTGGTCAGGATCTCTACGAGAGTTCAAATCCTGCATTTGAAGTAATCGCATACAATAGTTTCTCCCTCATAGTGCTTGCTCGTTTATACGTTGGAAGCTGAAGCAATCCACAAAGAAAGGTTAAACAAAACAAAATACAGGAATTTTCACAAGTAGAAAACAAAGATAACAGAACAATTGAAACTCCACCTTAAGAGTATTGTAGCACGTAGAAGCAGATGGAAGCCTTTCTACATCTTGTCCTCCAATAGCAGCCCAAAGAGAGGTATCACATGAGACCTGCAGAAGATGAAAAATCACAATGTGAGAAAATAAATTACCCAACAGAATATCACACAAACATGTCTAAGGTAAAGTTCAAAAACAAACTTTATGGATGATGAAGGTTGGCTGCAAGTATTTGAAACCAAGGAGTGGTGCCCGAGAACAACTAGTCACAAATTTGAGGAGCATGCAACGTTCACTCGGTTCAAACCCTTTCATGACCTGAGACAGGATGCCCAGATAGAAATTAGACAAGCCGGACAGATTAGGAAGAACAAGAAGAGATCAAGGGTTCTGCATCTGAGTCATTACCTCCCAGAAGATTTTGATTGTTCGACTGCTATCAGTGTAACCACCAGTGTATTTTGTATTCCTCCTTAGATCATCAACATCGATATCATGATTTCCTCCAGAGAGTAACTGCACAAAGTAATTATTGTAAGACAATAGCTTTGAACAAGAGAGAAACGCTAAAATTATTGTATGAAAGCCGCATACCTGATTAAATTCATGCGCATTAAATAGTTTCAACCAAGCAGGAGATATAAGGTCAGTCAATCCTCTGTAAAATGCATTTGAAAAGGGCACTATCTGCATTCAAGACATAAGGCAACATGTTTGCCTAATTAATTATGAAGTAAATTTAATTTTGCAGGGATTGACCTTAGATTAAACGGTAAAAGACAATACCTGCCGGTTGAGTTTATAGTCAGCCATTGCATGAATATATTGCATTTTGTTCTCATTTGTAACTGAAATATCCTTCCCATCGGGTTTGAGCTCAATTATGCTCATTTTTCCACAAAACTCTTCAGTGACTGTGAAGTCCAGACAGAGTTCCTTCAAATCACCATCATAATGCTGCGTATAAACAAGATTCTTGATCTCAGAAACCCTCTTTTGAGATACTTACACAAGATTGAATTTTGACATATGAGGCGACAGACTTATCACCTGTAATGGTTTTTACCTTGATATACATAAGGTTCCTGTAGAGCTCTGGATCAAGCCCTGATAGTTCATCAATAAAGCTATAACGTCCCAAAAGCTTCTGGATGAAAACGTGGGAAAAAGAGTAATCCAGCAGTATTCCCTCATAGAGAGCTTTTCCAACAATTCTTCCAAGAAACTCAATCATCTGAATACCATTCTCAAGGTGCCGAGCAGATGGGCTAGGAACAAGCAACCTATCTGAAGTGGTGGTTTGCGAGAATAACCCATACCTTGTGGAAAAGAATAGAATGGACATGAAAGTAAAAACGAAACTTAATCCACTGGACAAGCAACAGCATAGCTAGAATAAAGTACACATACAGAAGAGCTTACTCGGTAGCAAATGCGGCTTTTGTTATGTCAGTCAAAAACTCTTTTGAAAGCCCACCATAGTCTAGGCCAGCCTCAGGAAGGCCAGACTCATTCACAAACGAGACGTGGATGGAGGATTTTAGCCTGCTACCAATAGAATTCAGTTGTTGAAATCCATCCTCAACAACATGACCTCGACGAACGACTATCTCCATTGACCTCGCACCAGGTACATCCACTTCACCAGCCATTTTCCTTGAAGCTTTATCCATACTTATAAACTCTCTAAACACATGGACCCTGCAGTAAAACATGTAAATAAACATCTTTCAATAGATAAAGAGAAATGAGGAGAGATGTAATAGTTAGTTAGAAGTTATTGTAGCACAAAAAAAGACATGGATAAGCTATTAAGGGTAAGCAATGTAAGATTACCTTTCCTCAAATGGAAATACATGCGGAGTAATTGTAATAACAGAACCCATGCTTGGAGACGTAAAAAAATCACTGGCTGGTGAAACCTCATGAGTTCTGGCAGCAAATGCAATTGGAGGTCTACTATTTCTACCAGGTGAGAGCCACAGGGCAGAAGGACAAAAAGGGTGCCTGCAATCTCTTTCATACAATAAATGCAAACATCTGATAGCAGAATCCATCAGTTGTCTATTCTCAGGACCTGTGCCTCGCAACAATCCATTATAAACGAGTGTGTTAAGCACTGACGCAATTCTTCGTTGTTTCTCTAACATAAAGGGGACCTACATCATAACAAAAATTTCTCTAGTAAATATCAGACAAATAACATATAAGCTGCAGGAAACCTTATTGCATATCTACCTGCTTTTCATAAAACTGTATGTCATCAAGAACAACGAGCAAATGCGCATAGGTTGCACAAAATAGATGAAGCAGGCATGACACATCTTTGGAGATCCCTACAGGACCACCCCTCAGAGTTTCCACATCCCACACATCATTAATTGGCTCATTAACCTGGCTTGATCCTGGTTGATCACTAGTACATTCCACTAGTTCACACGGTCCAAGTGATTTACCAGAAAACTTGTTTAGCACATTCACCCACTTGTTGACACCGTCATTTTTAAGATGTTTCAATTTCTTCTCAGAAGGACTTCTTGTATTCCATGAAGTTTTACCAGATCCATGAGATGAATCGTCAGCATTGCAGCCATTTTCAGGGAGTAGGACATTCTCTAGAGAGTTCCACAAAGAGACAATGTATCCAGGACAGAAGGATAGCATGTTAAGGACAGGCAAAGGCCCTACAACAGGATTCAGTACGCAGAAGATTCTCAACATGCATGAATAGAATCGTGCAATATCAAGCAATCCCAGTATTTCTGATCCCTTCTTACTACTCATAGACGCATCTTTATCTGCTATTACACAAATTTCTTTCCCAGAAGCGGCCAACAGTTTCGCGAGATGCCACTGTTGACATACTGGTTGAAGCAATTCCACAAAAGAAATCTCCACAGAGTTTTTTCCTTTACCAGTCTCATCCAATGTGGCCTCAGAATCAAGATTAATATTCTGAATTCCAACATTTTCAACCTCAGACAAGAGATTCTCGGCGAGAGTCACAATAACATGAACATACAAGACATAAAACTTCTCTGGATTTGATTCTTGTGTGTCCATAAAATCGGTTTCACTAACTGTTGCCAGGGATATGATGTTCCCAATAGCCCATCCAACATAAGGAATCTCCATGGTACAACTTTGCTTCTCTGAGTGCTCCATTTCAGATATTCTGGTCAAGATTTTGTCCCTCAAAATCTGCTGTCACCTGCCACACTTTAATCAGTCCTTCGATTGTTTGGAAACAAAAAAGTAACCAGTTCAACTGAAAAGGTAAATAAAGTCAACCCATTCTCTCTACATTCTTTTTTGGGACATTGACAAGAAATTAATTGGTCTAACAAAATTTGATAAGAGTTTTACCAATATAGTGTGAAAGCTTGGCATTAGTATGCTCTTGTGCTTCAGTGCACGTACGAGAGCGCTTGGCAGGCAGCTAACGAGTCGAGGAATCGTCAATATTAGAGAAACATATTCTTCGGCGGCCAAATTTGTGTCTGGTGGATTGTCATCAGCAAAAGCAGGCTGTCTCGTATGGAATGGTCGTAGAGCCAAAGTTACTGCACTTGTAGTAATCAATAGTCTCTCATCTGTATGTTTGGTTAATGTCTTGATATATCTTCTAACTGCTATGTAATATCCACTTTTAAAGCTCCAAATAAACTGAATGATCATCTTTCCAGCTGTTTCTGCATCTTCATGATTTTCCTTTGTAATGATCTTCCAGCTTTTGGGATCAGTTAAAACAATAAGAATACGTAATACAAGGGCACTGACACCAAGAACATCTTTTATCCTTTCCTGTGAATAATTACACTCCATGAGAAGGAAAGAGCAGAGAGAAACCAGCCTTCGTGTTTGAAAGGCCCATGTTTTACTCTCTTCAAATGTACCAACTGCTAGTGAGCAAAAATTGTACCCCTGATCTGCAAAAGAAAATAACAGCATCCATTCAAGATTTATTTCTGTTCAAATTTTGCAAGGCCAACAATTCAAGC
>JANFAJ010000035.1:0-50000 GCA_028015245.1 Cardamine occulta | reverse complement strand
GAAAGAAAAGAAAAAAACAATCATACCATTAGAGTTGATGCTTTCCAATAGAATCTTAAAGCAAGTTTGCATGCAGTGTATATCTCTTGCCTGTGTCTTTTGATGCTGGACAGACAAAGATCTGATAAAGAAGAGAAACGGTCTCAATACTCTGCTTGATACCCAACTCTTGGTCGGTGTATCAGAATGGCAACTCAATGAATTCTCCCAGTCTTCCTGGATCTCTATAGCTGCCTTCTTTCTCACAATGTAAGACCTCCAAACTCTCTACAAATATTGGAAAATGATGTAAGTTTATGCTTTGTCTATGTAACTGAGATAAAGTCCCACTAAACCAAAAATGACATCCATAGATTCCAGCTCAGAATAATCCTAACAATGTACTGGAAACGATAAAGGTAGAACAAAACGTTCTCTACCAACTTTACTATGTTCACAAACAACAAAAGAGATTTTAACGATAGCCGTGGTTAAATTTCAATTCACCAAATCAGCCTAAGTCAACAGAAAGAAGTACCTGAATAAAAAGTGCTGCAGCATTAGCGCGTCTTGCATAACTGCGTAGCTCCCTTTCTTGTGACACTTTAGCAAGCAAAGCATCCCTTGATATCTCCCCATTGCTGGCGCCTCTAAGGGACACCTGATGAGAGTTACCATTTAACAAATCACAGATACATTATCATGCACCAATTAAAAGACATGTAAATCTCAAACTTAGATCTTTATCAAAAAAAAAAAAATCTCAAACTTAGATCAACAAGTTTCAAGCGAAACCAAAACATTTCTTTCAGTTGTCAATCCTAATTTCCCATGAAACTCGTTTATTCCTCCAGGAAAAATTATACTGTAAATTCATTCAATTCGAATAATCTAGGTTCCAAATTAAGGCTTCTTCTTCACTACCAGGAACTTAAACTTCCACCGAATCCGAGTGCTATACGAATTAAGAACCCTAAATTTTCCTCGAACAAGGTAGTATCAGAAGCGATTACGTTCCTTTAGAACCACCAATTTCACAAGACAATTTTGAGCAAAAAAACAAAATTCAGTTCAATGAAGAGAGTTCAGATCGAATTCGAAAGCGATGATCAGAAGAGCAACCAAATGGTTCAAATTCAACAGTGGCGGGAGAAGAAGGAGGAGGAGAGGTACCTTGTGTTTGCGATTCAGGTCCATTGGAATTGAATATTTGGCTGACGATCTTCTTCGTGTTCTCGTATTGGCTTTGGTTGACGTCAAAGCCACTTCTTCGTAGAAAACGTGAACCAGTTCTTTATGACGTCAGCTTTTTCTTAAAACATATATACAATTACCAATTATCCAACCCAATTATTATTATTTTTTATTTTTTTGGGTAGCGTAAGATGCAAAGTTTAAGGTTGACATGTAATAAATTTGTTTTATTCTAAATTTGACGGAAACAAATAAAGATACTAATAACCAGTCTAAATATACTACTATAGAGTATAATTTTTCTTTGTTTTTTTTTTAATAAATAGTTTCATGAAATACTAATTTTTTTTAATTGCTTTGTTAAATTTCCATTAAATATGTGGTGATAGCTATAATAAATGCTCTGTATATCGCTGCAAAATCAAGATACTCTGTATATCAAAGTGGAGGGTTAAAATCTAAACTTATTACTTGAGATGAGATCAATAATGTCATGTTATTATTTTGTAAAACAACGGCAACTTAGCACTCGTACGCATTATTGAGTTTGTGCTTTGTGCAGGATTTAATATCGTGAATTTGTCCACAAGTATCATTTTTGAAAATTTTTGGAATGAAAAATCTTTAATGTTAGAAAAAAGAAGAAAGAAATTTAGGACCCTAAATAGTAAAAGAAAGTTACTTAATGATGAAGGCGCTACGCACTGCTCAAGCCTACAATAGAGTGGAAGGTCGACAACATCTACGCGGGGCAAAACCGTCTTTTCCCTTATAATCGGTTATGAGTATTGAATTGATGATCATCGAATGTTAGTTTATTTTGTTAACCTTTTTCACGATCCTCATGGTCGCAATTTCCGTGTCTAAAGTGTCCGCCACATGTACCAGTGGGATTGCCATAATCAGCGATATTGATCTTTGTAATAACATATCCTGGTTCATTGCAAGAAATACGCGTCAACGGACCCAGATCAGGTTGTTGATTCGCACACGCTACAAGTTCCTTGCCATCTTGAGGAGAATTAGTGAGAACGTTTCTGGTCACCGTTGATTCTGATGCCTCGTGCATCATGGGAAACATCGATCTTTGAAGCTAAACCAAACAGAGAGGAATGAAATAGAACAAGAAACAAAATGAAGCCATAATGATGCCGACAATGTAAAATATTCATTTATCTTATGTTCTCATAATCAATGTATCAAAAATGTATCGAAAATGTTTAAGTAGACTACTAATGGATTAATCAAGTTTTAGAGAGGCGAATTAGTTTGTAGATGTGGCCACGAAATTTACTCTCAATTCGTAGTTATATGTTTCCATTCTCTTTTTCCCCATTTGTTTTCGGAGGAATTTGGGGAAAAACATTCCTTCTGACTTTTCAACGATTACTTATTAATAGATTTGCATTTCAAGTGAAAGAAAATAATTAATAACATTTTTTCACATAGACGTGACATGAGTTTTAATTGTTTTCATAATTATCTCTCTATTGGCTACTCTAGAGTATTGGCCTTGTTGTTCCCTCTCTCAACCATGCTTTAACGTTATTGATGATGGTGGCTATCAGAGTCTCAAGAGGTCAACGATCGTTGTATTAATTTTTATGTAGGAGAAACAGTTTCTGAGGCAGAGGATTTACGCTCAAGAACTAATATATTAGGTTTTCGATGTATGAGTTCCAAAATTGATGATCAAATTCGAAAATGTTGTCTTTAATTATTAGAGAGGGAGAGAGGGAGACAGAGAGTGTGTGTTATAGAATTGATCCAACCGTGAAAGCAATTCAGTTCCATATAAGCTCAATCATATTAGTCTAAAGACAGAACCTATATTGGTTCGACTCAAAATTAGTCCGATCAACATATACAAACCGATACAACCCAAAATTTTTCATATCATGGAAAAACAGATAACCATCATGTTAAGAAAAAGAAACTCATGAAATTTAACAAACTAAAGATTCGATGAAACAAATATTCAATAGAAAACAAATCCTAACTAGATCGATATAACGTAAAAGTCCTTGAAACTTGATCGACAACATAAAAATATGTGTATCAAAGACCCTCCTTCGTTGCAAAAGAAAAGAAATAAACAACAACAAGAACCTTAATAGGCATCAAGAAACCTAGGCTTTTGTACAAGTGGCATCAACCGCGAGTGTAGGAGGCCCCTTGCAGTGGCTCGGACCAAACATCTCGTCCGTAACTAAAAATACACACTTCGGTTTTGCTAACCTTTTTGACGAGCCTCATGGTAGCTGGTGCCCCACAACTGCCGTGTCTAAAGTGTTTTCTCATGTACCAGTGGGATTGCCATAGTCGGCAAAATTGATCTTGGTGATTACATATCCGTTCTGGCAATAAACACGCGTTATCGGACCTCGGACAGATTTATGATTCGTACATGCTGAATGTTCCTTGCCATGTTGAAGAGATTCTTTAAGCTGGTTACGAGGGTGATGATGATTGGAATCTGAAAGAAAACGTTTTAGGTTATTGTCGATTTTGATGCCTCTTGCATCATAAGAAACACCGATCTTTGAAGAGAAACCAAACACAGAGTAATAAATTAGAACAAGGATCAAAACGAAGCCATGACCACGGTGACGATTATGTGAAGTATCCATTTTTTTTTCTGTTCTCATAATCAAGGATAACGAAAATGTGTAGTGTGCTACTTAATTACTTATCGATGTAGTTATTGTTATTTGTTTTTTTTTCTTTTATTAAATTGGATTAGTTAAGTTTATTTTAAAATTTTGATTATATTAATATTTCATTCTCATAGAAATTATATATTTTGATAATTTTAAATAGAAACCGCAACCGCTGTCAACCAAACAATAATTTTCTACAAATGCATTCGTTTCTAATTGTTAAACCAGTTGTACAAATCGCTTAATAACGTTTATAATCACAACCACCCGTTTTCGCAAACTCCTGTATCCATAACCGCTGTGTTTAAACCAATCAAACCCTTAGAAATTATGTAGTTATTATTATTATGTTTCCATCTTAATGTTGATTATATTATATATATATATATATATATATGTTAATATTTTATATCATTTTTTTGTGCGTCAAACCCATATTTTGTTTTTCCAAAAGAAAAGTTTAGTTTTGCAATTTTGAAATTTAAACTTCTATCTTAAATTCTTAATTTCCAGAACTTTCACATTTATGTTATTTTGATGCAAAATTTATGATTTAAAGATTTCATTATTTTGCGTAAAATCGTCAACTCTCAACTCTCATTCCTAGTGGCGGATGTAGGTATATAATGGGAGGGGCAGTTGCCCCCATAAAATTTTAAAATTAGCTTAATTGTTAAAGGATTTTTGATGTTTCCCTGGTTGATGATTATTGTAATGCCTCTAATCTTATTTCTGCCCTGGATAAAAATATCTTCGTAGGAATGTCGGTAAGTCAGTTTTTTTGTGAGGTTGGGTAAAATCTCTATAGTTTACAAATGGTAATTTTTTTTTTTCTAATAGTGAAACTTCCTTGCACGTTAAGTCCAAGCTCTCGATGCATGAATATTCCACGTGGCATGGTTTCTCAGTAAAAGGATATTCTCATACACGTGTCACGCAAAGGGATCTTTGGATGATAAAATGGGACATAAAACCAGAACACACGTGGCAGCTTTTGCTTTATCAATGTTATCACGTGGCATCTCATTAAAACCAAAACACTTGCTATAAAACCAACAAAGCAGCTCTACATACTAAATTAACAAGACGAATATCTATCAGAAATCTTTCTTGGAATCCAAGCAAACAAAAATCATGGCGTCAGGGCAACAGGAGGCGGAGAGAGCAGCAAAGGCCGAGAGAGCTGAGGCCATGGCGAGGCTAGCGGCTGATGATTTGAAAGACACCAATAAAGAAGGTGGTGTGACATACAAGGTGACGGAGAGAACAACGACGACCGAGCCGGAGAGGCCTGGACTGATAGGCTCGGTGATGAAGGCAGTGCAAGGAACGAAAGATGCAGTGATCGGTAAAAGCCATGATGCGGCTGAGTCAACAAGAAATGAAGCCGAGATTGCGTCGGAGAAGGCCGCGGGAATGAAAGACGCCACCGGAGAGAAAGCTGGAGAGGCTAGAGACAAGACGGCGGATAAGACTAAAGAAACTGCGGATTACACAGCGGATAAGGCGAGAGAAGTTAAAGACAAGACGGCGGATAAGACTAAAGAAACTGCGGATTACACAGCGGATAAGGCGAGAGAAGTTAAAGACAAGACGGCGGATAAGACTAAGGAAACCGCAGATTATACAGCGGATAAAGCAAGAGAAGCTAAAGACAAGACGGCGGAGAAAATGGGAGAATATAAAGATTACACGGCGGAGAAGGCGACAGAGGCCAAGGACAAGACGGCGGAGAAGTTGGGTGAGTATAAAGACTACACAGTGGATAAGGCGAAAGAAGCTAAGGATAAAACAGCGGAGAAAGCAAAGGAAACCGCTGATTACACTGCAGATAAGGCGAGGGAAGCAAAGGATAAGACGGCTGAGAAAATGGGAGAATACAAAGACTATACGGCGGAGAAGGCAACGGAAGGGACAGGCGCGGGAGTGAGTAAGATTGGTGAATTGAAGGATAGTGCGGTGGATACGGCGAAGAGAGCTATGGGTTTCTTGTCGGGCAAGACAGAGGAAACCAAACAAAAAGCCGTAGAGACCAAAGACACGGCCAAGGTATTAGCTTAAGCTCTCTCTCTCTCTCTCTATTACGGAGTATTGTTATGTATTTATTTAATTACGTGCTTGTTTGTGTAATAAAATCTATGTTGTTAATTACTATAGGAGAAAATGGACGAGGCGGGAGAAGAAGCGAGGAGGAAAATGGAAGAAATGAGACTTGAAGGTAAAGAGCTTAAAGACGATGCTGGCCAAATGACCCACGAAAAGCCTGAATCCACTGCCGGAAAAGCCCACGAGATCAAAGATTCCACTGCCGAGAGGTATGAAAGTGATTACAACGAAACAGTTTACAATGAAACAGTTTACAATGAAATTAGATGTTAATGTAAAAGTAATTTATTGTTTTTGTAGAGGTGAAGAAGAGAAGAAAACGATATTGGGTGCGTTGGGGAACATGACGGGAGCAATAAAGAGCAAACTGACTGGTACGACGCCGTGTGATGATGACACACGAGCGGTGCGTGGAGACGACGAAAGCTCGGGGAAGACTAACAGTGACGATTGACGTGAAAGATACTAGGCCTGGACACGTGGCGACGGTTCTGAAGGCGTCGGATCAGATGACTGGTCAAGCTTTCAACGACGTTGGAGAGATGGATGAAGAGGAAGGGAAAGCGAGAGTCACAGTGGAAGAGAAAGGGAGGGTGACCAAGATAGAATAAAACGCTATGTTTTAGGCTTTTCTGTAAAAAGAAGATAACAAGTGTCTTTCTTTTTCTTTGGGTCATGTCTTTTTTTTCCAGTCTTGTTTTTGTAATAAAACAGCTTTGTTTAGCACTTTAACTATTTACTTTTGTAATCGGGTGAAATGAAAACGCAAGCGATTTCGTATGAAATCAACGACATATGATTTATGTGGTTACTAATAGGTGAAATGATCAAGTCTTTTTGTGATGTGAATTAGTAAGACAAGGTAATGGTGTTATAACACTAGCACCAAACCGGAAACTGGAATTGCACAACCCTTTTATCAAAGATTATGAACCAAGAAGGTGCTGAATTTCATCGGCATTAGAATCAGTGGGTTTATAGGATTCATATATTTAAATCAAACAAATGTTGAATGTGAATAAATTGGTATTGGATTCGTAAAAGTACACAAACAAGATATCACTCTGCATATATGAAACTGTCGTGAACCTCAAGTTTTCTTGTCTTTCTATTAAACAGCTTGAGGTGGTTCACAGAGCCGATTTTTAAAATCACAAATTTCCCCTTCGCTCAATCAGGGAACAGAACTCAGATATCGATCCAACAAATCTCAGAAGTCAAATTTCTTGCTTAAGAGAGGAGCTTTCGCCCGTACCTGGTTTGAAGTCTGAGGATGATATGGCAACGTTTCCCATTTTAACTTCCATAGCTTCTTGCTCCTCGTTCTCTCTCTTTCTTCTCTCTGTATCGAGCTTGTCTTCGGATTTTTCTTCTTTAGGTGAGAGTGAAGGTTTAGGTTTTAGAGAGTCAGGAACAGAGTTGATCCAGGGATGTGAAAGACACTGAGACGCAGTTGGTCGTTTCTCGGGGACGAAATCAAGAATCGAAACAAGAAAATCACTCAAGTCATTTGCATCTTGTTCACTGAACTCATACTTCTCGGTCAAGACTTTGTTCATGGGCCAGAAACGCAGTCTTCTGATATGTCGAAGATCACCATGCCTGTTAAAGAAATCTCTGGAGTAGCGGCCTCCTAATGCTATCTGCAAACCACAACAGAGAAAGAATTGTGTGTGTTTTGGATCGTCGAAACAAATTTCTTACTTAAAAGTCAGAACTATCTCCTAATGATTCTATTACCTTGCGTGGCATCATCCCAAGAAGCTCCATCATAAGAGCCAAGTGGTCCTGTTAGCACAAAAAAAGGCAAATTAGATTATCTAAACTCCTGAAACAAAATTGAAAAGATCTGAAACCATTTCACCAAACAAGAGAAGAAAGCCAAAATATGTATATACCATTCTACCACACAGCAAAAAGAAATTAGGAATTTAGGCATACCTCATCTCTATCATAATTGTCTCCACTATGGGGATCGAACAGTACATCTCCAGTGGCAAGTTCAAAACAAATACAAGCAAATGACCAAAGATCAGCTGACGTAGAGTATTTAGATCCAAGGATTACTTCTGGACACCTATACTGTCTCGTTTGAATATCGCTTGTGAACTGTTTATACGTCCAACACGCATTACCAAAGTCAACAAGTTTACACTTGAGGTCAGCAGATGCCACAAGATGCCTTCTACTCGATCGACTCCCTTTCTTACCGCCTTGCTTCCCTTTCTCGCTACCATTTGTGGCAGAAGTAGAAGGACAATCTTCTTCAATCGATTTTTCCGCACCACTCGGTTTTCCATTAACCGCTGATCCCGCTTCACAAACTTTTTCAGATTCAACAATCCCATTTTTCTCTGCATTTCCCTGAGCCGAAAGCTTTGTCTTTTGATTTTTGACAAAGTCCCCATTAGAGTCAACTGTCTTATTATCCTTTTCAGTGGGGAGAACAAGAGAAGCTCCAGACTTCCTGGGATCTTTAGACGGATCAATCGTTGACGGTAACAAGACATTCTCAGGCTTCAAATCAGTATGTATAATCGAGAGCTGTTTATGCAAGTAGTCTAATCCAACCAACATATGATAACAAATCTCCTTAACCATCGGAATAGGCAAGCCACGGTAGTCAGAATACTTGATCAACGTTAACAGATTATCACCTAAGTACTCAAAAACCATACATACATGTTGACCATTGGGACCTGAATGTTTGAAATGATCCAAAAGCTTCACAACACATTTGGTATCATCAGTATCTCCTTCAGCAATCTGTTGCAATATTGTTATCTCATCCATGGCAGCTTCAGAATAGTGCTGAGCACTCTTTTGTACCTTCAAAGCCACATATCTCTGTGCACACAAACAAATAAACCAAAATTCAAAACACCAAATAACGAGAATGGATTACAATTTCGTTTTGTTCACTAGATGAGCAAGAATCGTAACTCCAACATCTAATTAGAGAATTTGCGAGAGAGAGAGATGCGTACAGAGGATTGAGTATCCCAGGAGAGCCAAACAGTGGAGAAATGGCCCCAGCCGAGTTTGCTCTGAACAACGTACCGGCCGTTTTTAAACGAGTCTCCGATCCGAACGGCGTGGTAACCGCCGCGCCGGTAATCTTCAGTGCCTTCGTCCTCCGACGTGTATTCACCACCGTCGCTACTCCGTTCCTCCATTTCACCGATCTAGACGAAACTGGAGACAAACTAGTCTCTTTCTCTACTCCTTGGAATATTCCGGCGACGATTGAATCCCAATATTTTGGATCTCTCTCTTTTGATTTATTCTGGAAGCTTGTGCAGAGAGCTTAGCTACTTCTTCAAACTTTCATCTACTTTTACGAAACGTCACCGTTTTAAGGTCCATCGACTAGTTCCCTCTACCGGCGGCTATTGGAAATTTTTTTTAATTGAGGAGATGCTGACGTCATCACTACAATCTACAGGGTCCCTCAATCTACAATGCGTTAATTTTATGGGCTGAAAAGCTTATGGGCCTGTAAAATGGGTTAAGAGTGTGGGCCGATATAGTTAAAATGTATTTATGCACGGAAATGGGTTGCTACTTGCTAGTGTCGTTGTAGTCTCTTATATATAAGCATCGATTGAATTAGGGTTTTTTCGTTTAGGGTTTCGGGAGCAGCCTGAGCAGGAAGAAGAAGACGAGCAGCAGCAGCAGCCATGGTTCTCAAGTAATCAAATCAAATCTTCCCTCTATCTCTGTATTTGTTCCTGTGTTTCATGTAATCAAGATCGCTTAGTGAAATGATTCGTGAATTCACACAATCGGATGGATCGATTCACTGAATTTGCTCTTTGATTTCAATCGAAATTTATGATATATATTGCTTTCTCGCTAGTTTGGTAGTCAAAGCTGGGTAAATTAATGGTTTTCTGTATGGAGATGAGATTGTGTTCTGCTGTAATGGGATCTGGTTTTGAGTTATAAATGAATGAAACTCGTCGTATGAGCTATGAACATCTGTGATTGGTATCTGTTTGGTATTTGGATGATTCATTTCTATCATGTAGCTTGAGATGTTTCGGTTTCAAATATCATTTTGCTTGTTTAATTTTTTTGCTATGTCTCATTCTTTGGTTATCTTTGGAATACAGGACGGAGCTTTGCCGTTTCAGTGGCCAGAAGATCTACCCAGGAAGAGGAATTAGATTTATCCGATCTGATTCTCAGGTTAGCTCTATTATAAATCTTAAGCTTATCAAACTGATGTTTATGATTTGCAAATGCCAGGGTCTTTAGTCTCTTAATCGTTTGTACTGTTTCCAGGTTTTCTTGTTTATTAACTCGAAATGCAAGAGGTACTTCCACAACAAGTTGAAGCCATCCAAGCTTTGTTGGACTGCCATGTACAGAAAGCAACACAAGAAGGTGACTCTCTTTTAGTTTGGTTCTTGTTTCTCTGTGTGTTGTAAGTAGATAAGTTGTTGTTATTGTAAGAGGCCAGTGATTTAGGATTCTACGTTGGGTTGTGGCATTGTTCCTGATAACTAAATTTTTTTAAACTCTGGTCTTTATAGGATGCAGCTCAAGAGGCTGTGAAGAAGAGAAGACGTGCCACCAAGAAGCCATACTCAAGGTCCATTGTTGGTGCTACCTTGGAGGTGATTCAGAAGAAGAGAGCTGAGAAGCCAGAAGTTCGTGATGCTGCCAGAGAAGCTGCTCTGCGGTTAGTTTTCTTTCTCTCTCAAATATTCCAACTAGAACAAAATCTTTATAAGACAAATGTAATTGACTTGCTAAAACGATTTTAATAGTGATATCAAGGAAAGAATCAAAAAGACAAAAGATGAGAAGAAGGCTAAAAAGGCAGAATTTGCTGCTAAGCAAGTGAAGGTAAAGGCGAATTTCCCTAAAGCTGCAGCTGCATCAAAGGGTCCTAAGATGGGAGGTGGTGGTGGCAAACGTTGAAGAGCCCACAAGCTATCTCTTCTCCCTTTGTGTTTTCTGCTAGTGGCGACTTTTTAATAGTTAATGTTGATTTCAGAATCTTCTGCAAAACCTAAACCTTGTTATTCGTTTTTGTCTCTTACATTTTGCATCTTTTATAATCTCCGACTTGAGAATTTTGCTGTTTATCAACTTTTTACTACTCTCTACGGTCTTCGCAGAAGTAGAATCAAAATATTGTTTTCTCAAGATTTGTTCAGAATATCGTTAGCCATGTTGATCCTTATTGCACATCTGGGCGTTAATTAGGTGTATATCGTGTCTTCGCAGAAGTAGAATCAAAAGTCTTATCTCAAGCTTTTTTCAGAAGCTGGCTAATTGGGTTGCTTGACCGCCACGCCTCCGCTGAACAACCCAATCATGTAAATACAACTCGTTTGCAATCCGGTTAAGATGTTATTTGTAATATATACTATACTTAATATATATTAAAACACACAAAAAGTAAAGAACCCATCACTCATCAATCTTCCCCTTTTAACCTTTTTTAATTCTTTCTCATCGAAACATGACACCTATAGTATTTGAAAAATATCTGTAAGAAATTAAACAAATGAACCATCAATGATTTGTACATCTGCCGACCAAAACAGTGGAAACTGGAAAATCAATTGAGTTTCACTTAGATCCCCCACGTTTTTTTTTTCTTGGTTTAGATGTTAAAGAATCCCCCAGTTTTCAATAATGTTGGGGTCAAATTTTGCGACCTATTAAATCAAAATTTTCTTCATTCTCAACTTCTAAAATATAACTTTTCATGTTTTGAATGGAATCCTCGGTTTAAGGTTCCTCTTGGTTTTAGTGGAGATTACGTCATTCTCTTATGAATATTTTATTTTATACGTCACGTTTTACCGTTATGCTAAGTTATTAATTAACTAAAGTTTTAAATCAAGTAGATCTTTATTCTCAAAAAAAAAAAAAAAAAAAAACATACTATAGGTGTAGGTCTCGAGATTTTTTTTCTTACCAATCAAGTTGCGTTTGAAAAGGCATTGACTAAGAACAAACTAATTATTCCTCTTTCTGTAAAAAGACAAACAAGAGTTTTTGAAGTAAATGGAAAGAAAGAGACAAAACAAGAAGAAAACATTATTCTCTCTTGCATCTTACTTCGACTAGCTCTGATTTGGATCTAAGGTTCTATCTCCGACTTCCGATAAAACAATGTACAAGATCTTCTTCTTCTTCATCATTTTTCTTCAATCTTCACCACTAATCCAATCCCAAATCATCCCAAGAAACATCAGCATTTTCATCTTAGCCGGGCAAAGCAACATGGCAGGTCGAGGCGGAGTTTATAACGACACCGCCACAAACACCACCGTTTGGGATGGCGTAGTTCCTCCAGAATGCCGATCAAACCCTTCGATCCTCCGTCTCACGGCCAAGCTCGAGTGGGAAGAGGCCGAAGAGCCACTTCACGTTGACATTGATGTTAACAAGACCAATGGTGTTGGACCGGGGATGTCCTTTGCAAACCGGGTGGTTAACCGGTTTGGTCAAGTTGGTTTGGTTCCATGCTCTATAGGTGGGACTAAACTAAGCCAATGGCAAAAGGGTGAGTTTCTTTACGAGGAGACTGTGAGGAGAGCGAAGGCAGCCGTGGCTAGTGGCGGTGGCTCGTACCGGGCGGTTTTATGGTATCAGGGTGAGTCGGATACGGTGGATATGGTGGATGCTTCGGTTTATAAAAATAGACTAGTCAAGTTTTTTAATGATCTTAGAAGTGATTTACATCAACCAAATCTTCCTATTATACAGGTACGTTGCGTTAACTAATATAATCAACAAAATATCAGAATAGTTCACATAAACAAAACAAAAAATCATTTTAGCACATCTTACACATTTTTTAAAAAATAAAGTTCATTTGATGATAAATTAAATCTAGTTGAGTTACGGATATAATTTTTTAGTACATTTATGATTTCGTTAGATAGTCATTGTTTTAATCCAGGCTGTAGCTATACATTGTACCAATCCAGCTGTGGTGTTTCCAATTTATGATGTTTTTTTTTTTTGTTGCTTTGGACCTAAACAACAAAAGGTGGCAATAGCAACAGGGGCAGGACCATATCTTGAAGCGGTGAGAAAAGCTCAATTAGAGACAGAGCTTGAGAACGTGCATTGTGTTGACGCCATGGGCCTACCTCTTGAACCGGACGGTTTGCATTTGACCACTTCATCTCAGGTTCGGCTCGGTCAGATGATGGTCGATGCTTTCTTGGCCATTCCCAATTCAGCTCAACCACCACTCTATTTGCCTTTTCTCTCCTTGTTCTTTTCCCTCTCATATTTTTTTAATATTTTTGTACCTACCTTACGTTTTCTGTAACCTTTTGTACTATTATTTTTTTTGGATTCGTCATGATATTTGTTCAAACTATTATCGGGAATCTTTAAGTTTGAACAGCGAACAACCAGAGCTATTACTCACTACATCAAAAAAATTCCATTAATGAAAGATTGATAGTAGTTCCTATCCACGTAATTTTAAAAAATTCATTATATATATACGACTTTTTTATGCCATTTCTTTTTTGTTAAATTTTTTAAAAAACTTAATGAATTAATTTCTAAAATCCTTGTTGGGTTTAAAATCCGAATCTTAGCATTTCAGAAATATCCAAATTCAGTTTAGACAGATATGTGATTTTAGGATCCTTACTGGATTTAGAAATTAGGATGTCCTAATTCTATAATAAGTGGATCAGAGTCTGACCTTAAAAGCAAGATATACTGTCCACTCCTAGGCATTTTTTTTTTTTGACATCGTCTCCTACGCATTGTTTGAAAAAAACATAAACAAATGAGGATGACAAAATGTAGTAATCCAAATGAAAATATCTTTTGTATACACAAAATGAAAATATCTTTTGTATACACAGAATGTAGATTTATATATAACTCGTTTCTGTAGCTCATTGTCTTGACTTTTCATCTTGTATTTAAATATCTATTTTTCGGATAATATATATTTTTTTAATAGTTCAAGCATTTGAATTTCTGGATAAGCTTGATAGAAAGATTTTGAATAATTATATTATTATACAGTTTGAATTATTCGATCAAATCCTATGCACATCATCTCTGGTTGGATATGATAATAAACAAAGATACATCACAAAAATAATTAGAATTATTCAGACAGAATATTTTAGATAATCTTGGTTGGATACAGATAGTTCATAGTCTTCGTTATCCAACCTTTAATCATGAGTATACAAAAAATAAAAGTTCTCGCCTAAAATATGTAACAAAATGAATATGGAGTAAGAAAAAAAAAACTCGATGAAATGCACAATAATAAAATGAAATTTGACCGTATCGTCGACTCGATGTACCCTAATTTTGGGAACCAGTTAAAACGACGACAAAACCACTAAGAAATTAAACATCAGTTTTGGTGTTTTGGTGTGTGATCTTCTTTCTTCAAAAGCTCATTTCACAAAAGCTTTCTTTCTGTGTTCTTTCACATCACCAATTGGGTTTATAAAGACTGAATCAACACATAACCCGCCTTTCGAGTGCGTGCAGTCAATCTGTTTCATCGACCATTGGATTTCGGTAGTTGATTCTGATCCAGTAACTACGAATTCTCCAACCCTATATACGATCCAGCAACCGCGCTTGTGTTGCACGAGTGCTTCTTCCTTCTCTACATCCTCCAAGTAATATTCACATGATGCATCTTGACCATCAGAAGTTGAAAGTGAAAACGTTACCGGCTTTAAATCCCAACCGTGAGTGTGTTCGTAGTGGCATACACGTCTCCCTAGCCTTTTTGTGAATCTCCCTAGATGGATTCTGAATGATAGAGAGTAGATACCAGGTGGGAGATGGAATCTCACTGTTCCATCAACTTCAAACCACCAAATCTGCTGTAAGTAGGCTACAACATGGAACCTGTTCAGAGGGAAGATTAAAAAACGAGAGAGACACATTGTTTGTAACGTGCACAAGTAGAATCCTATCACGAGCTAAGCACCCGTCTCATGTTCTACGGTATAAAGCAGTCTCACACAAAACCTGATGTGAATTCCTATGCTCTCCCCCACAGAAAATTCAGTTGAGTTTGTTTATGTCGCTAGCCTAATGAAATTGCTAGTCCAGATGAATCATTACTACAATAGCATCTCAAATCCATTATCATAAAGATTAGGCAAGAACATTCATTGTCTATATTAGCTCAACAAAACCCGAAAGCAGAGTCATCCCCTCACAAACTAAGAGAAAACAGGCCACTAATCAAACAAAGAACCTAACACAATCTTTTTAAGTCTTGTTTTTTATAAACCTAAGAGATTTTTGTTCTAAAAGGATCAACAGCTTATGAAATTCAAGTCAAATGACAAAATCACAAACCAAGTACTGAGATTGATCTTGACATCTACTTGTTGAATCTTCTATAATTCTATTGAGATTCAATCAGCTGTTGTGTGTACCTAGATTCTTCTGTAGGAATCCAATTCCAATATCTCCGATCTTCAATTCCAGTTATAGCCATTCCTCTCGCCGAAATCGCCATACAAACTCGTCCTGTAACTCTATCAATCCATAGCTCCTACAAAGAAACCATCAATTCGAAACTATCTTCAGAGAAAAATTCATACAAATCCAAACGAAACAAAAACTACAAAACCCTAATTCCCAAATCCAATACCTTATTATCATCATCAAAGGGGATTGGACGAGATAGCAGAGCGAAAATATCTTTCTTCGAGAGACTATGATATCTCTCCGGCGGCAATAAATCAAGCAGATCCTGATAATTAGGCGGAAGCTTCTTCTCCCAGACAGAATCCGACGAAGCCGCACCACGAAATGACCGATTCAATCTAGCCAGATTGCAAATCTCCGGCGGCGTTAGATACATAAACACACAGGCGACGCAGCTCTCCGGTATATCGCCGAGGCTAGGTCCCATAGCCGAACCATCCCCGTCGTTCAGATTCGACAAGGACGAACCCATACCTCTCTTTACAAACCTCGCTCGTTCTAATAGTTGACCGAGCTACACAAACACAAGCTCTACACGTATAATCACAAAAACGCAATCGCTAATACGCGTTGAACGGAGCATCAATGACGCTCGATAGCCATGGTGGTGAAGTAATACTTATGAAGCTTTCTACGAATGTTATTGCTCTCTCTCTTTCTCTTTCTCAGAGGTGATTTTCTCGGAAAATCTTGGACGGGGCTAGAAATGGAGAAAGTGAGGGAAATATATTAAAGAGAAAAATACACATAAATAAATAAGAGCGGAAAAGGGTGACGTGGGAAAGTTAAGATCCAACGCTGGATAATATTGCCACGTGGCGGCGCCGAATAAACGTGAAAGGTCCGTTGATTTGGTGTAAAGCATTTGGAAGTAATTATGTATCACTTCCAAAATATGAAATTTTCTATTATGATAATACGTGTAACAGTGGGGATGTTGTAACTTTGATTCAGTTACAATCACTCGTGATTTGTGCGAGTCTGGCTGAACATTTTCAACATATTTTACAATGGAGAATTCTTAGATACGTTATGTATTTTTTTTCGGCTACCATACTATCACTTTCTTTAAAAAGAAATTGATTGTCCATGTTCATCTTGTTCTCAATTAGTGAACTTTAGTTTGAATGGTTCAATCTGTAGTCAACTTGTAGTTACATTTCAAGAACTTTTAGCAAACTCAGGTTTTTTTGTCTGAATTATTTGCATTTAATAACTTTTAGGAATCCATCTTTGTCAACATAACATTGATCACAAAAGTTCAATTCTTTTTAAAAGTGTCAGGATCTTGTTTGGTTAAATTAAGAATCCTTTATTTCCTTTCAGTTCATGTATGAAAAAATATACTAGTCTTCATTAGAGAGCCATGAAATAATATTTTGATTCAAAAGAATGGAAATAAACTCCTAGTTTGAAAATAAAATTTTATCCTTTAAATTATTGATTTCACTTAACTAGTAGTCGACCAAATCATTACCTTACAAATGAGTTGATGTCCCCAGTTAAATAGTTTTGTCTGAACTTTTTATTCAAGATTTAATTTATGTGATAAACTATTCTCTAGTTTTGTGACATATATTTATCCCACGTGAATAATTGCGATTGAGTTCAAAAAATAAAATAAAATGTATAGATAGAGTGCGACGGTTTGATTTAATCACAATTACAAAGAGTTGTTGTAAAGTTAGGGAGCATCGTAATTACTCCGACAGAGTATCGTATGGATGGGAGATTCGAGGGAACAAATGAAGACAAGTCAAAGAAACAAACGTCATAATTACTTTGTTCATAATTAATAAATCATAACTAATGATCGAGCGTGAATGACTATTTTTTTCTAGACAAAAGACATTAATCAATCGGGAAAAAAATCTCGATTCGATGTCCAACTAACTATAGAAATGTTGGTCCCCAAACTTTAGCATGCAAAGCTAACTAAAATTAATTGAAAACCTACCATATAAATGATATACAAGTAAAATAATTGATTTGTTTTTTTTTATCTAAATAAATAATAATTGATGTAAAAAAACAATAAGACTATTTAGGGGTTGTTTAACGAATATTATTTGTTTGTCAAATTACACAAAAAATGTTTTTTCATCGGTCGTATGTTACATAACATAAAATTTAGCTAACATAACAAATGTTTTTTTTTTTGGTTAGAACAAATAGTTTTCTTTTGTTTGGTAGTTTAGATTGATGTTTGTTCGATCTTGTTTTCGCTGAAATTGAATGTGATGTGGGTTTAAAAGCGGTAATAGTGTATAATAAATTCAAAGATTAATACAGTACAGTATAACGAACAAAGACTATTGTATCATGTCATTCAGAATACAAGAGTTTGTTGTAATTCTATTATGGTTTTCTTTTATGTCTTGCGTTGATATTTTCATTTTCTGATGAAAATCCGCATTTAGTATTTAATATAAGAAAATATGATGACAAGTTTACAACCACCACTTTTTCTCCTCACTATAAATTCTATTTTAATTTCAGTTTACGACAAAAACCTCATTGTTCTATGATAAAATCTAAAAATGGAAAAAATACTTAAACGACGAAAAATAATATAACTTCATGTGTAGACATGACTGCAAGAGAGAAGACAAAATAGTCCAAGAGGAATAGAGAATTCTGTAACAGGAAAATAAAGGGAATGTTACAGGTTCTTATTATAAAATTGCTAGGCATTGTATACTTTTATCATATGCTAAAATTTGAAGGTTATCAAATATAGCGGAAAAAAGGGAACACCCTCAGAGACATCAAATCTCCTCAGTACAAAAACCAAAAGTCCCGGAGATAATATCCTCACTCCGGCATTGGAGTTATCAATGCAAGGCAAACCCAAAATGCAGCCAATTTTATAACAATATATTGTTTCTGAGGACAAAGTTAGTTAATCCTCGAGCTCAATGATCTTAACCACTGATGCATCTCCAACTTTCTGACACACCACTACTCTGTCATGCGACTTGATAACTCCAGCATGCTTCCCATGGTCTAGTGCAACCTTCAGGACTGACTCGTTTGTCGCACTTGTTGATTCCGCCTTTTAAACAACAGCAAAATTTCATTTAGCACTCTTTAATGATTCGTATGAACCTCTGAGACAGCTATCCTATTCAAACAGAACACCAAACTCGCAGATTTGGGCACAATTGGTCCTAAAGATACTAGTCTTGGAGATGATGATATAAGTGTACCACATATAGATTATCTTTGAGACCGTGTCTTTCTCCAACAGAGAGGAAGATATAATATGCAATAACAAGACTTACAGGGTGACGAGGATCAGCAAGCATTGGGAAGAGGCCTCTCACAATAAGTGACTGTCTCGCCTGATAAGATTCACACAGGTTAATCCCAGACAACAGCTAGGAATCATATCTTTTGAAAAGCAGAAATTTGTATAACAAAAATCTAATCTCTGAACTTAAGATAGGAGGGGCAACATACCTCAAAAGCTCCACTAAAGCTCCATTTCAGCTGATTTGTCTTAACTCGGGGAATGACAACAGAAATAACTGGCATCGTTGGCCTGTATTTGGAAATCAACCTGCGCGGAGATCAAAGGAATAACAATTCATTAGAAAAATATGAATAGATCAAACGAAAAAACAGTTTAAGTGAAAAGGAATGATATGAACCTGGCTGCTCTTCCAGAAGAGGTGAAGCATATAATCACAGATGCCTTAACCTTGATAGCTGCTCGTACCTGATCAAGCGTGAATTAAGCTAGATTAGAAATTGTGATCACAATTTCCGTCTTAAAAACCAGAAATCCTAATCCTTTCTTATGTCTCTGCAACACAGAAGATAGACTTACAGCTGAAGAAGCAATGGATTCCAAGTGAGTCATTGGTTCTCCAACATACTTGACAGTCTTCTTGAAGTACAAATCTTGATTGAAAACCTTCTCTGCCTATGAAGAGGTAAAGAAACTATGTTAAGAGCAAATCAGATGACAAGCCATAATTTGGTTCCACATAGTTGCAAGATGCGTGGGATTTACGATGAAAGCAACAAAATGATACCAAAGAAATACATCATAAAGTCTACCTCAGCACAGATTCTACCGACAGTTGATATTGTCTCGACAGGGTACAATCCACGAAGGGTCTCGGCACCAAGAAGAATTGCATCACTTCCTGCAGGAAGTAAAATAGAAGATAAAAACCCACAAGTTATGACAAATGCTATGATCCAGAAATAGGTTTTCCCTCCACCATTTCATAAAACTTACCTAACAAAGCAGACTCTGATATAAAATTTTAGAAGTACCATAAAATAAGTATATTTCAAGGATAAACATACCATCTAAAACAGCATTAGCAACATCCGTTGCCTCTGCGCGAGTTGGTCGCAAGTTGTCAGTCATACTGTCAACAACACGGGTAAGAACGGCTGGCTTTCCAGCCATGTTGCACTTGTAAAGAGCCGCCTTTTGAAACAAAAACACCTGCAACAGAACCCACCAAGGTAATTAGAAAAAGTGTAAAGTTTGGTGCTGGACAAAATCAAATTGAATGAATAACCAATCAACATACCTTTTCCGGAGGCAGATCTATACCCAAATTCCCACGAGAAAGAATAATTCCGTCAGCTTCTTGTAGAATCTCATCAAAGTGGGTTAGTCCCTAAATAAAATATAAAGTCAGCTGCTTCCTACTTAGCAAAAAAAAGAAAGAAAAGTTACAGAGAAATAATATAAAGCTACAATCAATACACTGCACTTACCTCTACATTCTCAATCTTTGCAAATATTTGTGTTTGGGAGAGGTCACCCAACTTTTTAAGCATTTCACGGGTCTGTGTTATGAAACAACAATTGGTTATTGTTCAAGCTTATCAGAATATCAGAATTAATAGTGCATGCACAAAGAAGTATGACACAACAGCTGAAGGGCAGTATAAAAATACAGACCTGGCGGACATCTTCCGCATGTCGACAATAAGACAATGAGAGGAAATCGATTTTATTTTGAACTCCCCATGTGCTTATAACCTAGAGGATAACCAAATCAAAACAATCTGGTCAAACACTCTAACAAAACATATGTATTATAAAGGGAACAAAGTGAATCACTGAGATTTTCAGATTAGAAGCATTTCTGACCTCCTTATCCTTCTCTGTGAGAGTTGGAAGATCGATACGAACTTGAGAGGCGTGCAAAGTGAACAGAGAACCAGCCAGAGTAGCAGCATTCCTTGAAAGACAAATGACATCATCTCCTTTAACTTCATCAACCTGAAAGTTCGTTTGAGAGGTGAGTCTTGTAACACATACATCTACATGTCTAAAACTTTAACATAGAGAAACCACCAAAAGTCCATTTGTAAGCTTCATTTTCTTACCTCGAGCCAAACTGAAGTTGTTTCACTACCAGTGAAAAGGTATTGCCCAACAAAGATAGTATCTCCTTTCTTCACAGCCTGAAAACATCAAACAGTAACACCCATCACACGTCTGTATTTGTAAACACTAAACCATTGATTATCTATCTGAGATCATCTTATCTTTTAAGGGTCTTAAACGAACCTTGGCAAGCCCATCAAAATTAATGGGAAGAACTTCAGAAGAGGCTTCTTGGTCTTGATTTGGTGTCAAAGTTACAAGACCATCAGCTTTCAAAGTAATAGCTTTCTCAGATTTGTTAATAACTTGCAATTCAGGTCCCACAGTATCAAGCATCACCTGAGTAACCCAAAACCAGACAATCTCAAGTCAGATGCATATAGCAAATCTAAAGTATCCACCAAGATTAAAAATTCAGAAAAGCGAAAAAACATACAGCACAAAGCTTCTTAGTGCTCTTCACAGCAATCTTCAAATTCTCCAATGTCTCCTGGTGATAATCAGCATCTCCCCAAGAGAAATCAAATCGAGCCACTGCACAAAAAAAATGACAGAACCAGGGAATACATGTATCAGTGAGACGAAACCAAATCACATATTAGCAAAGCTAGAGAAACATATAAATCGTTTAGTACCGGACATGCCGGCTTTGAGACAACCGGAGAGAGCTTCGACGGATCGGGATTTGGGACCGAGAGTCCCGACGATCTTAGTCAAAGCTGGGAAGAAACTCTGAGAAAATACATTAAACAAATCAGGAAACACAAAATCGAACCGGTAAAAATTAAAGCTTTATGAGCAATCGATTCATGCGAAATCGCAAATCGATGAAGGATTGTGAAATTAAAAAAAAAGTGCTCACAGATTTGGAGGGTTCGAGAATTGAAGCCATCCTGATCGGCTCCTCGAGAAGAAGATGGCTGGAATGCATCTTCGGTGACGAAAGTAGTGAGAGATCTCAGATGTTCGACGGCGACGGCGACGAGAGAGAAGTGAAAATTGGACGGGAGAGAAAAGCTGAGAGGTTTGGTAGCTACTTTATATAATTGACCGTCGAATATGCTTTCTTCTCCGTTCAATATGATATCACGCAACGGAAGAAATATTTAATGTATAAGTCTTAAAAAGGAAAAACAAAAATAGTGAAAAACAAGTCGTCGCTTTTCTTTTACTTTAACCTACACATTCTCAATTTAATGCAAATTATACTTCTATGTCTTAAAAAAAAATATTAAACCCAAATTTTCTCTTTGGTTTATTCCAACTCGACTAAAAAAACACAACAAAAATATGAACTGGGAACAAAAAAGTAATAACTAGACTGTCTAATTGTGTAAATATATCAAATGAATGTATATTCATGAGAAAAAAAATTAATAGAAAAACAAATTTACTAAGAAATGTTCAATTTCTATGTAACATGATGGATATATCCAGCGAAGGGTTGGTTCATCTATTAGATTAATCGAACTCAATCCGAACTACTGATGCAAATCTAGAAAGAAATAATTAATTATGATGGAATTTAAATATATGCCTTAACTTATCATCAAACTAAAACTAGAGGGAGTGGAAACGAATTAAACTACTTTATTGTATTCTGTAGAAACTAAATCTGCAATAAGCAAAATTATGTAGGACTAAAATGAAAGTGCTCGTAGGCACGTGGAATTTTTGCCAATTTAATTTCGTGGGGAAGGGGTCAAATAATATTCACGCGCATCCTTTAGCGCGTGTACAATAATTTGGTCGGCTTAGGGTCAGTTATTATGAGTTGTAGTCCAAATACTTAATATGCGCGTCATACATGTCCCTTGGTAAGTATCACATGTTTCTGGAACACGAATATAAACTGTGGCCCGCGTCTTCTAATACTCTATGTTTCATTTTATTTGAAAGGTATATTGAATTAAATATTCGAAAAGATTTAAGTTAAAATGACAAATCATGTATTATTAAAATATAAATATTAAAATATTTTTTAAAAATAAGTTAAATAATATTTTAAAATTTAATATTATTGGATTAATAAATTTAAAAAATACAATCAAATACACTGTCATTGAAAATATCTTAATAATTGGATTTTAATTTTTTAGCTGAAATTTCAAAAAAATTATTAGTTAAAAATACAAAAATCAAATTCTCATGGTTTTATGTGAGATTCCAGAAAATTTAATAACAAAATTCTTAATTCACCAAAATTCAACCAAATCATCTCAAATCTCATTAAAACTTAAATCTCTCCAAATTATTTATCCAATACATCTCTTTTATAGTTTAAAGTTTTTTACGCTAATTAAGAAAATAATAAATTTGTCAATTTTATCTCTCATTAATATATTATATATTTTCTATTGGTCATTAAATTAAAATAATAAAAGTAAGAATATAAATTTTGCAAAAAGAATGCATTAGAAATACAAAACAACACTTATAATTAAACAAATTTTAAAATTTAAAACTACAAATAAAATAAAACAGAGGGAGTAATAAAAGTTTTTAGTTAACATTACATTTTTGTTTTACATTTTCTTTACAGTTAAACATTTACTATTTTAGTTAGTTAATCCGTATAAACATTACCAAATTGTTGTCAATTTTTTCGGTATTATAATTCTCCGAATAATTAACATGCAAGGTATAAAATAAAACATTTTGATATTTTCACTAGAACACATTAATGTAATTCTTTTGTGAAATCCATATTATTTATGTTATCTATATATAAATATTATTTTTTCATTCGATAAAAGGAAACTACGACGACTAGGAATAATAAAGAGATGTATATAGACATAGTGATATCCAAAATCATGTATGTCACATTGCCACTCCAACTCGCGTATAGAAAAGTGTAATGGTCCTAAAGGCACACATGCTTATTCATCTTAAACTTGTCTTACCTAATACATGTGATAATTACATAGAAAAGAATTGTCATTGTTTATCACTCTTGGCATATGAAGAAACTCAATCTGTGGACCTACGTACCAATTGAGCATAATAAAGAAATCATCAACCATGAAATCACATAGATCTGAAACATAGAAGATAACCTGTTAGCAAAATCAAGAGACTCTCAATTCAATGAAAATGTAAATAAGAAGCAACGTAACAACATGTTATAATTATTTTCAAAGGAGGTAAGTTAATGCACGATGAGCCCTTATTGACAAAGCATAGATAAAGACAAAGACAAAGACAAACATAAGTCTTATCTTGAAAGTTTGTTTTAATCTATATATCAAATTTTTTAAACACTTTTCAGATATTCATGATATTTTATGGAACTAATTTATAGCTTGATGTTAAATAATTAATAACAAGAAAAGTTAGTGGAAAATTTAATTGAAAATTTTAGTAAGATATATTTCTAGTCTAACAAGGTTTTTACCTCTCTTTTTTTCTTGAACCAAACTTGTATTTTTCTCGTTCATGGTAATACTGCATTTTCTTTTGTTTTGGCCGAACGATAATAGCATTTTAGAATAAAACTTTTCATAATTTCATATTTTGCATTCATGATATATGTTTGATCTGTTATTCAATGCACAATGTTCAATATTCATAAGAATTTTTTATACAGGCGATTCATAGATGATCTAAAATATGCAAAAACCACTAGTCTAACAAGGTTTTTAACTTTCTTTTTTCCTTGAACCAAACTTGTATCTTTCTCGTTCGTGGTAATACTGCATTTTCTTTTGTTTTGGCCGAATGATAGTAGCATTTTAGAATAAAACTTTTCGTAATTTCATATTTTGCATTCATGATATATGTTTGATCTCTTATTCAATGCACAATATTCAATATTCATACGAATTTTTTATACAAACGATTCATAGATGATCTAAAATATGCGAAAACCACCACACACTTTTCTAAACCTTGTTCTTAAAACTAACGATGGATTGTCATATGATACAATGAAATATGATCCGGCTTTTGATAATAAAAGTTTAAAACAAATAGAAAAAAACAACCATCATAAATGTTTCAATTAGTATTATCATAAGTTGTTACTCATGTACCTCACCTATTGTTGTTGAAGCATCCAACACCTAGTTGTGGTTCTTTGTCTTTCTGCCTTTTCTTTATGTGATGTTTCTGCTAAACAGCCTAAATCTCCATGCCATTTAACTAAACCCCAAAGAGGATAATAAAAATTACAAATCTCTTTTTGTCGACAGATGATTTGATTACATTTTTTGAATTTCATCTAACCTTTGTGCTCTTATCTTCTTTCTTTTTTTTGGTTGGGTATCACTAGCTCTCTCCCTATGTAACCGTAGAAATCTCCTTCCCAGAAAAGGAAGAAAACGGACTGTCAGGTAGATTCAAGGCTTGATTGTCCAAAGATTCAAAGTGCATTCTCCTAATGAGAAAAAAAAATCATATGGTCAAAACTAAATAAAAATCTTAAAAAAAAAAAGCAATTAGTTAATTATATCAAAGTTATGCATACCGATCATTGTCTTTGTAGTTAGTGCTTATGTTCATGACATTATCTTCGGTGTTTAGATAATCCAGCAGATAGCTCAAACGTCCCGCTTGTTCCTCTACAAGTAAAGAAACTCACTCAATTTATCTCTATATGTGAAAATGAGATATTTTATTGTAAGATGTGTAATTACCATCTGTTGTTAGCTTGAAGTCATTGGAAGAGAGGCCGAGATATGAGTAATTATTAGGTAAAGACTTAGAAGCCGATTGTTCGTGTTCCTCAAGAAACTACGGCTTCCTCATTAGTCTTGAGTTCTCGCTAACCCGCAGTGGCACTTAACCAACACAAAAGAAACAGTTAAATGAAACCGTAAAGCCAAGATTAACGTACACACACAAAAAAAAAGAGAAAAGGTTTTGAGAATGTACTAACAAGTGTGCATCTCTGTGTCTTTGTCAATGTATAGAGAGCCATATCGGATGTCATGTAGAGGCTTGTTGTTGTCAAGGTATCTACTAGAGCGTGATTTTTCTCGGTAAGGCTTGACGAGAACACGAGCCCCACATAAGAAATGAGGATTGCCTTTAGCAAGAATGTGTTTGACGGTTTCAGTGGAAGCAAAAGTTACAAATCCAAACATTCTCTTTTGCTGACAAGGAATCCTCACATCTTCCACTGGTCCAAAGTGGGAGAAGTAGTTTGAAACATCATGTTCAGTGAAACTACTCTCTGCCGGAAATGTTAAGTAAATCTGTCTGGAACCAGCAAGGATTGCTCCATGTTCGTTTCTTTCTCCAGTGTATTCCACAAACTTTGATACATCTTCTGCTAGTATAACCGAATGTTGTCCATGAGGCCTGCCCAAAATTCAAACACCATTTACCAAAACAATGCATAAACTATGGTAAGGAGTCTTTGTTTGTTAAAACGTGTTAAGCAAGTAACTAACTAGCTAACCTGTCGATGAGGCGGATGGTGTTCTTCAAACGAGCAAGAAGTTTGGTGAGGCTATAGCCAGCTTTGCCATGTCTTTGTGACTCAGTGAGATATCCTTCAGCTTGAAGGGTCCTACCATACTTCTCATAGTACATCATTGGCAATGAAGCTATGGAAATTGGAGTACATCTTCTAGATTTGAGCAGCTCAATGATCTCTACTTCTAGCTTCTCAAGTGATCCAGGGTAAACAACATGCTCTTCTTCACTTAAGTTGTTGTTTGGATTAAACATCTGAGCAAAACTATCTCTCTCCGGTTTGATTTGTCCATGAAAATACCTACAGTTGTTGCCGTGTTTGCAGAATCCTTTGTTGAAGTAATGACAGATTTTGACAGGAAACTCAGGTAGACTTGGTGATCTCCTGCTCGTTCTCATAGGCAAACCTTGTTTCTCTTGAGAGAAGAAACTAGTTGAGAATTCAGGACTCGTCATAGAATCTTCAAAGTTCAAGAACTGAACATTGTTCTGTAATGAATCCATGTCGTTTGAGTTCTCCCAAAAGCTAGTTCTCATGGAGAGAACTGAAGGAGGAGAAACAGAAACCAAAAGAGATTGAGTTGATGAACCGGTGAATGATCCGAATTTACAGATAGGAATGTGATCAGATGAAGGAATGTGGTAACGAGAACTTTTAGCTAATTCGTATTTAACACAGTTGATCATAGAACGCATCACAGAATCTGGACAAAAGGCGAGACGGATCATGTCACGATCGTTGTGGTCTTGCATCAACAAGAGATAACCAATGATCTTTGATGCATTCTCTGGTTCAAGTTGATGGACTCTATTGTGCACAACGTTCATAGCTTCTGCGAAATTCATCTCTAGTAACGTTTTCTCCCGAAATTTACCTGCAGCGCAAATCATTCAAAAAATTCATTATTGTAATAATTTTTAAGTCAAACTCTTATATAGATGAATCATATTCATAAGTAAAATATGAAAAGTTGAAAACAAAGAGTAGATGAGTAAGGCTCACTCATGAACGCACATGTTCATATTTTGTATAAATAAAAGGGATTTGCATTGTAAGTCAAACAAAGAAAGATACAATTTTATGGATAAGAAGAACAAAACTACATTTTGATCTCATATTTTTTTTTTAATAAATTTAATACTTTATATCCACTATTTCTTTTTTTATTAAAACGCCATTAAATTTTGTACCACTCCGTGCATAAACTCAACAGAGCAGAAACCTTTTAAAAAAACAGTGTTTTCTCCAAAATGATTACATCTATCGAATCAATTTCTGGAAAAAGAATAACAGTAATAATTAGAATATATAAAAATCAGATTACCTGTAAATAAAAAAGGAGATGGGTCTCTAGAAATCGAAGAAACAAAATATTTTCAAATGAACAAATCAAAGCTGAGAAACTCCTTCACGCAATCAAAGTTTTGTTGTCTTTTGCAGATATTCTCCTCCTCGTCTTCTTCTTCTTCTGCTTCTTCAGTTTCCTCTGGCTTTGCTATATGTGTCGGTTTAAAACACCATTTCTAGACAAGAAGAACAGAACAAACTAATATTCTTAAAAAAGACAAAACTGTTGTGAGACAACAGCTTTTGTTTTCACTTCACTTTTGCCCTCTCTTTTGCATATATAGTATACACAGCTCTTATACCTATACGTATTTATATGTGTGTATGTGTGTATTTGCTCTGCCAAATATAGCAAAAAAAAAAACTTACTATCGTGATCCATAGCGAATTTGATTCTAGATCTCTCTGACTCAGCTTCTCTTTTGACTTTTGTTTAGCGTTTCTACCAGATTTTTTAAAAAATTGTGTTTATCTCCTTTATATATATATATGTATTTCTAAATCGAGATGAAGAGCCCAAATTCTGTAAATAATTTCTTAACACTGTGATCAATATTAAAAAAAAAGATCAATATTTATTAAAAATTGGTTGGTAATTTTTTAAATGTTTTCATAATGATTTGTTTATATACTTATCACGAATATGTCTCGAATCTGGTGTGTGTTTTAATGGTTTAAAGGAGAGGATATTTTGTTCGGGAGGATCGTATCTGGTGGGTTTTTTCTTAATTTTATATATTATATTTATGTAAACTTTGTACAGATAATATATTACCCTGCCAAATATAGCATGTATACACATCTCTACCAAATATAGCAAATGAACTAACTATCGTGATCCCTGGCGAATGTGGTTCGAGATCTCTTTGACTTAGCTTCTCCTATAATTTCTGTTCAGAGCTTCTATTTTTTTTTTTTAATTAATTTTTCTTGTTTTCTTTAAATCTACTTTTAACTCTTATCTACATATATACATTGGTTTAAACAGAATTGGGATGGAGAACCCACATTGTGTCGATGATATTTTTAACACTGTAAATGGTAACTAAAACTAGTCAACATGATTAATATTTATTAAATTTGATTGATCATATTTTATATAGTAATCACAAATATATCTCGTATATTTGTGGTGGTTTTGAAATTCGGTATGTGCCATTTGCACGGATATAACAGACGGATTCTATACAAATGCCGTTTTATGCCAAATTTTTTTTTTAAAACAAGTAGGCTATAGCCGAATACATAAATTTTTATCATAACATTTGATAGAACTGATTAAATCTTTATTAGATTTTTTTCCTCAATTGGAACTGAATTTAGATTATATGTTTATGATCATAACTAATTTTTTCGCTAAAAGTTGTTGTTGTTGTTAAAATATGATCTTAAAATATCTTCTAGGATTTGTTCTTTTTGTATACAGAACTTTGAATGTGAAGAATATATAGTAGTACAATCCCTAAATTAATATGCAATGGGCTTTTTATAAATACTTTTGCAGTTGTACAGCTTTGTGACCTTGAAGCTTTTGAACTAGACTTCATTCGTTAATATATATGTAGTCATTAATCCCTCATAATTTGTTAAATTCGTAGCCTAGAGGTTCTGAGGAAATAATTGCCGTTTTGATGATAATAATATAACATGTATGATGTACATCTACACTTTTTTGATTCAAATGAAAAAAAAGTGAATAATAATTTATCTTCGATAAATTTTAACACAGTCTAGCTTTGTAACATGTATCTATCGTTCTATCATCTATGCTATCTGGATTAAAATAAAAATAATAAATTATCATTTATCTAGCCGGAAAATTGGCTAATCATGTGCTTAGGAAATTGCTAAATTACTTAAATCTATGCTTTAAAGTTTATTTAAAGTTTAAACGATATGCGAAGGTCAAAGTCTAACTGCAGAGCTAATTAAGATAAATTAGCTAACAAGTTACAACGGACTTTTCCAAGCGATTATATCCGATAAAGATTCCTGATACAATAGCGACAAGATCCGTCACAACATCAATAAATTATTAACAATTTTATATTTCCTAATATGTACGAAACTCGTGACGAGAGAAAAAAAAAAGCGACACGAAACCTAATGCCTATAAAGCAAAAACCATTTTGTACTATTTCATAAAGCCAAAAACAAAAAAATGATTGAACAATTAACAAAGAACGAGTTAATCGGAATATTTACATCCATTGCCCTTCTCATATACGTTACATGTCTCATCCACACTACACGACGTCGTACGAGGCTGCCTCCGGGGCCAAATCCTTGGCCGGTCATCGGCAACATGCTCCAGCTCGCCGGTTCACCGCCACACGACTCATTGACTAAACTTTCACGGCGTCACGGACCGATCATGACTTTGAGGCTCGGGTCGATGCTGACTGTTGTGATCTCTTCGAGCGAATTGGCTCGGGAGATTTTCAAGAAGCACGACGCAGCTTTGGCTGGCCGGAAGATTTATGAGGCGATGAAAGGAGGGAAGAGTAGCGAAGGCTCTCTTATCACGGCTCAGTACGGTGCCTATTGGCGGATGCTGCGGCGGCTCTGCACGACTCAGTTCTTTGTCACGCGTCGTCTTGATGCTATGAGTGACGTACGCTCTAGGTGTGTTGATCAGATGCTTCGGTTCGTTGAGGAAGGTGGCCAAAACGGTGCGTTATTTTTTATTTTATTTTTACTAATACCATGCGTTATTTATAGCATGATTTTGGTTGTGTTTATAAAAAATTTAAGAATTTAAAAGTATGATAGGAAATCCATCATATTAAAAAAAAAACTGTCTCTATTTCAAATTTCCAATACATTTTGATTTAACAGAATTACAAAATGAATAAAACCTAATTTCTTGAAATAATAAAATGAATAAATCTCTCCATGTAATATATACAGGATCTTCAAGTTTAAAAAGTGTCAAATATAACCCCAAATGTTCTTCTTTGTTCTTTTGTTAAAAATAACTTCAAATATTCAACTTTGATTCTGTAACAAATGAATGGTTTTTGAATGTGTGATATTTATAATCAGGTACAAAAACTATCGACGTGGGGAGATATTTTTTCTTGATGGCATTTAATCTCATAGGAAACCTCATGTTCTCGAGAGATTTGCTTGATCCCGATTCAAAAAAAGGCTCCGAGTTCTTTTACCACACCGGAAAAGTTATGGAGTTCGCCGGAAAACCCAACGTTGCCGATTTCTTCCCTTTCCTAAGGTTTCTTGACCCACAAGGAATAAGAAGAAAAACGCAATTCCACGTTGAAAAAGCGTTTGAAATCGCCGGAGAGTTCATCAGAGAACGAACAGAGGTTAGGGAGAGAGAAATGAGCGACGAGATGACGAAGGATTATTTAGATGCTCTTTTGGAGTTTCGTGGTGGCGATGGAGTCGACGAAGAACCTTCCACATTCTCAGCTAGAGACATCAACGTTATTGTTTTCGTAAGTTAATTATTATATTACAAATACCCGCCATATATCTCAACTTTGCATTTTATGGCTATAGAGTTTTCAATAATCAGTTTTTTTACTTCACTTTTTCGATTGAAATTTAAAATTCATTCGATTTAATGGATTACAAAGATAACAAAATATATCCCATTTTATTGAGAGGAAACGTTCAGGGCACCAAATCTCAGTATTGCGTTATATAGTTTAGTTGCCAATAAAACAACACATTATATTCTTTATTATATCATTTTTATAGTTTACTCTTTCGATTGATATTTAAAAATTTGGAATTTATTGATAGGAAATGTTTACGGCGGGGACGGATACGACAACGAGCACATTGGAGTGGGCACTAGCAGAGCTTTTACATAACCCAAGAACCCTAACCAAACTCCAAACCGAACTCCGGACCTACTTCAAATCCCCGAACCAAAAGCTCAAAGAAGAAGACCTCCCAAACCTTCCTTATCTCTCAGCGGTTATCATGGAAACACTGAGGCTGCACCCACCTCTGCCTTTTCTAGTCCCACACAAGGCCATGTCCACGTGTCACATCTTCGACCAATACACTATCCCAAAAGAAACACAAGTCTTGGTTAACGTTTGGGCTATAGGGCGTGATCCTGGAACATGGATTGACCCAATTATGTTCAAACCCGAGAGATTTATATCCGACCCGAATCCTCGAGACTTCAAGGGACAAGATTTTGAGTTCTTACCATTCGGGTCGGGTCGACGTATGTGTCCAGCTTTGCCTTTGGCGTCACGGGTCTTGCCGTTGGCTATTGGGTCGATGGTAAGGTCGTTTGATTGGGCCTTGGCCCATGGGCTTAATGCAGAAGAAATGGATATGGGAGAAAGGATTGGTATAACATTGAAAAAAGCTGTTCCTTTGGAAGCGATTCCCATTCCTTATCAAGGGAGTTAGATTCAAGATGTGATATTTCTCTTCGTTTTCTTTACATGCACATGTAAGTGAACACTTGGATTTAATAAGTGTATTAAAAGAAACCCGATATAAATTGTGAATATTTTGGCGTCGTTAACATAGCCGATCTAGTGGTGAAGTTGACCACATTTGGTAAAAAAAAATAAAAACTATAAATAACATTTGAGCTATTTGTGCATCTATGCATGGGAAGCACGCACCCATATATGCAAACGTGTCATGCAATGAGCAACCAACCCAACGTCCTTCCCAAAGGTCAGGATTTTCTTGGGGTCTTCAACCTCCATAGATTAATTTTAAAAGACTTTTCATTATTCATCTTGAACTTGATTAGTCATATCAATTATCAAAGATGCACCGGAAAACAAAAAAAAAACATCGTGGCTTTTGGAGAGGACGATGGGTTGGTAACATCTATTTAATAATTTAACAATTAAAAAAAATGATACATTTAGAAATGCAGAGAAATTCTAATTTCATAGAACCCAACTTCAATCAGTGATTCTGTATATTACATTTGGTGGAAATCAATATCTATCTTATAAATTTAAGTGATAATCCATTTTGTTTATCATATTTGTAACTGAAATTATACTAAACTTGTGATTGCGACAATTTTACTCATTGTTTTAGGTAGTTTATCAAATCAGAAAAAAGGTATAAGAGAAACAATTAACCAAAGTAGTAACTGGAAACAAACATACGACGACCTTAAACGAAAGACCTCTGATTCATTATTCCGTTACAAATCCGACGATTCGTAGATACAAAGAAGCAAGCAAAACAGAGAAAATTCAAAACGGAGAAAATCGGAATCACAGAGCTTTAAGCATATCCTCAGCGCTACTGTTAGTAAAAGCTCCACCTTCTTCAAGATTCAGAACTTTCACAACACCATCCTCCGCCAAAATCGCATATCTCCGTGACCTAACTCCAAGTCCCACCGGTTTATCCCTCAAATCCAATTCAACTCCAAGCTTCCCAGTGAATTCACCATTTCCATCTGATAACAGCATCACCTCGTCGTTGATTCCAAGGTCCTTCCTCCAGGCTTCCATAACGAACGCGTCGTTAACGGAGATACAGGCGATAACATCGATGCCTTTAGCTCTGAGCTCTCCTGCCTTGGATACGAATCCAGGGACGTGTTTTTGCGAGCAGGTCGGTGTGAATGCGCCGGGTACGGCGAATAGGATTGATTTCTTCCCGGCGGTAAGGGAGGAGACGGTTACTGTTTTGACATCGCCGGTGGCGGGATCGAGGTATGACAGAGTTGAGTCAGGGAGCTTGTCTCCGACGGAAATGGAGGCGGATATGGCTGTAGCGAAGGATCTGGTGGTGGTTGCGGAATTGGTGCGGCGGCTGCTGAATTTGAGGGAGAGATTAGGAGCTAGAGAGCGATTGAAGGAGAGTGGCGCGGTGAAGATGACGGTGGAGGAAAGTAATGGCTTAGCAACGGAGATTACGGTGGCTGAGGAAGAAGAGAATAATCTGGAAACGGAGAGAGAAGTCGCCATGGATGCGGAGTTTGGTAAGTGACTCAGGTTTGTGAGTTTTTGGATGAGTAGAGAGAAAGATGAAATGAAAGGCTCTCATTATTGGGCCTACTGTACATTAATGGGCCTAAGTTATTATTGTCTTTACCGCTGGGCCTTCATTGTTACTTCTATGTTTATCCTATAAAATAATTAGGGTTCAAAATCAAACCCTAGTTTCCAATGGTATCCTTGGGAGACACGACAATGTCTAGAACTCGTAGTGATTGGTCCAATCTTTGTCCTGATGTTTTGCGAACGATTCTCCAAAGGTTAGTAGGCGCTAAGGATTTTCATCGAGCGAGAAGTGTTTGCTCACACTGGAATTTCGTTTCAAGAACATGTACGCGACCTCCTGTTGTTTCGTTTCAAGTAGTATACTACTATGTTGTTCGATCCCGAAGAAAACAAGATCCATCATATAGAACATCTCGGATTCGATTTATCGAAAAGCTCTATTGTGGCTAGTTGCAGCAGTTGGCTCCTTATGGGAGATGATGAACATCGTCAAGATTTATATCTTATAAATCTGTTTACTCGCGAGGTAATCATTCCTCCATCGAGGGAGACAATGTGGGAAGATTACATTCATCGCAGGAACAACAACCAAGAAACATCGTCTCCTTTAAAAAAACCGACTTGTTTTTGTATAAACGAGAGAACAGGAGATTATTTTGTAGCTAGGAGTCACAAGAAAGGAGATGATTATTGTTGTAGTTTTGAAGGTATACATTGTATAGATATAGTGTATAAAGACAAAAAGCTTTACGTGTATACATTTGATAGCTACATCAAGATTTTTGATTTCTCTAGAGATTTACCCGTATTATAACCATCCGTTCCAGTTCCACTTTGCTACGCAACCTGGGGAATGCGTTTGGATGAAGAGAGTGGCGATTACGAATTCGGGAGAGGTTTTGATAATTCTGAGCTTTAAAAATGTAGAAGAAAAACATTTCTTTTACATCTTTAAGATGAATTTGGAAAGTGGTGTTTGGGAAAGAGTAGACTCTCTTGGAGGTGAGATGTTGATATTTGGTCATGGGGTCACAATAAAAGCGCCTATCAAAGATTGTGGAATCAAGAGTGATTCAATCTGTTTCAGTGAAGGTGATCTTTGCCCAATTAAAAATCCTTTTAGACTGATCAAAGAAACTAAGTGTGGAGTGTTTGATCTTTCGACAAGTACAATTAAATCATTAGATATTTCCAGGTTGAAGAGCTTCTGGTTTGTTCCAGGATATGCTTAAGTCTTCGATTAGGAGTCTAAAGATTTTATATAGAATTTTAGCAGCTGAAGCAGAGTCAAGTTGTTATGCTACTCTGACTTTTGGATCTCCTAACTATTTCTTCAAGTTGTAGGTTTTTATTGTTCATCTTTATTTTTGCAGAATTTTTCAAGGAAACGTATGGTTTAATCTCTGGTTATTGATACTACTCATTAGATGGAAACTTATTATTTCTTGACTTACTGGTTGGGCTGTGGTACTTGTAAAAGAAATGTGTAAGATGCTAGGATTTTATATATTTCACAGACTGGGACAAGTTTTGAGCTTACTGAAAACTTTCAGCTTGGAGTAAATCATTTTCTTTTGTTGTCAATAACTTATAAACTAATTTCACCGAAACTGAATAGTGATACGACGACAACGACACTATAACAAATCACAACAACATTGATAAAAAATCACTAAAGTATAACTGACGATACTAGTCATAACATAGCGACATTAATAATTAATAAAAACAGTCAACTAGTTCCACTCAATAGAAAATAAATAAATTCATTTTCTCCACAATTAATAATTATATAGTTGAGAAGAAGTAAAATTGATGTTGGCATCCGATTATATGCTTCACATATGCATTTAATAGATTAATCAGAAAGATCCAACAAAGAAAATAGATTAAATAAACAGGCGTAAAAAAAAAAAAGAGGTTCAAAAGTAAAGATGCCAAAGGAATATGCGTCAACCTGAGTGGGGTTGTGAGTTGTGAGTGTTAATACACTTGTCCATATCTTATGTTTTGTAACTTTGTTGTTACATGCAGAGCCATTGGGGTCCCAATTCTAAACACTCGACCGTTACCATGTCATAAATTACATATCTACACATTTGTGGAATGAGCCAATGGGCTATGGTAAGTTGGTAAGTTGGTAACTAACCCCATTGTTATTAGACAACTTCACAATCACACTTGATTTTGTGGTTAAGAATCGTAAGATCCTACATCATGAGCTTTAGTCAACTCGTTCTTATTTAATGTACATTAATGACTCAGAATCTATGTACATTTTATTTTTTTGGGAATCTATGTACATTTAATATACACGATCGAATTAATAACTAATTTCCTTATTAGTTTAATTACTTGTTGACTCCCCCAAGTCCGTATTTACTTGGGCAAGGAGCAAGAACAAAAAAAGGAAACCTCTTGGTCATCTGCAAAAGTCACAACGCATCGTTTTAAGTTTTGCATCGTACGGCTATGATTAGATCTCAATACTTTTAATCGGACGGCTGTAATCTAAACCGAACAGTCTACCCTTTCCCGTTATATATGAAGCTAGAGCTCAGAATCGTATCGCTGTAAATCAAAGCTTCGACGAACATTCTTCTGCAAAACCTTCGAACTTTTTTTGCTTCACATCGTCGTCATTAGCTAAGATCTAATCGAACTATGGCTACTATCACTGTTGTTAAAGCTAGACAGATCTTCGACAGCCGTGGAAACCCCACCGTCGAGGTTTGTTTCTTCTTAGCTCTCCGATCGTTCTTTTTTTTTTCACGCTTTTAAAATTTTTTATTCCTCGTATAGATCTATTTGGATGATGAGTATATTAGCTGATTCTGCTATTTATCTCTGTACATGGCTTTTTAAGCTACTTGAAATGCTTCTGTGAGTGATGATCTGATTAGTGTTTGATTTGGAAAGAAGAAAGCTGTGTTTCATGTTTATATTCGTTTTTTATTCATCGAATTTTAGCTGATTGAGTTTGTTTTTGCCATATCTTTGACGATCTGTAATCTTACTCTCCCTAATTTGTCTTGCTCGAATCACTGTATCGCTCTTTGGATTATTACGATGTTTCGACTTGAATTGGATCCTAGCGTCCACTGGTATGCCACTTGGCGGTTTTAATTTTCATATTTTAAGATAATTATATCTGCCTATAATTCACTGTAGGTTATGTTATCCTTTGATTAGATTAATCTGTGTTAGTGGATTTTTTTGGTCTGTTAATAACTTATTGAAAACTCTACTTTAGGAATCTACGAGGCACTTGAGCTGAGGGATAGAGGATCGGACTACCTTGGAAAAGGTGTCTCAAAGGTGAGAATTGTGTTATGGTTGGTGATTATATACTGATTTTCGAACATAACGAATGTAGAATGAGACTATTCATTGACATATTTTCTTATTGATGCCTAAAGGCTGTTGGAAATGTTAACTCAAACATTGGCCCAGCATTGATTGGCAAGGTGATGCACCTGTTAAACCCTCTTTACATTAGACGTTTTTAAAGCTTTTAGTTTTTTAGCCAGCATGGATCACTTGCTCAAAATTTTTGTGTTTATTACTTGTTGCAGGACCCAACTCAGCAGACTGCTATTGACAACTACATGGTTCACGAACTTGACGGAACCCAAAATGAATGGGGCTGGTGCAAGCAAAAGGTGCTTTAAGAATACTTCTTGTTTCTGCAGTTACTTGAGAATGACAGATGGTTTAACCACCTTGATTCTTGTGTTTGCTTATAGCTTGGAGCCAATGCAATTCTTGCTGTTTCTCTTGCCGTCTGCAAAGCTGACGCTGTTGTCAATGGAATTCCTCTCTACAAGGTTCGATGATCTTGCACTAATAACTCTTCTCTTGTAACTGTTGGCACGAAAACATTGCCACTTTGTTTTATTCTACAAGGTCATCTCAACTCTTTTGCTTTGCTTTGTGTCTTGGTGCAGCACATTGCCAATCTTGCTGGTAACCCGAAGATTGTGCTGCCAGTTCCTGCGTTCAATGTCATCAACGGTGGATCGCATGCGGGAAACAAGCTTGCGATGCAGGAGTTCATGATTCTCCCTGTTGGAGCTTCATCTTTCAAGGAAGCTATGAAAATGGGTGTGGAAGTATATCACAACTTGAAGGTAAATCATGAATCATTTTAGTGATTTAAGAATGTATGTGTTCAAAATAGCATGTCTTTTGTCTTTACTCCTTTTAACTGCACTGAAAATTGCTCTCACATTCCTTTTATATGACTAATTCATCCTTCTTGTTCTCATGTGAATTTTCAGTCTGTGATTAAGAAGAAGTACGGCCAGGATGCAACAAACGTTGGTGATGAAGGTGGCTTTGCACCAAACATTCAGGAGAACAAGGAAGGTCTTGAACTGCTCAAGACTGCCATCGAGAAGGCCGGATACACTGGCAAGGTTGTCATTGGAATGGATGTGGCTGCATCCGAGTTCTACTCATCAGACAAGAAATACGACTTGAACTTCAAAGAAGAGGTGAAATAATCATTTTCTTCAGAAATCATGAACCCTCCTTGAGAAGAAATGAACAATTCTCTCAATATCTATCCCCTGCTCTATTTGTGTATGTGCAGAACAATGATGGCTCTCAGAAAATTTCTGGAGATGCTCTCAAGGACCTATACAAGTCATTCGTTTCAGAGTACCCAATTGTATCCATTGAAGACCCATTTAACCAAGACGACTGGGAGCACTAAGCTAAAATGACCGCCGAGTGTGGCGAGAAAGTTCAGATTGTCGGTGATGATTTGTTGGTCACCAACCCCAAGGTCTGCCATTGTTAAACAAGTGTTTATCTTAGAACTCTCTCTATATATATCTCTAACACTCTTTCGTGTGCAGAGGGTTGAGAAGGCAATCAATGAAAAGTCTTGCAATGCTCTTCTTTTGAAGGTATAACATCCTGCTCACCCACAAGAGTATTCTTCACTAGTATAGATCAGTTTGAAATCCTTAAAAAGTTGTTATTAAATCCTTGGTGAATGAATAAACAGGTTAACCAAATCGGATCTGTCACTGAGAGTATTGAGGCGGTTAAGATGTCAAAGAGAGCTGGTTGGGGAGTTATGGCCAGTCACCGTAGTGGAGAGACCGAGGACACCTTCATTGCTGACTTATCTGTCGGTTTGTCAACCGTAAGTCAAAACCTCACAATTATATAGCAAGAAGTCTCCCATTGTGTCTTGTCCATATCATATAATTAAATCTGAGTCTGTGAGTATTGTTGTTATATAACAGGGGCAAATCAAGACTGGAGCTCCTTGCAGATCAGAGCGTCTTGCCAAATACAACCAGGTTTAGTAACAAGAATGTCTTGTTTTTTTTATTTTGATAGACGATCACAGCAGATTGATTCATCAGACTGATATGAGCGTAATGTTTGTGATAAAATGAAATAGCTGTTGCGAATTGAGGAGGAGCTTGGAGCAGAGGCAGCGTATGCAGGAGCCAACAGCCGCAATCCAGTCGAGCCATACTAGAGAGTGAGAGAGGAATTAAACAGAGCTGAGAGTTTGATAAACACTTGAGGATTTATAAAGTGAAATAAAGGATTTGTTTTCATTTGAATCGGTTCTACTTTTTGGGTGGATAAGAGAGAAAACAGTGAGTTTGAAATTCAATGTGAGCTCTGCCTTTTCAAAGGACAGTAGCCTTTACTTTTAATATGAGATTAGCTTTTGTTTTGTTATCTCGTAATCCTTGTGTCTCTTTCTGCTCTCTAATTATTGTTTTAACATCTACGAGATTCACATAGTCACATGGCTCTTTGATAGAACTCTTATGTTTCCAAATTAACCGAAAATTAATTTTCATGTCCATGATTTCGGTTTAGATAGAAACTTGGGGAACTTGGTTAGGTGAAAAATAAAATGTGATGAAAAGCATGTTTGGAATCGTGAGATCGTTTTCGTTTTTCAGCAAATGATTTTTAATGATTCCATCTCCAAGAGGAGATCTTCTTGAACAAGATTCAACTACCAGTTGGACCAATCGTAAAACACAAGAAAAGAAAAATAAATGCAGGCTGTGGGGTTCGAACCCACGCGCACTTATGTGCAGAAGAACTTAAGTCTTCCCCCTTAACCTCTCGGGCAAACCTGCTCTTTTGTTTTGCCAATCTGTTGTAAACTATATATACCTTAGGATAAGAAACAATTTTTCCGTAACACTTGTTTCGGAGACTCATTCCAACGTACGATTTTTTAGCTCTCATAATGATTAACAAGATAGACCTTGTTCTGTCGAGATTGTGATTTCTTTGTTTGTTTGCTTACTATGCAACCAAACCACACCACACATCCTACAAATACATATGATATTAAAGGTAAAGCCTCAAAGTATATATATCAAAGATTAACCACAAATCCTCAGGACATTGATAGATCCATATATTCTTTATATCTTCCTCATATCATCCACACAACAATCTCTTTTGGTAAGTAACAGTATGACACAAATTCATTTACAAGAACGAAAGCAAATACATATTCAATTGGAACAAATAATAGAAATTGCAATGTAACAACATTCCCTGTTTTTATTTTCTTTATTTCAGAGGTATTATTACATCAACTCTGTCAAATCTAATCTTCCCTTATGAGTTCTGAATAGGGTTTTTTCCCCTGTTAATTTAAATTGTCCAAGGGAAATAAAATTTCTTTTTTTGCATCCGCAAAACATGTAAACCCAAAGATAAAAGAGAGAAATTGTATGAAACTTACCAAAAAGAGAGAGAACAAAAGGAGTTTTCTTTGCCTCCCAAACAATTTTGCTTCAGCAAAAATCATATCTTTGAACGTTTCAAGTAAACAACTACGGCTATGCTCGTTAGGACAATAGCTCCTGAAACCACCATACCACCACGCCATGAAACCCATCCGCTTCCTCTATCTCGAGAATCCGCTTTCTTGAGTTGGCCCGTTTCTGAGCTCAAGCTCCTTGTTGACTCGGTGAAGTCAAGATGCAGCCTCAAAACCTTTTGTCCTGCAGACCTAGCAAGAGTGACAGCACCAACCAAATCGCTATCCGATGTAATCAAAACCTTATCACTTTCATCATCTTCATATATAATCTGAGGCCGTTGTTCTACACTATTGATGTCACTGCCAATTCTTTGCATCACAGTACCCATAAGTTCTTCGAGGTTTTCAGCAGAAGAAGTAAAACGATGTACACGGCCCTTAAGATCTTCGAATTTGAATGAAAACGAGTTCCCAAGTCCTAGAGATGGGTAAGAAGTGAGCTTCCCAATATCTGAATGCATCATTGCCGACATTTCACTTTGAGTGTCAGAATCATCAGGTGGCTCTAACGCAAGAGCTGAATCCCAGAATTTCTGCATCATCGTATTTGCCATATCATTAACAGCTCCAGAACTGTTCTCAACCATTGAAATTGCAGCGTGAGTTATCTGAAGAACGTCTACACAAGCTGCAGCGGATCCATCTTTATCTATAATTGGAAGATGTAGAAACTTCCCATCATGCATTATATGCAATGCATCCAGAATCGTTGTCTCTAGCGATGCACATTCAGGATTCGGTGTCATTACCTTCTCAACAAGAGTCAACTCAGGAGATAAGTTTTGCGCCACCACTCGCATCAGAATGTCCTTTGAAGTCAAGATTCCACTGATTTTGTTTCCCATGGAAATGATTACAGAGTTAACACGCAAATCCCGCATCCTTTTCGCAGCAACATAAACAGGATCTGTTGGTAATACAAGTGCAACCTTTGAATTATCCGTGATTATCGTTGACAAAGCGGGCTTAAACATTCTTTCCCTCAAGGTTTCAATAAAAGCATACGGCGCAGAATAACCGCTTCCCCATTGCTTCTCCACACCTTCAACTGCAGCTGCTAAAGCACTACCTTGCTCTGCAGCTTTCTCCATCCTAGAAATAGCATCATACAAACACTTTGTAATATCCAACAAAGCAATGACTTCACCATTCTCTACAACAGGCAAGTGCCTAAATTTTCCTTGAACCATCTTCTGAAGCGCCTCAATCGCTAACGAATCAGAGGTAACAAAAATAGGATTCCTTGTCATAACCTTAGAGACCATAGTTTGATCTGGTCTTAACCCTTCAGCAATCACTCTTGTAGCTACATCTTTATCAGTAACAATCCCAGAAAGAAGAGCACTTGAATCGGTTAATAAACATGCATCAACACGCCTAGCAGCCATCCTTCGACAAGCATCATAAACAGTGGTTCCTTCAGGAATAGTGAGAGCTTTTGATAAACGAAGCTTCTTAACTGTTCTCTCTCCATTAGAAGGAGGAGGTTGAGAAGGAGGTGAATTGGGTTTAGAGGTGTTTCCATTATTGACACTTCCGTTCTCTGATTGGACTGGTTTCTTGGACGGTGGTTGTCCTCTCCGTACACTCGACGAAGTGCTTCTTCTTCCTGATGTTGAAGAAGGTCCTGTCCCTTGAGTACTCATATCGATCAATCTAGGGTTCTCTTAGATCCTGAATTTGTCAAAAATGATTCCTTTAGAAATTAAACTATCTCTGCAATGAAAAATTCAAATTTTGATCTATGCACAAATATGAATAAAGCCCAATTCACAATAAATACGATCCTAAGCACATACACGAAAAATAAGTATCTAAGTTGAAAGATTCGAAATTACCAGGAGAGGGAAATGATAAAACTTGAAACCCGTAGAAATTGAGTTGAAGATTGGGATTAGGGTTTACCTTGTTCTAGCTCTCTCTCGAGCAATTTGCTGTTCCCAAAAACCAAACGGCTATTATCAATTGGCTTCAGCCATTTTATCAAATTTTCATTGGTTGTTCTTGTTTCCGTGTGTGTGGTGGTTCGCCACCATCCCCTTTTTCTTGTAATCGACGACTCAAATGTATTTTTATGATAGATCCGTAAAACCAAAGGAACTAACCGGAAATTAAATTTTCTCTGTCGTTGTAATAAATGTCAATAATTACCCTTTCTTTTTTTTAAAATATGAAATTTGAATCATTCCACCAATAATTAAAACACAAGCAATGAATACGACATTTAGTTTATTTTTATTGTTTTCTAAAAGGGTTATTGGGTTAATGGCTAACATAAATACAAATTTTATCATCGTATGTCTAAATCAAAAGATTATTTGTGTGGGTTAGATGGAAAATGGTCAGATAATAAAACAAAAGAAAATATTTTGACAAAATTGCCTGCAAGCAAGTTGCTTTTGGTCAACTGGCCCCAATGCCCATGACTCTTTGCTACAACAAGTGGTCAAATGTAATTTCCTCTTTATAAAATTTACTAAATAAACCAACGTGTGGTTTGGGAAAAAAATCTAACTACTGATCGGTGAAATTTGACTGGTGAAGATCCTCTCTTTGTATTTTTAAAGTAGAGATGAAATTCTACTATTTACGTAGATTTTTTTTTGGTAATACTATTTACGGAGATTTCAATTATATCTGTTTTTTTTTGTCATTATAGTTTTAAAGTTAGTCTAAATATTCTGTATAATATATTCAATAAAAATACAGTAGAATTTCTATAAATTAATACTCGATAAATTAATAACTTCTCTAAATTAATAAATTATATCGGTCTCGTGTTGGGCCGATGTAATAATTGACACATTTCGATAAGATGATAAGATAATATTTTTTTGAAATCTCTATGTAAATATATGATCTCATTAATAACATAAATTAATAATCATATAAATTTATTGTATATATATAAGATATTTTAGTGAAATATGATTCTAATGTTGTTTATTTATTCGTAAATTTGTAATTTTATTGGAGTTTATCTTTATTTTTCTTAAAATATCAAAAATATATGATATTATCTTCTCAACTTGCATCAAAAATTATTAAAAAAAAATTTATATGCAATAATTATTTTTTAATGTGTAAATGCATTAAAACACATAGAAGTATTGTCTCCATTTTTTTTTTATATAACATTTTTTGAAATTCAAAAAAACTCTCTATAAATTAATAATCTCTATAAATTAATAAAATTATTCAGTTTCAATATTATTAATTTATAGAGGTTTTACTGTATATTTATTTCCTGCCATCAAAATAATTCACGTCACGTGATTGCCTCAATTTAACGCTTTTGCTAAAGTCCAAAAGGATACCGTTTAACATAAACAAAAACCCAAGCGGCTTGGCCAAACGATGTCGTTTCATTGAAACATAACCGTGTAGTAACAGGCCAATCCGCGGACTTAAGTTCGTTTAATGCCCGCCATGAACCCGAATTTTTTCATTGGCAAAATTCAGGGCCATGGGCTTCATATAATGAGACGGGCCAGGTCAGCCCACGACGCTTGAGTCCACATTAAGATCCCTAGGCAGAATTTTGCAATTGGGGGCGTTGGTTTGGCACAATGTTTAACTTAAGGCTTTATTCGTAAGAAATGAAGAATTTAAAGGTCTTTAATAGTTTCTCCTAAATCTAATAATGCGAATGAGCAGTCCTGTGACTGTGAACTACTGATCAGAGTCAACAGCACGAGCTTCCCACTAAAAAATTGAAATTGTTTAATCTGTTATCTGAAATTAACAAAGCGAGAAGGCGATACAAACGATTTTGAATGCTTCATCTTCTACTTTGAAATCCTTCTACTAATGCTAGATATGGATCTCAGTGTTCTTCTACCATCTCTTATTCCTTCATTGCAATCTGTGAGCTATCTCTTTAGCTTTGATTCAGTCTCGCATTTGTTCTTCTGATCTCTGGTTCGCGTTTTGATCAATTTTTGTTAAATTCGTTCCGAGATTCAGGTTTATGTGCTGGTATTTTACTTCATTTACTTGGCCGTTGCCGGAGAAATTCTCCCCGGGAAAGTTATTCGCGGCGTACTTTTATCAGATGGCTCACAACTCCGTTACCGATGCAATGGTGATTTGATCTGATTCAGTCTCTATAAATTCCTCAGATTATGTGAGCTCGAAAGCTTTAATTTCCATTAGTTTTGTTAATTCTCCCCCAAAATATTTTCAGGTCTACTCGCACTAATATTGTTGGTAGCTATTTTGGGAATCTCTGCAAAACTCGACATTGTATCACCTCTTGTAAGAGTAGTTACCATTTTGTGATCATATAGCTAAGATTGCAATTGTGACTTTCTATGAATCCGAATGATATATATTTATACTTTCTTGTATTCATAGCATCTGAGATGTTTTGTAGGTGGTTGCGGATAGAGGACTTGAGCTACTCTCAGCGACTTTTATTTTCTGTGTTCTGGTAAGATGATTTAAATCCTAATTTGAGGTTATCTTGATCTTAGTCTTAGTTTAGATATGTGTCTCTGAGTTTATGAATTTGCTTTTGGAGGTGTAGTCTTTAATCTCTATGAGTTTTCTTAATGTTCTCAGGTGACACTAGCATTGTATGTTACTGGACGCAGTTCCTTGAATAAGAGTTCTTCCTTAAAGCCTCATGTCTCGGGAAATCTTGTACATGACTGGTACTGGCATAATACATGTGTATAATCTACTCATTTCTAATCCCACAAACTGTTTGTGTTAAAGTTTTATATTTTGACACCTGCCAGAGAAAAAAATAAGGAATAATCCATAATCTGGTACACTAGAGTATGAAACAACGATTAGGACAATATGATTGTATAGAACCACCCGAAGAATCGAGTAATTTCAGAGAGGTTGTAGATGGCTCTTTAATTTTACAAACTATTAGTGACTTGGCTTCTTTTTTGTTTAATGTGATAGGTGGTTTGGAATACAGCTGAATCCTCAGTTTATGAGCATCGATCTCAAGTAATCCTTCTTTCCGTTTTTTTTCTGTTCCCAAGCAGCATCACTGCTTCAGTTTGCTTAGTACACATATCAAGTATCGGTTTGATAATACTATCTACAGTTATGCATGTTTGTGATGTTGGAAAATATTCCTTGTGTAGGTTTTTCTTTGTCAGAGCTGGGATGATGGGATGGCTTCTTATCAATCTCTCTATTCTGGCTAAAAGTGTGCAGGATGGTTCCTTGAGTCAGTCAATGATTCTTTACCAGATCTTTTGTGCGGTATATTTGGGTTTACTTACAACTCCTGCTTCTTGAAATTCGGATGATCTCTGTTTTGTTAGTTCTGATTAGTTTTACAATTGCAGTTATATATATTGGACTACTTTGTTCATGAAGAATATATGACCTCTACGTAAGTTCATGGCGTCCTGAGGAAACACACTTTTCTTACCAAAATATGACCATTTACACCATTACATTTACTTTGATATAACTTTTTCCAGGTGGGACATAATTGCAGAGAGACTGGGTTTCATGCTGGTGTTTGGAGATCTCCTGTGGATTCCTTTCACTTTTAGCATTCAGGCATGTAACTGTGAGCTTGAACACAAATAGAACATAGTTAAATTTATCATATTGACAGTATCTTCTTGGCATGTATCAGTTATTCTCGCAAACAATTATTCTTCAATTCTTGATCACTTTGTGACTGGATTAATTGTCTCCTCTCTGGTACAGGGCTGGTGGCTTTTGCAAAACAAAGTAGAACTAACAGTTCCTGCTATTGTAGCCAATTGCCTTGTGTTCTTGATAGGGTAAGTTCTCAGTCATTAGGTTATTTACATTCTTAGAAACTAAACTAAGAAACCCACAAATTCGTTTTTTGGCAGATACATGGTTTTTCGAGGGGCTAACAAACAAAAACATATCTTTAAGAAGAACCCAAAAACACCTATATGGGGAAAGCCACCAGTGGTCGTTGGTGGAAAGTTGCTGGCTTCAGGCTATTGGTATCCTTCTATCCTTCTCTAGTTTCTTTGCATGGTCTCTGTTTTTGATAGTTCATCATGTTGCGAATGAAGTGAAATTTCCACAATGAAATATTTCCGATAACTTCGATGCTGTTTTATTATATATTACAGGGGAATTGCAAGGCACTGTAATTACCTTGGTGACTTGATGCTTGCTCTCTCCTTCAGTTTGCCCTGTGGAATAAGGTAACTTCTTCTGGTTGAGTTCATCTTACAACTACCAAAGTCATGTAGAAACTAATATGTACCTCAAAAATTTTCTAAGTCGATTTTGGCTTAAACTAAAGATGTTGATCTTAAACTTGATATAATTGATTGATAGTGTCTGCTAATTTCTTGCTTTTAAGACCATCATTTGAACTTTCCAAAGCTGTTTTAATGATGGTGTCTTGTGTATTCTCAGTTCTCCGGTTCCATATTTCTACCCGATATATCTTCTGATACTGTTGATATGGAGAGAACGAAGAGACGAGGTTCGATGTGCAGAGAAGTACAAGGAGATCTGGGCAGAGTACCTAAGACTTGTCCCTTGGAGAATACTTCCTTACATCTATTAATTGGGTCATGTTCATTGTCATCTATCTTTTATTCATCCTTTTGTCTTTTTTTTTTATATCTTCTTCTTTCAATGTGACGTGAGAAGATTCCATTGTGGCTTTTAGCAATATTTTAGATTGATACTTTGAATACGTTTGAGAATTCTACTTCGGTTCGTTATTATTTGTCATTGAAACATTTTTTTTATGTAGATGTCACTATAATATTATAGTTATGAAATTGGAAAAAGCACCCATATACGAACGAATATATTTTTCAATGACACTATTGATGTTGAACTTGGCTGAATGTGTTTATTGGACAAAATGGAAAAAATCACAAAAATAGAAAATGACAATTAGAAAAGTTAAATGCACTGTCTAATCGATTTGGAAACAGACCATAGAGTCGCATCCGTGTTTCTATTTACATATATACACTTATTCTTTTCTTTTTTTGGGTATATTGTATTTCCTTTTCTTTCCCTATTTTCTTCTTAAATTCTGGATTTCCTATTTCATTTTCTTTCTGAAATATCATAACATTTGTTTCCATTTATAATCATATTTTACTTTTAGTAGATCATCATAGAGTTTTTTATTTGTTTCTTTTTGTCAACGAGCTTTTTAAAATTATGTACGCATATCCAAATCTAATTAATAATGTGTAAATACGTGTCAAAATCCTGCAAATTATTATAATGAGATGTATCATTTTATAATTACTTGCACCTAGAATCCAAAAAGTCATCAAAAAAGACTACGTGAGTCGTGACTACCGTTAAAACCAAAACAATTATCAAAAAAGTCCAAAAAGTCTAAAGGATAGAATTAAGAAAAACCATTAAAGATCCTAAAAGACACCTTTAAAAACTTTAAAATGTATTTTTAAAAAAAAAATTGGACACTCTACGTGAGTCGTGACTACATCCTGTCGGTAGAAGCTAAAAGAATTTGATAGTTTTGATGATTCATTGGTTTGAAGAGTCGCAGATGGTTTCGGTTATCTATATCTCACATCTAATTTTCTATGTTCGGAGTTCTCAGAGTCGCACTTTTCTACGAATCTAGAAACACACAGCATTTTCAATAAGAATATTCTATTGATTTTCGAAGTCAAACTGTTAAGTGTGTATTATGCTTAATAATACAAAAATATACAGTATATATTAAAAATCATATGATTATAATTAATGGGTTTTATTATTTCACAAACTAAAGTGTATAATTCGTTTGACGGTTTGGGCCGTGGTAAGGCCGAAGTCATGCTTTATCTAAAATAACATAAAGAGTTACCAAATTATCCCTCAACTAATCGGACGTGAATTTAAAGTTATTAAGGGTAGAACCGAGATTAGCCAAAAACTGCCAACAATACCACGTGAAGATCCAACGGCTGAAAAGCTATTTCTTGGAGAACATGCCACAGATCTAACCCTTAATTGTATTTTCACCAACCAATAGCCTTCTCATCCGCAGCTATAAAACTCACCCTTTTCCTCTGCTGGTCCACCATCTTCTCTCTCGTCTACATCCTTCCGCATCTCTTTCTCTTGATTTCTCGATCAGTCCGTCACTATGTCTGCCTTCACCAGCAAATTCGCCGGTAAGATTTATTTTTTCCTTACCAATCGCAATTACGTCTTCAGGATTCGTGTATTGTATTCGATTCGTAATCGTACTTCTCATGAAAGCTTTAGATCTATTGTTTCGCGATGTTTTAACTCTCTACATCTGGATTAGATGCTTTAGCTTAGCTTCTTATAGTAGTTTAATGGATCCGTCGATGATTTCTACGTTGTGTAGATCTGATTCAGTTCTCATCATTTTTGGACTCTTTTGATATTCGTTTGATCGATCTGTCGTAGTAAATGAACGGATCTAAATTATTGTGTTCACGATCTGAAATTTTCAATTTACAGTCTCTCATGATGATTGATTTTTTGTTTATGCGTAATCGCAGATGAGCTGATCGCTAACGCTGCCTACATCGGAACACCTGGAAAGGGTATTCTCGCCGCCGATGAGTCCACCGGAACCATCGGAAAGCGTTTAGCTAGCATCAACGTCGAGAACGTTGAGACCAACAGACGTAACCTCCGTGAGCTTCTCTTCACCGCCCCTGGTGCTCTCCCTTGCCTTAGCGGTGTCATCCTCTTCGAAGAAACTCTTTACCAAAAGAGCTCCGATGGTAAGAAAATTCAATTCATTTTTGCGTTATGTATATACTCTGTTATGTGTTTTTTCTTATTCGTGATGTTACTTGTACAGGCAAGCTTTTTGTTGATATCTTGAAGGAAGGAGGAGTTCTTCCCGGTATCAAGGTTGACAAGGGTACCGTTGAGCTAGCTGGAACCAACGGTGAGACCACCACTCAAGGTCTTGACGGTCTCGGTGACCGTTGCAAGAAGTACTATGAAGCTGGTGCTCGTTTCGCCAAGTGGCGTGCTGTCCTCAAGATCGGCGAGAACGAGCCATCTGAGCTTTCCATCCACGAGAACGCTTATGGATTAGCTAGATATGCTGTTATCTGCCAAGAGAATGGTCTTGTACCCATTGTTGAGCCTGAGATCCTAGTGGACGGATCGCATGACATTCACAAGTGTGCCGCGGTTACAGAACGTGTGCTTGCGGCTTGCTACAAGGCTCTTAGCGACCACCACGTCTTGCTCGAGGGAACTCTCTTGAAGCCTAACATGGTCACACCCGGATCAGACAGCCCCAAGGTTACACCAGAAGTCATCGCCGAGCACACCGTCCGTGCCCTTCAGAGAACCGTCCCAGCAGCTGTTCCAGCCATTGTTTTCCTATCCGGAGGACAGAGCGAGGAAGAAGCTACAAGGAACTTGAACGCGATGAACCAATTGAAGACCAAGAAGCCATGGTCGTTGTCTTTCTCATTCGGACGTGCGTTGCAACAGAGCACCTTGAAGACATGGGCAGGCAAAGAAGAGAATGTTAAGGCAGCTCAAGAGGCGTTGTATGTGAGGTGCAAAGCTAACTCTGAAGCCACACTTGGAACTTACAAGGGTGACGCTAAGCTTGGTGATGGAGCAGCAGAGAGCCTTCACGTCAAGGATTACAAGTACTGAGCATTGGTCGTCTCAATGGTTTGTGTTGTGACGTCATCATCAACCTGGATATATTTCTAGG